>JANPWX010000096.1:11629540-11686485 GCA_024734555.1 Trochalopteron elliotii | reverse complement strand
TTTACACTCTGATTCTATATCACAGAAGGAGACCCGAACACCGCCGCGCCCGGGGAGCCGGGAGCCGGGGGACGGGCAGGGGCGAGGCTGGGAGGAAGGCGAGGGCCCGGCCGTGTGGCTGGCGCGGGCTCGGGCGCCATCTTGTGCCCGCCGGGCGGGAGGTGCCGCCTGACGGCTGCGGAGCCCATCCCCTCGGGACTGCTCCTGCACCCTTAGGAAACTGGGTGTCTTACTGGAAAACTGTTTCTGGAATATTGCTGGTCATTAACAGCAGTTCAAATGCTCCTTCTTTTTATGTTTACACTGCTGATGTATCATTGACAAACCCCAAGGAGTCTGGAAATAAAATCACAGTAAGCCCTACACAGTAGGGTCGAGTCAGTCTCTCACAGATTAGCTTTTCCATACACTGCACGATAAGCGTTGTACTTACAGCATCAATCCTTGCACAGCAGAGCCCTAGCAATAAAGCACTAGAAGGGATTGTGAAAATCCTCACAACAGGGCCCTTACATTGCAAGCAATTATAAATAACACAGAAAAGCCCAGAGCACACCGGCAACCCCCGCCCCCAAACAAACAAACAAACACCACACAAACAATAACAAAAAAACCCCACAACACTATCCATCAAATGTAAGTCTTGCACTAAAATCCAGAGATCTGGCATCGGGATGTCGCACATGCTGAGATGAAGTGATGGCCTTCAGGCTTCCTGTTGCTTACATCCATTGGGATGGTCCATACTGGGCTGAAGAGGGACATAAACCCTCAGTAAAGGAAGAGCTCTCAGTAATCATCGTTAATTACCAGCCAAAGTAGAACAGCTTCAGGTTGAGAAGATGAAACACAATTATCCCTAAAAAAGGTCAAAACAGCCATCTGTGGTGGGATTTGCACACAAGCCCAAATCACAGAGTGGGCACCTAAAGCAAGGTAGGGCTGCAAGCCAGATTCGGACACCTGCTTTTACAGTAAGAGTTTTAAGGGTTGAAGCATGAGATGCTTCCTGTTTGCAATCACATGGATTTCTGTGTACAGAGGCACCAAGGTTCTGGGCCCGTAGCACAACTGAACTGAACGTGAATCAGCTAGAGACATTCTGCTTCTCCTCAGCCCAGTTGGCAGCTGCGTTTGAGGTCTCTTAAACTTGTCTCCCTCCACTGCCTTGCATAGCCTACCCGGTAAGCTCAGGATCCCACTAGGTGGCAGGACAGTTTAGGCCTTTGCTATTTCTACTTCAGAGCAAGTGCCCTGGGACCCCGGTGGGCTCAGCCCCACTGGTCTGTGCAGTCTGGACCCGGGGGAACCCACACTCATCACCGTCTGGGGCTTATGCTCACTGAACACACATGGAGAAATCCATGAAGAAGTCTGTTCAATTCTGTTTCATGGACTTTATCACACAGAGCACTAGCAGACAGAGGAGAGGAATATGAACTAATACTAATTTGTTAAACCTTGAAGTATTTCTCTTTATGTGTGTGATACATAAAGGATATTTAGCCTACTAATGGCAGTAGGTAAAGTGGTAGTAGTAGTAAAGTGCAGTTTAAGCTGCTTATGACCACTGCTGTCTTGTACTTTTTAAGTAGAGTGCAGTTTTAATTTCTTTATGACACCTCGAAAACATCAAGGCAAATTTTCTATATATTCAAAATACCTAAAATGTTTTATAGATGCACAATAAAATTACAAGGGTACTTCCTGCCTTTTTTTTTTAGCATGCTGAGTGGGTAAGATTGGATAATTGCTTTGTTATGTTCAAAAATGTGCAGACAACAAAGCTACCTTTTTTGCTTGGTACTAACATGAAATTCTTTGCTTTATGAAAGCCCAGGAAAGTGCTGTAAGATGATGAAAAAGATGCTATTACCTGGACCAAACTTGGTGGAATGGAAATTGAGATTAATGCATTATAATACCAGATTAGCCTTAATAGAAGTTTTCTGCTGTCATTTATCAAGGTAATTAAGTATGTACCTAATTTTAGGCACCTAAGTAGTTCTATTGTCTCCTGTGAAACCTGCCTGCATTTGAAGTTAAGCATGTTTTAAAATACCCTGCTGATTCAGGGCCATAACGTTGTGGCTGTGTGAACCAAGAGAATGCACTGTTATCAATTACCCATTAGCTGAACTAAGGGAGAGAGGTACAGCCTGGATAATGGTTGAAACGGGATAAACTGGCTCAGTGACAAACAAATTCAGAAGCATTTCATTTGCTCTTTACAGACTCAGATGAAGTTTAGTAGGACTGTTATCTGTCTTCAGCACACTAACAAGAAAATGAACCAAAGCTTCCCCAATTTCAGCTATGTTTAAGTCAGTAACTCTGCCCAAGCCCGAGAGTACTGGACAACATGGCATAAAGCCCCTCAGACAGGCCTAAAGGGGTGAGTTCTCTTCTGCCTGAGTCAAAGAACCATTCACAACTAATAAACTCTGCTCCAAAGACCAAAGTCTGTATGGTACAACATCTCCCACATCAGTCAGTTTGTGAGTCAGTTTATACTAGCCAGAAATACGCATTTGGCTCTCAACTGGAGAAATTTGGTAAAATCCAAGCATAACTAAATATTCTTACTGCTACAACTAACTTAAAAAGAAATCTCTCATGCAGTCTAGACTAATACTTGTTTAGACACAAACCATACATGGCAAAGAAGCATTTCTGTGTTTGTAACTTGGTTGATTTGCAATTAGATAATACACATATAACATATTACAGATCTTTTAAAAATGTTTATCCTGCTTTTAATTAAATTGCATTTTAAATATTAGTTTTTACTACTGTGTTTTTTTCAAATTTACTGTTAAAATTTTTTTTTCTACACAAAATATTTTCAATGACAGGTTCATACAGCTCAAGTACAAAGTAAACCCCTGAGTGCTTACAATAAATTCCCCAGGGTGTTGAGCATTCTTGACTAGCTGTAAACTATACATTTGCGAGCAGTTAATGCCACTTATGTATATAGTTATAGATTGGGGGTTTTTTACTTAGAATTTAGCACATGAATAATTTGCTAAATTCAGCTGGTTGATAATGGGTGTTTTAATAGCAAAAAAAATTCAAACTAGATTAGACTAACAAAGTACCTAAAGTATCTATTCCTGTAACCCAAATTTCAATGTCTGTATTGTATCAGAGAAGAAACTAAATATATCCAGTGGTGCAACTGTGAAAGAAGTGCAGAATTAGATATGCGCCATGACCCAGAAGAGCAAAGCATATAAGGACTTACGTTTCAGTAATACTCATACACTTGATTTTGATGGGATCACAGCTTCTTCTAATTTAACAATTTTATGTACTTTGATGCTATAAAGGAGGCTGGTATAGGAGAATGGGATACAACCCAGAACAAGAGTGTGTACCACAAATACAGTTACCTCCTAGTCCCTGTCCACTGTGGTTTTCAGCTCTGGTCCTCCAGTATCAGCTAGCTCTCTCAAGCCACCTGTTTAGATCCAGTGGAGTAAGTTATTTTACCTTTCCAAATCTGAAAAAAAGTTGGTGTGTTGCATTTATTAAATGAAAACAGGTTTAAGAGAAGGGAACTAATTGTCAGTTTAGTTGAATTAAGTGGATCCTTTATTGAATGGTCCCCAAAACCCAGGGTGTGAGTAAATGCACAGTAGGAATGAAAGTTGTGCCTTATAAGCTCTCTTGAGCTCTTACAAGCTCTCTTGAGCTCTTACAAGCTGTCAGGTTTAGATTACACAAATATTTCATAGATGGAATACCAGTCACATGTGGAATATACCCATCAGAGATACTTCCTCCATTTTCATGATGTACACAAGTGGCCGCTGCCCAAGGAATCGTGAAGGTTCATGTCTGTACCTGAATCTTAAGGCTCCTACAATAAGGGAATGAATGCCAAGTATTTTTAGGAGCATGATTTCCAAAACAAAACAAGTCCTTTCAGTAGAGAAAAAAACTTTGCCTAAAATCTTTGTAAAAATCACAATGATTGAAACATCTTCACTGTCAGCAAACAACAAAGCAAAATCCAGATGAAATAAAATAAATATGTATTATTGGGCTTTAAATATTGTCTCACAGGAGAAACATTAAGAAATCAAACGAAGACAGAAAAGATGATAGATATTTAATTTCCACAGTGAGATTAAACAATTTTCATCATATACAAACATACCTACTTTGCTTTAGATACAAATGAACAGCTACAATATTCAGCACGAAAACGAATGGCCAAAGTGGCAACACCGCAAAGAGTGGGAGAACTGAGATGATCTGTCATAATCAAATAGAGATAAGGAGAGTCTGAAAATAAACACTGATGTTTAAGTAGTTTATAAAACCTTCTGGCGACAGGAGTAGGAGAAAATTTTATTTTATGTAATGATTTTTTTTTCTCACACCCATCTACATATGTCTAATGAGAACAAAAATCTCAGGAGATAAATTACAGATAATTTCTGTAATCTAATATATACTTAATATCATGTTGTGGGGAGTGAACACACCTCTGTGTCAGAGAGAAAGAAGCTGTTTTGGGAAATTAAGGAACAGGATTTTTATTTTGAAACAATGATTAGTTCCTGGTAGGTATATTAATTGGAACTGTCAAAGAAGATTAGTTAGGACAAATACTATAACCAAAACAAGAGAGAAAACTGAAAACAAGAGATACATTCTTTAGTTCTCTTCCTGTTTGGATATGCAGAACATTGCTTTTGAAAGATGACAGTAGAAAGAACTGTATGCCATCCACATAATCATCTACGTACAAGTGTGTTGCAAAGTCATGTCTGTGCTGCTAAAGATGCTACCACACTTCAGAAGGGGTGACACAGGGAAACTGGGAAGTCTGTTGATGGGATACATGAATCAAAAGTCCTTAGGTGTTAGGAATCATTGTGTTTTCCTTCTGCCTCTTGACTTTCCAGCAAGGCTTTGGATGATGACACTTCTCCACCCTCTGCTCCTGCATCTAAACAGAAACAGAATTAAACATTTATACCACACATATTCTCACAACTTTTTTAATGCAACCAAATATTTGAGTTCACTGATCATCTCTGTTTGGACTGGCTCTTTACTACCACAGTCATGGGTGCTTTAGAAAGAGAGATTAACTCAAGAGATAAAGAACTTTGAGAGGCATCTTCTAAAAGCCAATGCCTCTTGGTGTTGATTTGCCCACTTCTTGGACAGGCTGATCAATGTGCATTTGGCTGTAAAAAAAAATTGGAAATAATATTGTATTACTGTTATTATTTTTTTTTCCTGGGTCATTTCCAAAATCAAATTAGAATATTGCATTCCTTTGAGCACTATGTGGTTTCAGGTAGATAACATTACAGTTTATGGACATGCCAGTTATCTGTCTAACCTTTGACAAGAAATACCTATGTGAATTTACCCTGCCTTCACAAGATGGGGGATTTTTTGTTACTCTGAGTTGGAAGTTCACTCACAGACTAGAGTTGAATGCTTACATGACTGATAAAAATAAAAGCTCCCCAGTGTCTCTGGTCATTATATATATTGTTCCATGCTGTTTCTTTTGATCAAATTTACTCACTGAGAAGCAGAAACTCCTCTTGCCTTGATTTCCTTGCAAACCACAATAATAATTTTCAGATTACCTTCAAGCCGCACATGGTGGTAGCAGTGGTAACAGCATACCCAAACCTACGGCAGTCCATAGCTTTTGGGGACAAGGAGAGGTCTGCTCAGCACATCTGGCTGTACTATCCTCCACTTCATACTCCTCCATCTCCTCCACAGTCATAATCTAAGGGGTACATTTTCTGACTTGCTATAAAATATCAAAAACACCCCAAAGAGTTATGTATCTTGGTCTCTACATATCACAGCAAATACATAATGCTGTACACAATTAATCAGCTAAAGCCCTTGGCAGAAGCTGCTTGATGTTTTAAGTCACCTCAGAGATTCAGAGGCTTTGGAGTTCTATAGTGATAAAGAACCAAGTTATTTGCCACCCTCCAGCCTTATGTAGCACAGCACTGTTGTGGAAAGGGAGGCAGAGCAATCTCCTCTATTGGCTGTTTCTGTGCAGGTTGGACATCTAATATCAGTGGAGTCTTTCAGACAGGGTAGAGGAAAACAGTTTATTAGAGGAAATCCAATCTCATACTTGGTGGCACTTAGGTGTGCAATAGGTGCTAGTTAAACTGCTGAGTGTTATCGGCAGAATAGTGCCCTAACCAGGTTACCAAATGTGGAAAACCAGCACAGCTTCTTGCTCTCAAACTTCTTGCAGCCTCCTCTTCAACCTTGGGATCACCAGAGACACCAATCAACTATTCAACATGGTTCCAGACCACCTGTGGAAAGTCTCAGCACTCCAAAACTTACACACCACCACAGGATGATCAGACATGGCACAGATGGTCTGCATTTCAGAGTCAGGCTCCAAGATAAATAGCTGGTGCCAGATTCTCTCCTGTACACCTCACGAGAACATCAACTTCATGTGGCTTGCAGAGTACATGGACATTTGTATCATACAGATACGGTCCTTGTGTATTCATAAAAAATAGAGTAAAGTCTCTTTTCTTTTCTAAACCAGAAGGTATTAGCACATCCTGTTCCTGACTTTTCACTATGACAGTAGCTGACAGCATTTTAGAAAGAGGACATGTACAATCCAATGAGCATTAGCTAAATTTGAAACAAGATGGAGAGAGTCCTCCTCACCATTTCCCATAATCTTCACTGAATCTGAATTTCAGAGTAGCAACAAAATAGGGCATACTTTATATAGCCACACGTTCCATCTTCTCCACTTCTCTCATTTATCTAATTTCTTTGTTCTGAGCTGCAAATGACTTTCCTTTTTAAATGACTTATTGTTAAAGTCAGAAATAGGCAAAAGATATGCCTGTTAGAGCCCAGATGTTTCACAAACAAACAGTTTCCCTATCACAGCATTTGAACTTCAAAACTGTCTTTCCATTTTGATGAATTCTCTGTTTGCTTATTGTCTCATCAAAACTTTAACATACAACACAATGAGGCTGAAATTCCCATCTGATACTTGTGGAATTCCCATCCCCAGAAAGCAGCCAAGCTGTCAGAGTGGACCTAACTGCATCCTGTATTCACTTCCTATTACCACTACTGTAAACTGTTGATAACAGAATCTGCTGCCTTCTAACATGCTCTGGCACAGCTATATGTCAATGACAAAAGCCAAGGACAATTACATGCTCTTAATTGTTCTTCAAATCCTGGCAGTGCTGGTCCTGTATTTCTAAGAAAGCATCAGTACACTTTGCTAAACCTAACATAGTTGTGCTTCATTTCTTCTTCTTCTACTTCTTAATAAATTGGATGGAGACCAGGAGAGGAGGACTATTGTGTCACCTGGAGGGTTAGATACTTTATGCCACACTTATAAAAAGACTTGCACTCTTTCCTGTTTGTTTTGTAGGGACATATTTTTCATATTCATAGGGGAAAATGTCTCCTCAAGACAAAATAAAGCCTTCTTCCAGGACCCATTCAGATTCTTGTTTTCCTCACTTCTCCTGATTCAAGTCAGGTTATGGTCATTAGGCCCTTCTCATTCCTCTAGGAAATGTTCTTTCTACCTGCTTAACAGTCCTTTGTTGGGCCTGTGTGAGCCTTAGATTACAGAACCCCAAACACATGACCATAAATTAAATCACCAAAATAACAACAATTTAAGATCAAATAAATCCTTCCCCCTGGCCTTTTACGGTGCTTTAGGAGGCTGTACACCTAACAACCTGTAATTTCTTTGGGCAATGTAAAAGGACGATATGCAACCCTGGAGATCAGGAATCCCTTTAATGATCTACTTCAGTTCAGATTCATGGACCGTTCACACCTCAGCACAGGCTTGGCTTCCCTTTTGCTGCACTCACACCATCACTGCTCCTGGATGTGTGACTATCTGTTGTGGTAGTACCACAACAACAACAGTGATGGGCATGAGAAGAAAAAGTTTTCTGAAAAAAATTCTGATTCAGATTAAAATAAAAGTAGGGACAGACCATGCTCAGGGCCAGTCTATATTTTTTGTTTCTTAGGCATTAGAAATCAGATTTTTCTGAATCTGAAAATTCCCCTGACGTCACTCTGAAAGTAAAAAGAACTCACAAAGCTGGTGTTGATTGACCTGTGCTATATCAACAGAGCACCTTATCTAATTAAAGGACATGGCAAAATAGGGCACTGGTCTCAGATAGCGAAGTTGAAAGCCTGCTAAACAACTAACAAACTAACAACTGTATTTTTTGTCAAGGGAACTGGAATTCAGTTCCTAGCACTGAAGTGTTTCCTAAGCTGCTAATACTGTATCTGTGAATGGATATGGATATAGATATGGATATGGGTTAATGTTGTCTCAACAGGAAGGTGCTTTGGAAGGTTGAATTCAATCCTAAATGATGAAAGGACTATTAGTATTGATATCAAAACTGCACAGTGGTGGAAGTCTTAAAAAGTACAACTGCATAAAAATGTCCTTTTCTGAATGCACAGCCATTACCTTCTGAAACAGAGAGCTCAGCCAGTTTGTGTGGCAGGTCTGAAGTCCCAGCACCAGCAGGAGAGCCCAGGATATCTGGTAAGGCGTTTCGGCGGCCTGCCCGTCCTGATGCTGCAAAATCTGTGACCACAGGCTCCACATCAGTCATTGCTGACTCCTTTCCTCATAGCAACATCTGCACATGGAACAAACAGAAGAAGAAAACAACTGTAGCCTGAGGGATGCTAATCATCTGCTCAACAGTACAATAGCCAGAGGCTTTGCCCAATCATTCTGTTGTAATTAAAAGCCATACATTTCAATACTAAGTGTTTAAGCTTTATTTCTGCCCCTGAAGAAGATAGGAGACTGTCTGTTCACGTCCTTACCGTGCATTTGCACATCAGACTGGCACAATGAACAGCTCTGCACCGACAAGAAACCTTCGAATAGGGTCAGCAACAGCCCTTTCTGCCAGCCATCTGTACATCCTTTTACGACCTATTCCCTCTTTTTAAGCGGTTTTGCCCTACAATCACTTAGAAGAGAACTAAAATTCTGTTGTCATACAGTCTGTGTGAAGTAAAGCATGTTTTCCTTATTATGAATCTTGTTCAGATTCTAATTAAGTCTTGTTAGAACAAACTCATTTTACAAAGTTTCATAAAACTATATAAAAATGACCTCTTGAAACACCAACTGAAACTCTTTGTAGAATTTCTTTATCCTTCACATATCAAACCACTTGTTTTCCTCTGCTGCTCGTTAGCCTGGTTTAATCTTCGCTTGAGCATGTGACTTTTATCAAATAAATAACTGAATCGTGGAAATGATGGAACCAACTGTATTCTGTTCCTGTGATCCCTCTCAAAGCCCATTGAACTGAATGGGAAAACTGAGGACCACAGTGGGCTTTCGATCAGGGACAGAAATGTTTGCATGATCACAACCCGAGTCAACAGATGAAGTGTGAACATCCAAAGCAGAATGGATATTTGGCTGCAAGTGGCACACAGAGACAGAGTGTGAAAACTGCCCTTAGCAGTCACAAAAGGCTAGAATACAATCATTTACACAATAATGTATAATTAACAGAGCAATTTATAATTAGGTACCATTACTCAATTTAAAACAGTAGTTACTTGTTCTATATGAATGAAGTTCTGTTTGCAGTGTGGGAGCAGGAATGTTGTCTCTGTGTAAGTACGGTCAGTGCTTTTGTGTGGGAAGGGATACAGATGGTACTGGAGACCAATCTGACGGAAGGCTGTGAGCTTTTGGTTGACAACTGGCTGTATTTAGACTAAGAACTGGATATGGAAAATGTCAGTCATGTTAGTGTTGTTCATATAAGAAGCAGAGCATCACAGTCCCCCTTTTAAAATTCTGCTAAGCTTGGGAAATATTATTGCTTTCTTTTCATGGATAGAAAAAATTATACAAATAGATATCAAACATGACTTGCTCTGATGTGCAGGAAGGAAGAGGCGGAACTTTGACTACTGATGCTGACCTGCCATTTGTACCACAAACATTTTCTTTTCTCCACCAAAGTGCCTTTCAGCTGTGTCAATCCAAAACCAAGAAGAAATATTCTTAATCTTCTTTGTATCTCTAAGTACCTTGCAATAGAAGAAAAGAATCCTTCTTGGCAAGAAACAAAGGCACAAGTAGGACCGCCAAGTCTGAAAGGTGACCTGAACGTGCAAATAAACTGCTTGCTTTAACCAAGGGCAGTAAGTGAAAGGTCTCATCTGGAGATTTAGCAGAAGGTTCCTGTTCTGTAGGAAAACAGGTCAAATCCAAATGAAACTTTTCCATCAGTGGCAAAATGTAGAAACTGTACATGGGCATTCAAGAATGAAATTTTTCAGAAAACACATAAAAATCATGGAGTCATCAAGGTTGGAAGAGACCTTTAAGATGATCCAGTCCAACGTTCAAATATGCAGCGACATTCTCAGTTAGATTTAGCATTATACCATCAGAGGGTGAGATCACTTGGCATGAAATATGAAAATAAGGAGAACGAATCCATGTTTGTACACACCGTCTCATGGCTTTTTGAGGGTGTTCATACTTATTAAATTCTAGGTGTCCTAATGTTTTTCCTCATATGCTCACCACAACAAGTAAAGAAACTATAAATTACACTTCAGAACAGAAAATGCTTGGGGTCTTCTTGTGCTCAGTAAAATTGTTACAGTTGCTCTCAATGCCAAAATACCTGCATGCTTGCATTTCATGCCTGTTTCATTTCAGTCATTAACACGGTGAAGCCAAAAGTACTCTTGTGAGCAGACTGCTGTTCAGGTAAGATCTACAGAATGACATTAACATCAAAATGCACTTTCTCAAGGCTGCCTTATGGACTTCTTGCTACCCCTTTTTCTCTCTTGCATGGGTGTTTTGGCCCCTAAATGGGTTACTTTTTAAATGGAGAAAATCTGGTCTACAAGTCATGCCATATGAAGCTACTCTCTTCTGCAGTACAGTTTGCACTTTTGCACTTGTTTCAAAGCCACTCCTTTCCTCTCCAGCACATCTCCTCCTCCTCTCACGTAATCTGCCTCCACTGCATAATGCTAGACAACCCAGGGAGATGATGAAGGACACAGTCTGACGTGCCTTCAAGTAAGTGAATTTTGATTTATGCACTTGGTTAAAAAAGTATGCAAATCTAGACAAATCTAGAACATCTGTCAGACAAAAAATCAGCTGATCATTATCCATCCATCTGGTGGATATAATTCAAATATAGCTATCTAAAAATACACCATCCTTTATATACATAACATTTGCCATTAAGGGTTTTCACCTTTGTTTTTTGTTATTTATACTGCACTACACAGCATGTTCTCTAAGTGTATTTGAAAGATGAGTGACTACCCCAAGAGGCTTAGAACTGACATTACAAAATGTAAGTCCATTTACAGGTCCATATAAACCAAAATTTAAGCTCAACTCCCAACATATGAGACCCATTATTCAAAGTAGCTTGCTGCTGTACTTGAGAGAAATGCCATTTTGTTCATTAATGTTCTAAGGGAGTTCATCAATTTCATTCTGAGGCTCTCTTTTATCAGTATTTTCTAAGGCTTCCATCCAAGTAAGGATACAGAGTTTCTTTGCTCTTCATCTGTTTCTACCTTTATATTTTTTAACACATTCATTGGAAAATATCTACCTCTCTGGCATCTCTTGCATCTGTTAAGCACAGTATTATTCATGCCTTCTCACAGAGTAAACAATAATTATAACGTGCACAGCATCTATTTTTCTCAAATCCACTCCTCCTCCTGCTGTCAACATCTCCTTCTGCTTCACTGAACCCATTTTGCTCAAGCTTTATCCAAGATAAAGATACTCACATGTTACCAATGCCTGTGTGCAGTTGTTTCTCTGAGTTTTCAAATTACTGTCGTCATTTTTCTCCTGTGTCACTGCTCGCCAGGCTAATGGAGCATAATTCCAAAAGAACTGTGCCAGATTTCCAAATCACTAAGTTCTGCACTTTCCCAGCTCCCTTTTTGCCATAGCAAAAGTCCAGTCCACCCAAAAACATAAGGCAACAGAGTGGAAAGGAAGAGCTGGGCAGGGATGGAGGCTGTCTGCAGAGGGTCAGTAGTAGGAAGGCAGGTGCATGTCCCAGAAGGGCTCAGTTAAGAGACTGAAGGCTATGACTGGCATCCCAACTACCACTCCATCACCAGGACTAACTTTGCAGCTCATTACTGGGCCAAGACAGTGTTAAAGAGGTTTTGGGAGTATTAGATTAATCCTCTCATATAGGCCTCTGAAATGCCTGCAGGATCACTGGGAATGCACAACAGACAACTCAGGAGTGCATGGGAGAAGGAAACGCTCTGCTTGTGAAAACTGACTACAGCCAAAAGCAAAACTCAATTAATGATCTATCAGATATTCAGCTAAGTGTCCTCAGACAAAACAATGGCAGGAAAACTACCAGTAGCATTTTCTCTGAAAGACAACTAGTTTGTTAATCTTTGACTCTTCTTTTGCTGGCAGCATAGCCAACCCTTTGGGGGAAAATGAGTCACAGAATCTGGTAAGAATTTATTTAAACAAATGACAGGAAAAGTAATTCTCCTGAAACAATTTGTGTTGAGAATCAAAGAAAATAATGCTTCAAGGTGTTTAGTTGTAGCAGGTGCCACAGTCCACATTCAATGTCATTGTTGTCTCTTTTTCACTCTTATTTGTTAGAAAATGGATAAATCATCACCTTAAGTATTCGTGAAAACTATTTTTGCTTCCAATCATTCTACTGTCTAACACAGACAGAACACCAGATTTGTTCTGCTTGGAAGGACAAACTAAATATCAAAAGGTTCCCAACACTGCCACTGTGGTAATTCCACTCCATGCAGGAGCCTGAAAGACCAAACTCTTTGCTATTCAGGCACTTTTGTCAAAAGCTTATGAACAGTCTCTGCCTGTGCTATCAGAGAAAGCTACATTTCCCAAACACTGTTCATTCTGAATGCCCTTTAGTAGAAACAAACTGGAAAGCATGAAATCCTCTAACAAAACAGATGAAAAATTCAATAGCCAAGTAGTACTTTCAGAGCTGGACTGACTGATTCTGTCTTGAGGGTCTCTTACTGTAAGATGCATTTCAGCAGCTTAATAGATTCAGAAAAAACTTTAGTCCTTCAAGTGGTGTTTAGTTTGTCTTTATTTACTTGTAATGAGTGCTCTCCATGCACCTCTACCCCAAAAGCCCTGTAGGTTCAAAATTTTCTAAGTAAGGAGAACAGAAAACTTATTGAATGAAGTGCTTCCCACTGTGCAACCACATCTGCAACGATGAAAAGCACGACTTCGTGCTATGCAGTTGCCATGCTTTCACATCCACTTCTGCTGCAGCTGCATCCTCATGTCTTTGTCTCTTCTAACCAAAGATCTCAGAATAGGAACAGTCTCATTATAAATGCTCATGTAATCCTTATGATGCTTTATCATGAAGCATTTCTGGACCACAGAAAAGGAAAAAAAAAACCACCTAGGAACCTCCATGCTTTTAAGGAAGACAGCCTAGAGATTATGATAATTAACAGTAACCTGGGCACTCGCCTAAATTTTGTGACAAAAATTCCTCCTATGTGTTTTTTCACATCAGGAACATTTGTTACACACAGGCAACGCTACTGCTGGGAACCACACAGAAAGATAAGCAAGTGTTCTTTACCAATACATCTTTACCGTATGTATATCCAAACACAGGGGTTTCGATTTTGTTTGGTGCTTAGGAGAAGAAATCACAGATTTCTTATTATGCAGAAGCAATACAGCTAACTATAGGAATGTTAGAAGTGATCTGCTAAGGAAAAAGAAGCAAATTTGTAACCTTTCAGGTTTTTTAATATATCACTAAACTAGAAAAAAAGAGTACTCTTTATTATTTCACATTAGAAAGATGATTTGGGTTTCCTGTACCAACAAAGTTGGCCTTTCTCAGAAAAATGCTCTCAGAAAACTTGATGAATTTTTGTCTTCCTATGCAGGAAAACGAAATTATATCCCATCTCAGTAAATCTACAGTGCAGAAGCATGTCCTTCTACATCTGTTTCAGTCTGTCTGTTACAGTCCATGTAACACGTGATATTTCTGGGATGATATTTGAAAGTTTGGTATATTGTAAAACAGGTTTTCCCTTTTGGTTTTTTGCAGTGTCCACATCTGTACAGACATTTTACACAAAGGTCTTGTGTGTTACTTCTGCTCTGGGTATATGACCTGCTCTACACTCTTGTGCCAGAAGCAACATCCTTATCAACACTGTGCAAAAATAGCTTCCATACGTGATCTTTTTAATACCAAAATGGTCAGACTGGGATATCATGGTTGCACCATCCCTCCATTCCCTGGTCTCAGAAACACTGAACGAATACCCAAGATCTTGATCCTGTTGCTCAGAAGTCCATCATTTTAGGGCACAGAATCTGAAAAACTTGGCCAAAGTTGTAGGACTTTTTTTTCCCTCAGAATGGAACTTGGAAACTTTCAGCTGAATTTTCAGTCCCTTCCATAAAGCCAATATCATACTCAAGGGAAAGTCAAGAGGGGGAAAAAAGCAACATAAGATTGATATTGCTGCCTTTAAGCTTCTCGAGAATGTGCAGATACCAATGGTGGAGTTCACCCTCTACAAACCCGTAGAGAGTAGAAAGCTTGAGCATGAGCTGTGTCTGACCCCTGAGTATGCACAGTGCTCTGATGCACAGGAGAACACATTACAGAACAAACAGCAGCTCTAAATAATGGCACAATTCTCTCTTTGTGAAAGAAAATAAGGGAGAGAGGAGAAGGGGTCATGATACTGACAACTGAATCAGAAGTTATCTGCAGCAAGTAATAAATGAAGTGACATAAGCTGAAGGGAGTCAATACCAGGCAACCAAGCATGTCACTTTCCAAATGTCTGTGAGTGACCAAGAGCAATGACAGACAAAAATGTTAGTCGACTTCATGGGAAACACAGTTCAATTCTAAATCATCGGCCATGCTGGAAAGAAATCAAACACATCCCCTACTATGGAATAAGAAATGAAGCTCAGTGGTAACAAATCAACTGACCAACCTAATTCTTCCTCTTGTATTTTGTCCATTCATCCCCACAGAGTTTTCATTTCCTGTTGCAAATGCACAAGCCACTTTCCGAGTTCAGCCACACAGTTCCAACCTGCTAAATCCTTTCTTAGAATCTGCCTCTGGCCTGAAATTCAAGAGAATTTTGTCCACTTTCAGGAACGTATATGAGGAGTAATTTCAGAATTAGAAATAATTTTTATGGCTAATCTCGCCTTGCAGAGTTCCTGGAACTACAATATTGCAGTTCAATTTTATTTCTGATCTTCTGCACTGTCAAAGGCACACAAGGAAATGAGTATCTCCCAACCTCTCCAATCTCCTTTCTCCTCAGCTGTTCAACTGGGAATTCCTTAGGGAAGCATCAAAGAAGTTTTTCCCTCTGCTTTGATATCTGCTGCCCCCACGTTCCACAAACACTTCCTGTAAAACAGACAAGTCATCTACATAAGGCAGCATGTGTACATCAATCTGTATTCTTCCTTAGAAGCAGCAAGGGATTTGGTTCTTTACTTGCCAGCTCTGTGGAAGAAGACTATTCTGACAAAACCACTGTGAAAACTGAGGCAAGCTGAGTGCTTGAGGCATACTGGAGTCCACTTACACAATGCACTCCAGTAAAGGAATCAGCACAGTGAAATGCAAAATGACTTTGTGAGAAGATGAATTTACAATTTAGCAGAAATATGAGAATGGAACAATCCCATGCATGTAACCAATATAGCAGTGTACCCAAAGTCTCTCACTGGGGAAGGCCCAAATCTCCTTGAGATCTGACACGAATGAGGAATGTTTCCACCTGGCTTAGAGTGAATCTGAGTGTACCTGTTCATACAGTACGTTCCCAGGAAGGGAAGACCCTGTAGAAGCGCTTACAGAAGAGGAGCTGCACAGCAAGAGGAATTTCCTGGTAGCAACACATGGGCAAAAAGGATTGAAAGCTGGGAGCACAAGGCTGACAGAGAAGTAAAAACCACCGGGAGCTGTAACTGTGCTTCTACCTAAAGAGAGATTGTGGTAAAACAGAGAGAGTGCTAAAGGTATTCCTGCCTCCAATATATTCCAGCTGTGTTAATTACCAAAAAGTGGGAACAGCCTTGCTCTCACAGCTATGGGTGTGCTAAAAGAGTGAGTTAGTTAGTAGAGAGTTAGTTGGAGTCTGACGGCTGTGCTGTGAGGAGGAAGGGGCAGGAGGTCATGTGAGGGACAGATAAGGTAAGCCACTGCATGAGGAATAGACTGGGTTAGGTGGCTGTGTTAGGGACAGGAAGCAGTGAGCTGGAACTGCAGCAGGAAGAGAGAAGGAGGAGACAAAAAGCCAGAGCTGTGTGGAGTTGTCCATATGACTGCTACATAGAAAAGGTATGAAAGACTTCTGGATAACATGGTGCTGATGCTTGAAGCCCCCTGAGGTTTTTAATGAAGTGCTCTGAGTGCATGGCTGTCTTGACTATGACAAGAGATTACCTGAGCGTCTGTGGGAGACAAATTACACAGGAAGCTAAAGGGCTATGGGAATAAAGGAGAGCTCTGGAGCCATACTGAGGAAGAGAAACAAAATCATTACTGAAGAGTTTCTTAGGAAGGCAAGCAAGATGGGAAGAAGAGGCTTGTTCAGTTCTGGGGAACACTGCAGGAGACCAGCTCTGGTGCAGGATAGGCACAATGGAGACCCTAAGCTTGGCACTAACTAGCTAGGAAACAGGTTTGTTTGTTTAACTTAAAAAAAAAAAAAGTTAACTACACCAAGGATCTTTCTTCTCAGTTTTTTTTTTGAGGGGGATAAATTATTGTGTTAATATCACATGTGCTACAACACATTGGCCACCAAATACATAGTATTTGTGACAACCTTTATAGACTGATAGTGTTTGGAGCCCTCAAAGGAACAAGCAGCTCCAATAAGAGCTTCTGAACAGAAGTGCATTTTCTTTGCCCTGCAGGCAGCACCCTTTCAGGGAGAAAAGTCCCTGTTTGTTTCACATTAAGACCTCCAGAGTGTCCCTTGCAGGTAGAAGTGAGTTTGGTGAAAGGGTTATCTTTCCATTCTGAAAGTGGTGAGGGACAGAAGCTTGTGCTTCTTTCCATTCAGCAGCTAGGTCGTAACAGTCTGGCAGCAAGCAGGAATTGCAGTGTGAATAACTGCAGGCACCTTGCTAAAGTTCCTAAGCCTTCAAAACATGGCACGGAGATAATTTCCATTAAAAAGCAAGGACAAGCTCTTAGAAGTACTTTATTGATTTAGCTATGCAAACAAAAGCTGACATTTTATCTTTGTCACAGCCAAGTATCATTCTGTAATTATATATAAAGCCAGATTAATTTTCTTTTGTTTGTATGATTCTTCCTTCTTCAAACCTACAAGCTGTATTTTTTAGCCTGGATCAGATTGGGAGACCATCCCATACTCTTCATGGACTTCTTCCCTGCTCATCTCAGTTTCACCTGACTGATGTGGAAATACTTGGGTTTAGCCAGTTTTGCAGTCACACCCCTGAGCATTTCTTCACCGGAGCATAGGAGAGGATACTTTCTGTCTTATATAGTTTGTGTCTGATGAACATTTTGGAAAAGTTTAAGTCCAACCAAATCCAAGCACCATTCTTCTCCCTGAGTAAAACTTTCCAATTTAAGTTTTTTTATTTCTGCATTTGGGTTTCATAGTGCAAGCACACACCAGGAGGAGTCATGATTTCCAGAACAAGAATTACTCATAGCAGTCTGTTCTTAAAAAAAAAAAAAACCCAAAAACACAACAACAAGCAAAAAACCACAACAAAAATCCCAACACAAATCAAACCAACAAAAATGAAATGAGACTTAGTATTAAATTGCTACTTACTCATAGAGGACTGGAAACAGCATTTAAAACAAAGTAAGCTTAAATCTATGCTTTATTGAGTAGTAAAGGTACTAACATACTAATAAAGGCTAATTTTATTTTCTTTACCATGGAAAGCTGCAAGAAAGCCTGTTTGTCACGAGTGTGCCTGTAAATCTAACACTCCAAGTTTTTTTATTATTCTGCTGGCTTCCTTAAGCACCAGCCTGACTGGTAAAGCAGGTGACAGCTTCAGCTATTTCAGAAGAGCTTATTGTTGATGGGAGCATCTCTACCACCCTCTTCAGCAAATATCAGTCTGAGAGCCCCTCAGATATCTTGCAGACATCACCTCAACACTTCTCTCAAACATGGTTCTTGGGGTCTCAGTGCTCTTTGCTTTTGCGATGTAGCTCTGTACAACTATTTCCTCTGTAATTATTCATCTATTCCTCACTCTTGTTGTGTCTCATACCCCACAAATGATCTGGGCTTCCTGAACTATTCTTCTGGCTCATCCAAGAATACTCCTGGAAATCCAATCCAAAATACCTCATTTGGCATTCTTCACTGAATAGGATGGTGGAAAGAAAATCATATTTGCTCAATTCAATAAATGTTTGAATAGTTAATAAAATGTTATTTTATTAACTCTGTTCAAGGGCAGTAAAATTCTTTGATTTTGCTTATGTAAGTGAACTATTGCAAGATAATTCTATAAAGCTATCTCTGCTGGTCTACCCAAAAGTTTTTCCAATCACGTTTTTCTAAATAATAAAAGATAATTTCTTTCCCTAAAAGCTTTGTCTTGACCACGTTCTTAGACCACCACAGGTGCTGGAAAATCATTCTGGTTCAGTTTGCCCTCAGGGGAAGATGAACCAACAGAGAAGAGAACACTGGGCTTTTTGGACTAATCTGGTGACTGTTAAAGTGAGCCCAGGCAGGAAACAGCCATTTGGCAAGTGAACTTTAATACAAGGAAAATGGAGATAACCTCCAACTGCAAGTCAACCTGGTGCCCTGAAACAGCCTTTAACGAGTTACTTAGGTTTCCTATGGATCTCCTTGACATGTCAGTGACTTTAACATTGACAAAGATGAGAAATCAATAGGACATAAGGATACATTTTGAGAAGTTGCATGACTTTGCTGCACTGTCTTCAGCAATTGCATTTTAAATGAGGACCCTCAGTTCCTTGCTCAGTATGTTCCATTTATACTGTACTTATGCTTTAGCGTAGTTTTTTTGCCTCAGAAACAGCATTTCTTCTATATTCAATGAATAATTTTTCATTTTCATTTCATTCTCCAGCATACATTGTGCTTACTCTAATACAATTTCACTGAGGTCACAGTTTACCTGTTCAATCTTGGCAGTAGTCCTATTTACTGATTTTAATGAAATTACAGCTAGGAAAATTTGCCCCCTCTCATGGTGACTCACCAAGAAAATAGACTGAGATTTGAGAAATCAGTCTTCTTTTAGGCTTATAATTTAAGTTAAATAATGACCTTGATTCACAAGACTTTCTCAATTATATTTACAGTACACTTTAAATTGCAAGTAAAAAAATAAATTCAATCAATTACAATTCACTGAGACATGTCCTGATAGTACATGTTTACAATTTGACCCTGCAGTTTCCCACGTACTTCATCTAATTGCAAGGCTTGTGTCGTTTCCACTGAAATTTGATAATACAGCCAGTACTAGGAACGAGCACTCTGACATTCAAGAGCAGATCACTGAGTCAGATTTATCCCACTCAGATTAGTAGATAAGAGTTATCTCCAGAGGATAGGACACCTGAGGATAGAGTCTCTGGTTACCTGTGCACCAGAAAATCTGTGACTACACCATGGTCAGAGACGGCAGGGTATTTACACCCGCAGACACAAAGGATCAGAATAATGAAATCCTCGGATTTAATCCTCTTCCAGAATGTTCTGAGACTGGGGGAAAAGCTTTTTCCACAGAATAAAGAATATAAGGGCATAAGTATTTGAGAGCATCTTGTTCTTAAATTTTCTGGAAATGAGCCAGCTAAGCACTGTTCCATTGAATATCACCAATGAAAGAAATTAAGTAAATCAAAAATCCACAATCCCACAATCTCTTGAGAAGTAATGAAGGAAACAAATAGGCTATATGATTACCCATAATGCACATTAAGAATCTTTTTCTCAGAACTTATTTTGGATTAATTTTACACTTCAGGTGAAGGGTTTATCTGCAGTACTATAGTTGATTCCACCTTTCTACTTTTAGAGGACTCTGTGAGTTTCCTCTGCATCTCTGCTGAAAGGATAACATTGATCACAGCAACTTATGAACTTCCCTGACTTTGATGCTGTTTCAGAGTGTCTCTTTTTCCCTAGGAGAATAGGTCTAATAGGTAAAATTCATAGTAGTTACAAGCCTAAACAAGTCAGTAAAATACACATGGGATTAATTTGGTTTTATTTCTTTGGCCTTTCAATATACTTCTATTTTATGAAAGTATGAATCATCTCTGTTACCCTCTAATGACCTTAGCCTGGGACACTAAAACAGCCTTCCTGTCTTAGGGCTTCACAGATATAGACAAGTTTCATAAAAAAGAATACATGTTTCAATCAAAATTCTACTAAAATATACTAAGGAAATTATTTTATGGTCTCAGCGAGCTTACTTGGCAATTAAGAAAAATTACTGTCTCTCAAAAAATCTAAGCCCAAAAAGCAAATCCCTACCTCCAACTGTTAGAGCCTATCTGTTTTTCAAGAGCAAGAACCAAACAGACCTTTCCAAGGCATGCTGAGGCTGGCAGGCAAGTCATTTCCACACAGCTGAATTAATGTCTTTTAAATTAATTCAATTAAAATTAACTCTAATTAAGGCAGATGGCTTTCAAAGCACCCTTTCCATTTTGATAAATGATCCTCCAGTAAATATGCCATGCTATTGAAATACCTGGCTTAAGTGCTTTAAATATGGACCAAAAAAGAGTGTATTTATATCTCAAATGATAAGGAAGCGGCAAAAATCACCATTATATATAGGATGATTTTAAAAGATGACAGTAGGAAGTTCAAGTGTGCTTTTTATAAATTATTTGAATGGAACACACAGACTTTCAGTACTGAAAGGGGGCCTAGAATTTTTAGCAGGGCCTGTAACAGGACAAGAGATAATGGTTTCAAACTGAAGGAGGATTGATTTAGATTAGACACAAGGAAGAAGCTTTTTACAGGAGGTGGTAAAACACTGGCACAGGTTGCCTAGAGAGATGGTGGATGCCCCATCACTCAAAACATTCAAGGTCAAGTTGGACGGGGCTCTGAGCAACCTGATCTTGTTGCTGGTGTCTCTGTCATTGGGAGGGGGGTGGGACTAAATGAACTCTAAAAGATCTCTCCCAGCCCAAACCATTCTACTATTCTATGACTCTAAGTATGGCTGGACCCTAAAATAGCTTTTTTAGCTGGGATACCATGCTCCACAGAACTTTTAAACTTTTTTAATCTGAAGGGGCCATTGACGCTTAAAGAAAGTGAAGGAATGAAAACCAAAATATAAACAAGCAATCAAGTCTTGTTCCTATTTGTCATACAAACAACATAAAGTGGAAATTCCACATACTGAATCCTTTGGATTCAAAAGTTCAACAATTAGCTTGCTTTCTCATCCTCTTTTTAGTTTTAATTTAATATTTAGTCTGATATATTCTGAGTGAGAGGTGGGTTTAATTTTGACATGTTAGAGCAATGTCATTCTTCCACAAGAGTAGCAGAAGCAACAAGCAAGATCTGTCTAAGAAACCGTTGCTTCCCTTTGGAGCAGAACTGGATAGGATTTTCATCTTGAAAACTCAGAGGAAAAGGAGAATCTGCACTTCCACTGTGTAGGGATGGTACCATGTAATTCCTGAATCACATCAATTTTAATTAAACTTTTATTACTAGGTCCAGGCAAGAGAGAGACCTCCGACTGCTCCTGAAGAGTTGCTTGCCAGTATTCAGGGACTGGCACAGGGTGGGAGGACAGTCAGCTTGAGTTGCTATGGATATGGTGACTGCTTTAATCACCAGGCTCTTTGACCCTTCTGAAATTTTCACTTTTTAGTTTCACCCCTGGAAGCCCACAAACTTCACTGCGTTTCCTTGCTCTGGAAATAGTCCATACACAGCCCCCGTGATACAGGACATTTCCTAGAAGATTAGGAGGCAATGAAATCCCAGATGTTGCTTGGCTTTATCACAGGAGGTTTGTTCCTTTGTGCTCTCATCCAGCACTGAGACAAAACCAGTCAAACCCTGACAGCCACAGAGGTCATGCAGGAGATGGGACATCCTTAACCTCAACTCCTTCTCTTACCTTGAAAGAGACAGCACCAGCCCTGCCTCCCCTCTTCTTACCCTCCCATGGCAGCAAATGCCTTCTCTCCTCTTTGTCCTACAGCAGCAAATTCACACACTCATAGACATGCTCTCACCATGCAGAAAGTGCCAGTGTCTCCCTCCTCACCCAGCCTCTCCCGCGCTGCCCCACAGAAGGACCATGGAAAAATCTCCACCATCCCTGCAGAGGCTCTTCCCCAGGCAACACCACAGGTGAATCTCCCCACAGAAAGACAGAAGAATGAGCAAAGCAACCTGCAGAGGAGGAGTTACACGTGCCATTAGGAGTTACTCACACCTGCCATTTCTCGCTGAAGGCACTCGGCTGCAGGGGGATGAGGAACCCAAAAGGACCCATTTCCCTTTGTATAAAGATTACTGCTCAGCACTGACATTTTTTAGCCTTCAGATTTTGTTTCACTGGAAATAACAGCACCCTGGCAAGTTCCTCTTAAGGTTTTGCAGCCTCCATGGCATTTGGTCAGAGTGTGTACCTAACTGTGTAATGTGTGAATTCAGGAAATGCAGAAGGCTCAGAAACAAATTTTTCCCATCTGCTAAACTAATGACCGCTCCTAAAATGCCTATGAGCTCTGAACATTTCCTTTTTCAGTTTTGTCAGCATAATCGTATTACAGCCGGACACCCAACAGTGTTATTAATCAGTCTTCTCTTATTTTTTTATTTTCCATGCAAATTTCTCAGAAGTCTTTTTTTATTTATTTTTTTCTCTTTTTTTCCCCCATTTTGTCTTACTAAGCACAGAAAGAGAGAAAAGGCAAAAAAAAGATTGGCATTATCACTGAGTGAATCTTTCTGCAAGATGATACTTCTTTTTCTAGACAGATTGAAACCAACACCAAGACCATTTTAGAGGACATGTTCTGCAAAGATGTGTCTTTCCCAGAAACACACAGACCTAAGGGCATTGCTTAATGGAAATTCCATAGGAGGGTTTCTTGTGGTTTTTTTTTTTGTTTTGTTTTTGTTTTTTTGTTTTGTTTTTGTTTTTTGGTGGGTTTTTTTGGTTGTTTTGTTTTGTTTTGTTTTGGGTTTTTTTGTTTTTTGTTTTTTGGGGTTTTTTTGTTTTTTTGGGGTTTTTTTTTGGTTTTTTTTGTTTTTATTTTTGTTTTTGTTTGTTTGTTTGTTTTTGTGGAAGTAAGAGTTGAACTTTCAAAAGAAAGCCTGGAAGTGATACTGACAAGTGCAGATCATTGAAGAATTATGCTGATGTTGTAGTACTCAAAGTATTTACTCTTTGGTTTATATACAGGGATTTCTTTCTGCATTAAGACCTATATATTCAAAAGGTCAAAAATAAGAAGGTGCTTTTCATAATCTCCCAATGAGTGTACACCCTTAGAGATGGTGGAATCTCTTTTTCTAAACTTCACTCAGCACTGGAGATGAGTAGAGCCTACATCTCCTCTCTAGAGCCTCACATGAATCTGGATGGAAAACTGCAGATAGGGAGATTTCAAGGGACTCTTTCTGCAGATGACCTCTTGTCTTGAAGAGCAACCAAAGACTGCAGGAATGATAACACTTTTTTTCTGGTCTTCTCTGCTACATCTTTATGTCTCAGTTTAAAATGAGCAGCTGAAAGGTTTCTTTTATTTATAACTTGTGTTTTCTTTAAAAAAAGTACAGAAATAATTCTGCCTTTTCTTGATGACAGATAAGCAGACACGACCTTTCACTGAACAGCACCTGTATGCTGGTCTCATTTTAAACCCATGAGTCACATTCTGTTCCTTACAACATCAACCAAACCACTACAGCTTTGTTCAATGAAATGGAGGTTTAAGAGAGCACGTCAGAAAAGAAATCCCTGCAGATATCCCTCCACAAAATCCTTCCTCATGTGTGCTGATAGAGAGAAAAAAGTAAGAGCAAGATTTGTTCCTGCCTGAGAAGTTTCAGCACTCCTCCCTCAACTGTAGAGTCCCATACATTTGTGATGACTGTGTGAAGGCCAAGGACAAGCAAAACCAGCTATTCTTGCTCAGTTCAGAGCTGCTTGTGTCCAGTACTCCATCTCAGACTCCTCATGGTCACAAACAGCTCCAGAAACCTGGCTCTGATATGGATGTCTCTGCAGGGCTGACCCGACAGGGTGCATTTTAAGGGCCAAACAAATGGTTTCACCCAATGAATCCCTCTTCCCCTCTGAAGGAGGAAATGATGCATCCACAGAGAAACTGAACTCATTTCTGTACTTCTCAGCAGGGAACTCCCTAAAACACTGATAGTCGTAGCCAAAGAACATAATTTTAACATAATATGGAGGGCTTTTTTGGCTTTTAATCTAACCACATTTATTGTACCAAACAACAACCTAGCTCTAGTGTTTCAAAGGAGAGACTAGACAGACAAAGATGACCCCCACAGTGTGTAAAACCCAGCAGCAGGAGAACACTGGCAAGGCTATGAACATTTAAATAAAAGGGAACTTCTCTGTTTGCTTAGTCTGTTCAAGGCAGTAAGGAAACAACCATAACTCGTTCACTAAAGTTCTTTAGGAATAGCAGATGTTAATGAAACCCTGTTAAAATGTTTTAAAACAGCTCAAAAGAGTTACAGAACACAATACAGCAAATGAGAGCATAAGAAAAAAGTTACTTACAGGACAGCAAAAAGAGGCTGATGAATACCAGAGACACCCAGAAACAACTGGAAAGTGATCTCAAAGTCTGTCTTCTCAGCTGACTACAGCAAAACACCAAGGGAAAGCTGAACTATTGCCAAGAAGGAAGATGAACTTGCATGCATTTAAAATAAATGAACAGATTACAAATTCACATACAGGAGAGCATGCCATACAGGTAGACTTCCAGATTTCAGCTTTTCATCAGGGCACTTTGGTACAAAAATAAATCCTTAACAACAGTGCCATTAAATTAATTCTCCATCCTCTCATAATGTAAGGGAAATCTCTCTGCACCAGCAGTGCTGTTATTTTTTGCTGTTATTTATTGCTGTTGCCAAAGGTGGCAATTGCTGTCTGGATACCATGGGAGAGCAACAAGCCACGGCTGTCCCATGGCATTCTGCTATCCAAACTGAGAACATGTTACTGTGGCATAAAAACTGCTTTCACACTGCTCTAAGATAAATACTACTTTGCCAACTAAATACCAAGATAAATACTACTTTTCACCAAATATCTAAAACAGAGTTCACATTTCAGCATGTAAACACAGGGAGTTTCACAGCAGACAAGAAAGGTGGCTGGAAATAACCACTGTCTATTTTGTATTTGCTGCCAGTTGATTTGGATGATGAATCAACCAGCCTGCAAGAGGAGGGTCATTTAGTATGGCTGCTTGGCAATCTGCACAATTCTGCCCCCCAAAATGCTAAATACCTTAATGTTCATGATGCCTTCAGCCCCACAGCACAGCCTCAAGAGGGGCTGGCATGAGCTACAGAAGAAAGCCGCTGCTCAAGCTGTGCCAGCAGCTCCAGATTCCACTGTCTCCACAAAAATAACCTGCCATCACATATCTACCAGGGAAGCAAATTGCCACTGGAAAAGCCTCCCTGCTTGTAAAAATCAGAAAGGCTGCAGCAGTTTGAGGCCACATATATCTTGTGTGCCACGTACGTCAGCAGGGCAAAAAAAGGAAAGGAACGATCAGGAAAAATTAACTTCTTGGTTGAGGAAATGATTCAATGTTCTGTACCAAGTCAAGGTTTCTCCTATCTGACATTTTTCAAGGATCAGTCACCTACAAATTGTGCGGGCGGGGGGAAGAGGCTGGAGGAGAGGTGAGTGTTTATTTACCTCTGAATAGGTTTCTTCCAGCACAGAAGATCCAAGCTGAATAAAATTCAGCTGCTGTAAATCTAAAGCAATCCCACAGGAGTTATGTTTCTCTAGATGTGCATTGGGGTGACTGAGATAGGGGTCTTGCCACAAAATATTTAAATCAGCTGATTACTTATTTGCTAGAGTGAGAAAGGGATATTTCAGTGGATGTCAGTGGACACACAAAGTTAGGTAGCAGAAACAGAAAATAATTTGCCTACATACATATTCTTTTCCTGTACAGTGTCATCTCTATTTCAAATGTTTAATGTAGACAGGAAAAGAATGTTTAAAAAGCTAACAATTTGTTTAAATGGTTATATTAATTTAGCCTTCAAACAACTTATGGAATAATTTGGGTACAATATGAAACCACACTGAAGTCTACACTAATGTATCAAAAATTCAGCTCTTGGCAAGTATAACCTTTTCTTCTCCAGATTCTCTTTTTGATGAATATTCTTTTCACTGCACTTTCATGTTGAGAAATAATGCAATCACTTCATGAAACACAGTACAAACTTTGTGAACAGCTCAGAGAACTCTTGTCTGTTTCACAGCTACTAGTTACAAAAATGCTGCTCCAGAAAGTTTTTAGAATATTAACAAAGGCCAGCATTTTGAAGTAGATATGGGTTGTCACAGAGAGATTACTGGATTTCAAAATACTTCAAAATAAGTTGTGCTACTTTTCAGCTTCCACCTCAACATTTCTGCCACAGTAGCTAGTATAATAGAGCATAAATTTACAAGAAAACCACAATCTTGCCTGAAGCTTTTAGCACTCTGTAAAATTAGTTTTCTTCTTGTGCATATCAGCTATGCCTATTTTATTGGTTTTGCTCAATTAACACCATGCAGGAGAAAATTCAGTGATGTACCTGTCCTTGGCCACTGGTTACAAAATATGCTTCATTTATTTTAGTATAGTTGGCAAGGCAAAGCAAGAATGGGTTTCTAATTAAGAACCAGGATCTGAAGAGAGCAGTGTGAATACAGGGAGACAGAAAATGTTATCAGAGTCATGCTACCTGTTCTACAGTCACAGAAAGGAGGTATGTGGTTGATACCATGCTGATGCTCACACACAGCCCAGCTGGAGTAAGGCAATGGCAACAGCACCATTAGCCCTTTTCCCAAGCTATTGTCTTCCCTTCCATTCCCCCTCTCTTCAGTAAATCATGCCTGGTATTAGCAGGGAAGCATCAAATTGTGAATGTTAGCTCAAGTTAAAATGCTGTCTTGTTCCAAATCTGTTGCTCACCTGAAGACCAAAAGACATGCTTTTACTGTATTACTGGACAAACTGTTAGTACAGTCAGAGCTTTGAACCACATGCTCAGCCCAAAATGCTTTCTTTGTACACATGCCCTTTCAAACCTGACATTTTGTGTATTGATTTTGGCTGCTTTATAGGTACTTAAGTGCTGAGAAGAAGAAAACACCATGCACATACAAAAGGTCGGTTGATGGGTTCTCTCTATTCAATTTTGAGGAGCAAAAGCATTACGCATCTTTGCAGCTCTTCAGGGATTCCACCAGCTAAAGGATAGATTTTTCTGAACAGTTACTGCAGCTTCCAAAACTGTGACTTAGAAACCAAACTTTCACACTTAGAAATTTAGTAAGTGGCTTGGTGCCACATAAACTAATGATCTAAGAGCTTCCTAATATGCAGCAGGATGTTTTAATCAAAGTCTGCCCATTACATATGTAAAGACACATTATTTGCTGTAAACATGGATAAACTTTGTTGAGAGCATTCAGAGTCTCCCAAACAACACACTTAGGTTGTGCAAAATCCACCCTCATATGTCATCATTTATTGAGCTACTTTTGTATTTCAATAAATTTATTTTTCAGGTAATACTTCTGAGAGTCTTGCTTTTTCAAGAAAAAAGTTCTCTTAATTAATTTGTTAATATATGAATTAAGTATTCTGAACTTGAATTTAGTGCACTTGAGAAGCTCAGTTAAGTCTTTTTATAGACCAACCAAGCTATCTTGTAAGAAATTTTTAAAGAAATCAAAATTAGACCATGAAATGTATTATTGGATTGATGCCCAGAACGTTCTTAAGTTTATGAGACACACATAAAGGCATTTTAGCTTATTTGTAATATGCATTTATTTTGTATTATTAGGTGTGGACAACCCTACACTCATGTCTGAGGAGATATGTCATCCAGTTTATCTCTGAATGCTCTTGTCATAGCCATTAAGGTGAGATAACTAGGGACGAAAAGAATTTCATTGGATATTAAACTGTTTGGGGTTATCCTAAAACTAGTAAACTCACACCTTTGTCTAAAGTGAATAAAGGTGGAGTTAAGCCCAGTGCAAGTAGCCATATACAAAGTAAAACTTTTCATGGACTGTCGTGATGAAGGCCCACCACTGTCCCTGGAACTGATCGTGCCTTTTTTCTTGTTTCACACACCACAATTCTTCACAGCATCTGGGAGTGGATTTTCTTCATTCTTCAGCCAAGAACATGTCTATGTATGACAGGTGCCATGACACCTTTGCTTGAGGTAGCAGAACTGCAAACAGCAGTACAGAGAAGCCAAACTGCAGAAATAGATGCTGAAGTTTCTTCTCCCAAGCTGGATGCTTCAGAAAACTACTTCAACCTACAGATTTCATATATAAAGGAAGAGCCACCTGGAACTAACCAAAAGGTAACACCTGGGAGAAGGGCCTGCCTAGGGATCCCACCCATCACAGACCCTGGGTAGCCAGGCAGCACCTGCGTCTACTCACTGTTCACTTCAGCTGATAAAGAAATCATCACCTCTACAATGACTCCTTTAAACCACCAGGCATAGTTCATTCTTCCTTTTGAAAACATGCCCAGAGGAATACCTTGGGATTTGAAGAAAAATTGCCTACAGCTGCTGTCTCCTAGGTGAATGCTTTGATCCCCAGGGAAGAAGTTGAGCAATAGCACTTTCCACTGTTCAGTATTGTAACTGAAATTCTGTTTTTGTGATGTCAACTCAAGTTTTGCCCTAGTCTTTACAATTTAACCTCTAAGGCAGTGCTTTCACTGAGTGAAAAAAAAACCTCCAAAAACAACATTTCACAAAATTTGGGTGTCAGGACTGGCATTTGTCAGGCCACCAACTTGAAATGCAAAGGAAAAATATTATTCTTGTAACCTAAAAAAACCTGATTCTGTAATTTATGCAGTGACTATTTCTTATACAAGAAGAGGCCTGGGAACCAGACCAACATTCATAACTTCCACATTTTCAGCTAGAGTACTGTAATGACTATGCTTGTTTTCTCCCCACAAGCCATGAATTCTTACCCATCCTGTTCTCCAGTTAGCTCCCAGCTAAAAAATGGAAGCTAAAAACTGTCAGAAGCACAGAGCTTTTAGAAAGGGTTAAACCAAACATGAGCAAAACCAAAACAAAACCAAACCAAAACACCGTGTGTTTATTTAAGTAAGGCTTGACACCAATAACATTGACTATGCTGCAAGGAACTGCTAAATGTTTCTCTGAAAGAATATTTTCCTTGTATTGCCAACATTACATTACCAAAATACTGACAAAGTACTAAAAAGGACCCCAACAAGACACTGTTCTCTTGGGGACAAGAGTGGCAAAGCAACTTCTGACATTTACATGCTTCTTGCAACTGGAACTGAATGAGGTCATCACAACACAGACCTACTGATCTGATAACAGGACAGTTGTAATTGCCTCTCTTTTTACATGCTATGTTGACTCACTACATCTAATAGTTTGATTTTTCTGATCTCCCAGGGGATGGTTATTAGAATTTGTCCCTGCCAATGAGGAGTTACCACACCTATAAAGTAACAGCAATAAAAGAAAGTTGAAGAGTCAGTTTTCAATTGTTTCTATTATTTGCATGTACCAAACTCAAACAGTGAATATTTATACTGTAAAGAGTTATTAGACAGTTTTAATACAACTATACTCAGGGAAAAAAACCCTGTTCCTCTTGCTAGTCTTTGGTGAAGTTTGGGTGCATGGCATACATTAGTTTGTGAGGCATAGTGGAGTTATAATTCTGAAAATACTAAAGGAGGTCAGTATAAGCTGTTAGACACACACAGTTCTAGAGATAAAGAGACCACAAACATGTCCAAAATAAGCAGAAGTTATTTATGCAATTATTTGGACCCTCTGGGCATCAATTTTTGTGTTTGTTGTGTGTCTCCTACTGTCACCTCAATCCCCAAACAATGACAAGATGCACCAAGTTCACGAGCTGGATCATCACATAGTGAGGCCTGATGATGCCAACATCAAACATCACAAAATGCCCCTTGTTTTTTTCCCCTCACCAAATATAAAGCTGATTTGCCCAAGTTCAGAAAAGCCTTATTCATATGGCTTTTTTGGAGAGAAGTTCTCAGGCACATCTAAAGTTAATCACGGAATTTAAAATTAGCGAATTCTGCAACTGTTAAGAAAACAGCGATGACCAATTTTCAAGGTGGCCTAACTGAATGAAATGAAGTGACTTTGCATAGGCAGACTTATCATTCCACCTCTCTGTCAACCCAAGCCCTGGGTGTATCCTGGGAGAGACTCTTTGCTCTCCTTATTGTAAGCCAATCTATCAAGTTTCCTCTTCAAAGTAACATTTTTAGGGAAAGAAATGTAATAGCAAGCATCCAACAGTGTCCAAAAAAATAAGTGTTCTTGTTATATATTTCAACACAATTTTAGAAACTTTACACTCATTAATCCACATTAGAAATTTGACCTTGCAGTCCCTTCAATTTTAGGCAAGAACATAAATTCTGGAATTTTCCTAACATTATTTCAGATTTATTATTAAGTCATTATTTCAGACTACTCATAGGCACACTTTGGATGATGTCTTTGTATCTGCCCATTCTGAATGACTCTGCTGCTGAAGAAAAACACGAGCTTTCTGCTCTTTTCTCAAAGTCAGCTGAGGAGGAGAAGGGAACAAGTAATATAATTAGGAAGAGTACAAAGTAGTTCAACTTTATTCTGTTTAGTCTTCTAAAAACAGTTCTGCATATAAAAATGAATTAGGGTCACTGCTTCTGGGACAACTAAAAAAAACCCTATTTAAATCAAAGCAAGGAATCCTACTTGACTTTGCTGAATACTTTCTGAACAGATGGAGTACATGAGACATGAAGAAAGGTCTGGGAGGAAGCAGACTCTGGTGGCTTCTCAGAGGCCACAGTCCACTGGTGCTTCAGAATGTCAACACTGATACATTTAGGAATACATTAAAATGTCTGTATCCTGGGAAAAAAAAAAAAAAAAAAAGAAGAATCAACTCTTTCATGGTGAAAACAAGTCGACAAAACAAGGTTCTTCTGTTCAGATGGGAATAAATGGATGAGGCAGTCAGGTAGAAATCAGTAATTTAAACTTCAGCATTGGTCATAACTATCTTCTTCCCCAAGCAGATTTACAAGACCACAGGGACAGGCTGGCATAAGCTTGAACTCTGGTACAGAATCAGTCAAGATGTTGACTGGGTGTGAAACATGTTTTACACTTTTCTCATGCAAGAAGTCACTCAGTCTCTTGCCAATGACACCTGGTTTTGCTGTATGTGGTTTAATTTCTTTTTTCCATCTTTTTTTTTGCCTAAATGAACATGTATCCACTGTCTTTGGCTCGTTTCCTGCTCCTGCTCCCAGAAATTGCTCCAACCTATTTTGGACCCTGAATACAAGTTCTTTGAACTTGCTTGAGACTGGAACAGTAGACAGTACTATTTCTTCATTTGCTGAAGCAGAAAAAACCCTTCATTTTAGCGATACTAAAATACCTCAGTTAAGAGTTTGCTGAAATTCTGTTCTGTCTTCCTGCTAGTTACTGCTGTGCCTTCTTGCCAGCCACCATCTTGAAAAGCCAAATACCAGCTTCCAGATGAGCAGCAATGTAAAAGACAACAAAGAATCATTCTAAATAAAATATATGGCAGCATGAAAGGAAAGCAAATGTTTTCTTGCTGGGACAGCTGCCTAAAAGTGCTGGCTAAGGAACCCTCTTATGAAGAAGACAAGGTAGGGTTTTGTCAAAATTGGAGTTTGCCCACATCTGAAAACCAGCACACTTTTCATCATGTCACCAAGGTTCACTCAGTGGAGAACAGCAGTATAACCCTCCATTGTTTGTAGGTCTCTGAGAGCAGGACAGGAGGAGGTGACTGGGACAGAGCCAGAAATAGAGGACAAAGCAAGGCTGAAAACTCAGTGTTATAAAATCATAGAATAATTCAGGTCGAAAATGACCTTGGGAGGTCATCTACTCCAGCCTCCTACTCAAAGTAGAGTCAATAACTAATTCAGATCACACTTCTCAGGGATTTGTCCTTTCAGCTATTGAATATTTTCAAGGATAAAAAACTTCTGTGCCAGAGTTTCACTGTCATCATGAAGAAAAGGCTCTTCCTTACCTCAGGTCTGAATCTGTCCTCTTTAGTTCATAACCATAGTTTCTCATAACCACAGTCTCTTCCGCTCCTGCTGTGCAACTCTGTAAAGAGCCTGGCTCCACCTTCTCAGCAACGTAAAGGAAGGCTTGTCATAGGTCCCCCCAAGCATTCTCCAAGCTGAAAAAGCCCAAATCACCCATCATCTCCTCAAGTGCTCCTTCCTGACCAGCTCCTGCTCCAGTTTATCAACATCCTTTTGGTCAGGCAGAAGCAAAACTGGACAATCTTCTATTCATAGTCTAATGAGTGTTGCCCAAGATGTTGTTATGCCTCTCTTGGTGAGTAAAGTTTAGTTTGCTGTGGGCAATGCACAGAGCAGAGTAAGATAGATAGAGTTACCAAGAGTTTTCAGGTTGAGCTGCTCACCCCAACAGGTGTGAAAAAGATGGGGAACTATCCACTGATACAACAGGAATATATATTCTAAGAGTCTCCATGTTTTGGAAACTGGGCATGGTGACAGATTTCCAGTTTGGCTGTGAGACATATAGAACAGAGCATGTGGTATCCAAATCAGGCATCAAAAATCAGCCTTTTTACTCTAAATAGGGCTGGCACCGAGTCCAGTTTCCAGATGGTTTTCTGTTGCGTGTTTCTGTTGCTTAGAGGAACACAGCAAAAGCAGAAGGGGAAGCCCTTCTCCACAAAGAAGGAAGGAATCAGGGAAACAGAAGTACAAGGATGAAGAATGAGTCAATAATTAGGAAGTTATGTCACTTTCTGTGTCACTTTCCTCCGTCACTTTTCTCCAGTAAGGAACCAGCCATGGAAGCTCTCACTTTTATGCCAAACAATTCAGTGTTTAAATCTGCTGTCTGTAGTAGCTTTGGCTGGCATTTTCTAGTCTTATTTATACAGTTAGATGCAAAGCAACCCATTAAAAAGCTTGTTATTTATTAATAAATCTGGTGTTTGAAAGAACAGATGCTTTTGTTTACCATCCCCTCAGATTTCAGTCAGTCTTCATATCATGCTCTATGCTATGCAAAGTCTGATTTCTTTTGTTCTTTATCTGCTTTTGATATTTAATTATTCAAACTGCTCGATGACTGCATTAGGGTCTGGTTTAGTTGTTTCCATATTTGGAAATTTTCCTTACAGCTCACTGATTGCACATTAATTTATTAATCTAGTTAAAAGCCAGTGGGAAATTGCAGTTAAAGAATTTGAACCCTGGAGTAGCTGTAGCTGTGGCTTCTAAAAGATGCCCAGCACAGCTGCAGAGCACATCCCTAATACAGTGGGGACATGACAAAGTTGACTAAAGGACTACTAACTACACTCACCTTCAACTATGTGTAGGTGTTCCATTTATGTGTGGTATTAGAGCCCACTTAGTACCTAGCAAAAGACAGCTCAAATACAATAGAGGATAATGCCAAATCAATAAACTGAAGCACACTATGCAATCAAATGTCATTTGAAATCCAAGTTGTAGCACTACACACCATTGTACTGCACAGCTCCAGTACACACAAGCACTCAATTGCATGTCCAGTTTTCTTAGGTGCATCCTTAAAAACAAATTCTTACGCACTCTGTACAACTGGGGCCATAAATACTTATTTCATCTTATTTTCTAATTTCGTCTTTCAAAACAGCAGTTGGAGGCTTAAGAGAGACTACTAGTACACAGACAGTTCAAATGGTCAACTTTCTATTCTTAACTCTACAGAGTACTGAGCATTGGTGATGTCCTCTACCTCACAGATGCCAGTGTGCTGGTAAAACACCTTTTTTCACGTGCCCTGGCAGAAGGCAGACACAAGCAGAGCCACACGGACACAGCAGAGCTCCAACCAGCTTTATCTCCTGGCCTGAGACCAGAAAGAACCACAGACTCAAATGAGGCTGGGGAGGAGGTGTGGCTAGAAGAATTTAATCTTTCCCATTATATTGTAGAATCCATTGTGCTCGTTTGTCACATAGAAAGGGAGAGAGGAAAGAAATCTCCTCCAAACATCAGTATGCAATCTTCTGTGGCTTACAGTCACAAATCTGTAAATTCAGATACAGACCTGTGTCTGAGCAAGGCTACAGCTTATTTCTGTGCAGGTTATCACACTGTGCACAGGATTTTTAAAGCACAATTATAGCCTCTGACATCCTACCTAAAGGAGTGGAGTGGTCACCATGGTAACACCTGCATCACATGGCAATGAACACCTGATACCAATCAATCTTGAAAACATAATTTTAAAGAAACAGCCTCATGGAAAACTGCAGATAGAGACTTCTTTCTGAAATTAAGAAGATGCTTTCTTATAACAAAAATGAAAGTTTTACCTTACCATCTTTTCATCTGACTCTCCCTCCCTACAGTCCTATTCTGTATAAGTGTATAAAAGTGATAGAAAATAAAAAAGGCAATGGTGCTGTGCTGAGAAGAGTGAAAAGCATCATAGTACAGCTGGCACGCAAAAGATAATCTTGCATTTTTCTCCCAGAGCATGAACTGTGGCTTCTGAGAATATGGCCATGCTCTGGTTGCTAAAACAAAATAGAAATGTGCCTACAGTAGTGCCTCCCACCTTCCCAGGACAACAGATTTCCCTCAAATGTTAAAAAAACACAGAAGTTTCATCAGCTCCTTTCTCCCTTTTTGCTTTCCAAGTCTGCAATTCAATTTTATTGATTAGAGTTGTGCTCCTTCATGGGGGTATTAGTAGAAAAATATGCTTAAGGAAGTGATGTTTGTACTCAGCTTGGCACTGTGCGTTTCTGGAGTGCATTCTGCCACTAGCCCTCCAGACACATCCAACAGCCAAAGCGCAGATTTTGTTGCAAAAGTCTCTGTGGTTTTGGGCAGGTTGGGGGTTTTTTCAGCTGTTTTTTCTGTTCCGCTCCAACAGCCTTTGGGTTCTCTGTGCTGTGACTGCTCCTCTGCCTCTTTCAATGGTCTGCCTCCTTGTCTTATCCCAGTAAGGACAAATAATCCCAGAAAATACCTCATGTGCAAAGTTCAACAGCCTCAGCAGTATTTCATATATAACACGGTCTTGCTATTTCCTGTTTAATTATATCTCAGCTTATTGCTACTTTCATTATTTGAAAGTCTGCTTCTTAATTTTCCTTTGAAAAAGACTTTCTTTTCAGATGGCTTCCGTCTTTGTCATCTTCCATTTCCTTTACATTCAATTTTTCATGTAATTCAGAGCTATAATCATCTATTCTGTTAGTGTTTTGCACAAAAACAAAGCAATACATGTGGTAAAACAATAAACTCACACTAAGCAGAAATCCCTTTATTAATATGATTTCAGAACAGGAGAGCCACTGAATCTGCATATACCATTGACTGACAAAAGCTGGATAACCAACTGCCATAGGACTGGTAACAAATCTGCACAGAAATTCTTTCAGCATCCTGAACCTGTGTGGAAAAACAGCAGCAGTAGATGCTGCATGAGTCCAAGGAGGTAACAATACATCCTTTCATAAGCTCTGAAGTCACTAGAACAGGCCCCCCTCTGCCATGCCCTCTTCACTGCTGAGCAACCACAACAGACGATGTGCACAGGAACTGCTGCCACAGGTTGTTTGAGCTCGTGTCTACATGGTACACAAAAACTGATAAGGAAAATGCTGCCAAAACTTATTTCTAGAGTTCTGGTTATATCCAGAACTAACTGATTAACTCATCAGAAAAAAAATGTGACTATTACTGTTCAAGAAGAGTGCTATCAGGATTTCTCTGAGAAAGAAAGTGCAGTGACTGAGTGGTTATGATATATATCTATATCTATATCTATATCTATATCTATATCTATATCTATATCTATATCTATATCTATATCTATCTATCTATCTATCTATCTATCTATCTATCTATCGCTTCTCATGTATCCAACTGAAAAGTCAAATTGTACTTGTTTAGCTCAGGCAGGTAAAAAAATTCAGCTGTCTCCCATTTTAGTGTAATATTGGCCTCTACCTACAGGTGTGTTTCAGGAGAATAGCGAGGCATGTTGCTTTGAAGCTAGAAAAATAAAGGGAATTGATGATATGTAAAATTTGTGGCAGTTGTTCTCTGCCCTCAATATGTTATGCAAATAACTCCCAGCAGCTGTACCAGCAGCTGTATTTATACTGTCTGTGATGCTCTACAAGTCAGCACTAGCTGTCATGCAGTCTTGTCATGTATGAGGAAGTCCAGCTTTAAATCTGCTTTCATAGAGTGGAAGTTGCATTTATTCAGCTGTGGTTCTGATGTGTGTCTCACAGTAAATGGCATTATTGCTCAACAGGGCAACAGACACCAACAATAGAAATATAAAGCTCCAAAATCAAAATGAAGATGTCCATAACAGTGTATTGGATTTTAATCTGGGGCAGAGCCAATTATGGTTTTCAATCGGCACATACTCAATGACAGAAGAGATCCATTGATTCCATTGATTTTGGCCAGGATCAGAAACCATAATTCAACTATGTCCAATGTCTTTTGACAGGTGAGTGGCAAGAGAATATCAGGCAACTGCAAGAGAGTTGTTGCAGGATTTGAGAAAGCTCTTGTGGCTTCCTGTGCTTTATCAGCCTGTAAAACAGTACTCAAAACCTGCCCTTCCCAAATTCTTGGTTTACAGACAACAACATAATCCATGCAGTGAAACACACAAAGGCAGTCTACCCTCGCTCTGGAAAAGCATTGTCGTAAATAAGTAATTAACTGTGCACTTCAGCCTGGAAGCTGAACCTTACACTTGCCACCACAAAATGATGATTCATATGTTTCCCATATCCATTTATAAATGAAGGGTCAGCACAAAAAAATAGCAGTGAGGGTCAAAACTGTCATGAATATTTTCATTACCTTCTCTATCAGGTCTACACATGCATTTGCTGACAGGAAAATCAGAAACCTTTCACCTCTATGCAGCCGACTCATCAGTGCTGTAGGAGCTGTCAGTACTGCAAGTTTTGAAATACATGCTAAACAGATGATTTCTGACAAGTCTGCTACTATCCTTTCATGTATGAACTTCAAATACCAAATTCCAGCTAGCGAACATGACATGTGACTTTTAGGCTGGTGTTCATTTTTAATGCTCCCTTGAGAATACAATCTTTGTGTAGGTGCACCTACACTGGGAATCTTTTCTATCCCTTGATGCTGTGCAGTAGCAATAACTAATAAATAGCCTGCCAAAGAGTTATTTATGCTAGTACAAACACAAACCCACTAGATTTAATAATATATTTTGCTTTTGCACTTGTGTAAGGTAGAAATAAAAACAAGTTGACAGATATTTGGTCCAGAAAGAGAAAATGGAATCAGAACAGCAGATCTTTCCAGCAAAACAAGTCAGACAGTCTGCCTTTTAAGTTCCCCTTTCAGATTCAGACTTCCCTTCCTGGCACCTATGGTAAAGATTTTTTTTTCCTAGTCCAGTTACAATTTCTGAGTCTCAGTACTATCACTCAGGCATATCTGATGTCTTTTTTTTCCTCCTCCTTTCAGTGTCTCAAAAAGCGAAAGGCAAAGATAAAGCCTGGATTCTCTGACAGGGCCTTTCTTCATATTGTAATTAATGAGGTTAATGTGCTTTACTGAATTTTCAGTCGCAAATATCAAAAACCAACATCCCTCTGAAGCAGTGTGGAAAAAAGGCACAAATTCACCTCCTTGCTGCTGGCAGTATGGCCTGAAATTGCTTAAAAAGCTCAAAAACATTTGGAGACAGATGGTCTGCCTGGCTTCTTGTATTTCCCTGTATTTCCTTTAGACATAAACCGCTGACCAAGCCAGGGACGAAGACTGGACTCAGCTGCACCAACACTCCAATAGGAATCTAGAAAGCAAGGGCGTCCTCTCGGAACTCCATGACTCACTGGGATCATCTCCCTTAACTTTTAGACCTTTATCCTTTTTCATCCTTGTTATCCATGTAAATAATTTAAAATCTGGTTCTAATCCAAGTTTGCTCCGTATGCTTTGTCTCTGTAGCCACAGAATGAAACCTTGCCACTGAATGTTGTGAAGATGCACCTTCTCAAATTCACATTAGACCTGCTGCTGCTATTACCTTTGGCAGTGATTCCTTAAGTGACCTAAACCACTCATCTGTGACAGTCTCCTAAGAGAATTCGTGGTAACTCTTGCCTCATTCTGCCTCAGTTTCCATCTGCGTTAAGAGAAGCATCCTAAGTGCTGACTTCTGCTAAGAGGCATTTTATGCCAGTTGTTGAGAGGCATGAGATTGCTGGCTGAACTCAGCTGCACTGCAGGGGAGGGACCAGACTTCAGCCTACACACAAACCCTTCTCCTTTATGCTTCCTGTTTCCATTACTGCAATTACAGCATCTTAGAGGCTGTAAGAGGCAAATTTGCTCTTTCTTCTAAAATACACAAATATGGCACCAATTCAGATTGTGCACTGTGTCATTGTATTGATCTGGAGCATTGTTTCCCCACTTCAGTGTGGTGCCCAGTCTCTGGAGGCTTTGAAGTAAAAAAAGTTGTCTATGTTGAAGAAATAAAGATGTGATGTTAAGGTGGTTTGAATACTTTATCCAACTCGTGCTTATGTCAGTGGGAACATTTCTAGGACCTCAAATGCAGGACAGGGGTCAAAGAGGGGAGTTTTGTACAGGTTTTGGCCTAGCAGCAAGTAGTTCTGCCTTCTGTGAAGCATCTTTGAAACCTGAGAGGATGCACAATGACTTAATCCTCCTCACACAAGCTCTGCTGAACATGAAGGATATTGGCAGGCATGATTTCCACATTGTAAACCCATATTTCAGGAGATTATCTTTCAAAAATGGATGGATCTTATCAATTTGCACATTTTTACCATTCCTATACACAGAGAGAGGTGGGCTCTACATGTGGACAGATCCTGAAGGTCAATTCAATTTCCAAACCCATTGTTGCAACTATTAAGCTAAGTAACTTATGCCATAAACATCATCTGCAGTGAAATATGTAAAAAAAAAAAAAAGACATTTCATGAATTCTTTTATCAAGGTTAAAAAAAGTCTATAGCTACTTGGTAGGTTATCTTATGCTTAAGCCAAATCTGCTTACAGTTGCAGTTCTTTCCTCTACCAGCAACTTGCATAAGGACATCCCACTACTTTCAAAAGAAATTTCACAGGTGCAGGGAAAAAACTTCCAAACTTTCCATATAGAGTGTTATTAATATTTACTGATACACATTTAAAACTGTCAATCTGTTCTAAACATTCAGGAATGAGCCATAAATTAAGATTGTTTTGAGCAGCAGAATTTTTTTTGTTAAACAGATCTGTCTGTATTAATGAGGCTTAATTAAGCAACATTTCCTTAACAGTCCTGGCCGTAAGTACATACTGATTTACTTACTCATTTGCAGAACTGCTGAGCATCTGCACTTCTCATGTGAAATCTCTAAGAATTTAAGTCAAATGATAGACTGTAAAAATAATCTTCTGTAATTAGGCTTTAAGTATTAATTACACAAGTTCAGATGTTTTGTTAACACACATTTTCTTCAGATCTTCAAATACAACGAGTAACTCTGCTCTCCTGAGCAGAGCAGATTTCTTGTTTCTTCCAGAGTTGTAACTGGTTCCTGTTTAATTCTTTTCTTCTGGGACATCTCAACATAAACCATTAATTGGTGTAATCAATAGACAGATCATCTGAGAGGTGTTCACTGCACATGCACCACTACTCACCTCACACTATTTCTGTGTGTGCTGAGAGGCACGAGAACAATGCTTTTGCCATCAAAACTGCTCAGCCTGCAATGCACTGGCAACACCTCTACATACCTGAAGTGTGGACAAGAAAACAATGGCTACAGTTGTGGTAGGGACAAGGAGAGAATCCCACCAGCTTGCAGAGTGTGATGATGAGACAATAGTAACATCCAAATGAGAGGTGAAATATGGCAGCAATTAGGCTTGGCTTTGGGAAGATTGTGCTATCATCCCAGATGTCCTGTCACTTGGCCAGGATCTCTGTCAGAAACCAACACTCTGCAAATTCACACACCTCCACAGATTTATGGTTTCCTTTCCATTACACATCATCTTAGTATTTCAAATATTCACAGAATTAAGAGGCAACAAATATCAATTGATTCCCAGACAGAACCTGCTTAATGTCATGAAGGTGGCTTCAGGGAGCAATTTCTGGATGTCTGATGCAAATCTACCCTGGATTTGAAAACTGTGTTCAAGATAAAGAGCTGAGTGAGAGGTTCAGGAGGTAATCAGTAATGTTGAGGACATCATAAAAAAATCTGAAGGAAGCAAAATCTATCAAAAGCTATTAATCACAAAAATATTGTGTCTCACTCAAGTAACCCAGGAGCTGCCAAGCACAGGGCATGTGGAGACTATACAGTGGTAAGCACCTCCATGTGCTCATAGTGTTCTCCCTTATTTTTGACCTCTCTCAGCAACAAGACACTACACATTAGATACCCATTTGATAAGAACCAGCTCAACTGTTCCCAACTGCTCTGGACAAAAGTATAGGGGAAAAAAAAAAAACCTCCCCAAAAGAAATCCCCATTATGTCAGTTCTAAGCAAAAGAAAAACTTCCTTTCCATACCAAAAAGAAGTACAAGTCATTTAGTCAACATTGTTTTAAGAAAACCCATTCCTTTCTGTGACAAGGCAGAACATCAAGTTTCTGGCAAAGAGAAGACTACAAAAAATATTTTCAGTTTGATTTCAACTTCTAGAAGCTGATGTGTGAGATAACCTCCAATTAGCCCCACAACAATTTCCTGCAGAAGGGAAAGGACTATTCTCTCCTATGGCAAGAGGTCTACTGTATCTGCTGATTTTGAAGAGGTAGAAAGCAGAATCTGAAAGTGGAAAATTACAAGGGTATTTTGTGCTAATAAGACATCAGCTTTCTGATGAAAATGGGAAAGGATCTTATTAACTGTTCATTCAATTTAAGGTTTTGTTTTTTTTTTTACTTCAAAGAAGCATTAGACAATGAAAAAGCACTCTAAAGACTGAAAGAGCTCAATCAGAAAAGAATCTAAGATTTTAGATTTTATCTTCCTATTGAAATTTTTACCCCTCCACTTGGGCTAAACTCTGCTTGAATGGTAAAATGGAATTTTCACAGTGTTCAAAGAAATGAACAGAGTTTTTTCCCTACTGATCACCCCATAAGCCCAGCAGCTCTGGGCTGGTGGCTGCAGAGGCAGCCCTGCAGTGCTGCAGGGTGCCCTTCTGAAAGGGCACCAACACAAGTAACCAACCCCTGTAAGAGTGCCCTTAAAAGCAAGGTGATGATGAGGAAATTTAAAATTCAAATGCTCCAAAGAATCAACACCTGCTTTCCTGTCTACAGAGACATCTCCAGAGACATCTCCGACATTGGGCAGTCAAGAGCAGGAGATGACAATTTACGTGATGTCTCTGCCATTTACAAAACCATCAGCACAGATGTGAGAGCTGAAGTCAGCAGTTCCAAAACTAAATCCCTCTTTAAAAACTGTGACAAGAAGGGAAAGGGGTCAGAAGCCCAGACAGATCCCAGCTGCAGGATGTGATCACTTGCCAATGTTGAACTAAAGCAATCTGCTCTCACACCAGGGTTCTCCAAGGTTCTCCAATGGCATTTGGAGGTGAGGGGAAGGTGGTCCCAGGGAAGATAGTGAATCACATCTGATCCCTAAAGAGATGCAGAGGGACAGAAGAAGTGAAAAAGGGGTTTCTTCAGTCTTTATTCTTGCATTTTGCAGGCCACACACAGCTGCAGCCCAAGGGGTTCCCTAGCACTCCCTGGAACAACAGCACCTCTGCAAAGAGCAGGAGAAGAAAAATAGGAATCATTAAACCCCATCCCTAACCTCTACATACTCCATTATGGCTTCATTCAATAAACAGGAGTTTTACAAGTGCTTTGCAATCCTCCCTGCAAGACTCCTTGCTGGTATCAGCAGGGGAAGGCAATTCTACATGTCATGAAAACATGGTATTTATACCTGCATATAGCAACAGCAGGTAGATGCATAACTGATATCAGTGGCAGAATGATAAGCCTGAAGCCTGGATGAAAAGAGAAGCATCTTCAAACACTGCTGCCCTCTCTAATTTCATGTCACATTGTCACTGCACCTTCTCCTGCCTTGCCCCCACGCAGCGTCCTGCACAAGAACACCCGTGTCTGTCAGCACAAGGGTATCCATCAGACAGGCTCTGTAACTGCAATTGTTAGTGCTTCTTTTGACCTAACAGGCTGTGACTGACCATGTGATATCCCACATCTGGTGTCACAGAGATCAAGCCTGACATAAAACAATGGAAGGAAGCCTTGGCACACGGGGTATCACATGGATGAGAACTGAAGGTCACCTCCAGACTAGTGTGCTGTGACACCAAACCTCAGGCAATGTGGTGGTGCTCTTGCTCTTCTCTCTGCTGTGTATGCACACCTGAAATGATGGGAGATTACCTGTGCAACTTTTAGTGGCCTGGGAGTGAACATAATTCTGATACTAATTCACCAAGTATTTTTCCTAGTCCATCTCTCTGTCAGGTATGCACAGCAACAACATTCCCTCTGTTTGTTTCAGGAGTGAATTCTTCCCTTCACCTATACTGAGGAAAAGGATGCTTATTCTGAACACAGTTCCCATGTCAATGCTCTATATAAGGATACGGTCAGGCCACACATCAATCAACCATGAAGCTTTGCAGCAACAAGCAGGCAGATCCATAGATTTTTTATTTGCCCTTGGTATGGAGGATATCTTCAAAAAAAAAAGCAGGGCCAGTGTACCACTGTGCTGCAGAGATCCATCTGAGAGGGTACTGTAGCCAGGCATGATTTGTACCAGATGTTCTGATATATATCAGAAGCCAAATTCACCCTAATTTACCTTCAGCTTCCCCAAGGCAGAGAGGTACCAATATAAAACTCTATCCTTCAAGTCCTGGATAGTACATTCCTCAGGTCTTGATGCTGGCTATAAATACCCTGTGAAGCAGGAAACTCTTCTTTCAAGAGCTGTTAAACAGTTCTTCTAAGGATACACTGCTTCCAAACAAATGCAAAAAAAACCTTGAAACAGAAATAGGGCAGGATACATCTCACAGAAAGGAAAAGACACATGGCACAGGGCCTCAAGATGGCCTGTATTCAGCCAAGCTCTTTTCACAGTTTTATTCAATATCATAAAAATATTCATGCATAGCAATTCAAGCATGTCCATTCCCACTGAAGGATATCCAAGCTCTACAGTCAAATTATCATACAATGCTCTGAGTTTTCTCTATTTGTCCTTAGTAATGTTTTGCCTCTCCAAAGAATCCTCAGTACAGCATGAGGGAGAGGAGACACCAGGTATTCAGCAGAACTGTCATGTCTGCTAGTAGCACAAAAGCTACTCTGCCCCCAATGCCATCAGTCAGGAGTTTGTGCCTAACCCTCATCCTACCACATGCTCTTATCAGTTAACCAGTCCTACACCATCCTCTCAGTTTTCATGGTCACTGAGTTTCATGAGCTAATACTTGACTCTTCAGAAATGAGTGCTTTGATCACATCTGGGAGCTGATTGTCAAAATACTCAATATTTATAAGAAAATGGTATGTACATGAAGGAAAAGGAGGCAACTTCTATGAATAAACTACTCTGCTGAAATTCTGATCTTTTAGCTACAGAACTGGAGGCTGAAAAACAGGTATCAGATATCACAAATTGACACAGATAAAATAACCTAGTTAAAAGAGCTACAAGTTCACACTAAGTCCTTTACTAGTGCAAGTGGCAATTTTATCTGAAATTGTAAACGACTATAAAATGAAAAATCAAAGTCAGGATCTACTAATAGCCTTTCTGAGATTCCATGCAACAAGAGAATGTGCTGAACCTACATATCCAGGAAAGCTGTATTTAGTAGAGTGTGGTTTCAGATTGCTTACACAGTGACCTGAAATAGTTGAATGGACCTGGAATCAGGGGCTGTAGGGAAAAACAAATTGAGTGACAAAACACTGCCCAGTCTGTGCAGTGGCAGAACCCTTGCTTTGTGCAGCATGTCAGTACATGTTTCTGGGATCATTTCACAATGAATTTCTATTATCACGTGGTAGGCACAGCAAAATCCAGGGCACATCACTCATTTGCCTCACTAGAGGATACAAACTGCTCAGCCTTTCAAGAAGCCTCCCTGGTGACACCATTGTCTATTCTGTGCTTTGAAGGCTTCATCTCACAACTCAGAAGGTAATGTTTTCCCATTTTAGCAGGAACAAGCTGGAGATTCATGAGAAAACCTGCTCCTACCTCAAAGATCCCCAAAGGAAGGATGGCCTCCAGCCACAGAAGAACATTTGCAATGCAGGATGCTCCACAACCCATCCGTGTCCCCAAACCACACGGTGGAGGGGATCTTTCAGGTGCCACAGCCTAGACCGTGGCACAAAACAACTCTGACAGCAAGATGTGGCTCATCATAAAGCTGAAGTAAAGGCTGAAGAGGAGCTGAAATTGTGGCCACAAATGGCCACAAATCCACCAAGCCAAGGTGGAGGTGTGAGGCCAAAGCCAGTGGTGTTTATAACCTTGGATAAGGTGGCACTTGCTATGCTGCCTGAAGGTACTGTGAGCCCACACAGTAGCCTAGGCTTTGCTGAAGCTCATTCTGGATTAACTGGATAGCTGCCCTTGCTACTCAGTCCCGGGGGAAAAAAAAAACACAGAAAAAAATCAGGATTACATGGTAAAAATGCTCCTTCAAGATCAAGTAATGAAAAATAAGAATGGCTTAAATGCATTTCTGAATTAGAAATAATCAATTGGGTGGTGTAATAGAAAAACTCTTTTGATCTGTTTGGCTTTTTTGTTTATTGTTTTTTTTTTTTTAATTTCGAGCCATCCATCCCTCTTAAACTCTGAACAATTCCTGCATTATCTCAGTAGGCACTGTTGATTCAAAGCAAGGATTAGTCACAAATCTGTGCCACTCCAGAGCCATTAAAACAGCAAGCTGGTGGATGGGAAAAGGGCATATGCATCTGATAACTAAGATGACCTTTCCTACAGATATTAGTATTTGATTACCAGTATCTTTTCTGGTTATACAGTACTGCAACATCCCAGCTCTTCTTGAATTATGGAGACAAAAATAAGACAGTCTTTTCCACACCACAACAGTTCTGCTTATGCAGCGCCAAATCGTGCAAAATCACCAGAACTATTTTATTCTTCGAAATAATGAAGATACTTATATAAGCCCTATTAAACCCAAGCTTGAGTACCAACCTCAGCATTAAATTGTTGAATATGGAGCCGTTTTCCTGTGGGCAATTTATGACCAAAGGAAATATTCTAGCCTTGGTATTTTTATAGCATTCATTAATTTTTGATGGCAGATGGAGCTACCCAAGATTTAAAATGGTATTCAAAGTGTCCTATACCCTATACCTTGAAGAAGAAAAGTAACCTGCATTGGAATCCCATGCCACAGCCCCCAAAAGATGAGACAGCTTCTGGGTGCAACTGGTATTTCCAAAGTACATTCATTTAGTCAGCCACCATTCTCCTCAATAGACATACTGCCCATGTTGGTTACAAAACAAAACCATCCTGACCTTTTATCTCACTCCTCTGCTCAGTAACATTGATGCCCCTTGTCAAAGTGCACAGACAGGGGTCCTCAAGCCCTTTGCACGTGCCACAGACCTTGTTCCCTGAGCTCTTGCTGCTCTGTCACCTCAGCTTTGTCCCTCTCTCCCACTGGTGGCTGCCTTTCCCAAGGCTTCCAAGTAAACACCCTGTAAACCCAACAACCAAGACAAGAAGCACAGACAGTTCATGAGCTGTTTACCAGTGACTTATTACCAAGTGCATCATGACCTGAGAAAAAAAAATAAAATAATTAACTGTTATTTTTGTTCCTCTAATTTAGAAAAAGAGGGCACAATTTCCTTCAGAAAGCAGATGCCACAGATTTATTAGTGAGTGTTTCCTAGTATTTTCTTCACAGTTTAAACATTCAAATTGGAGTTGTAATAAGTGTTTGTTGACTGGTTAGCACAGTTAAGCTCTATTTTTATCTAAGTATCGTTTCAGATGTTACAGTTCACCAACATATTCTGAATGCCATATTTGCTCAGAGTGGCATTTCTCCTAGGATCTACAACTCCAGAGCTGCACTGAAACATAATTAACAATATAACACATCACTGCAGCTCCTCTGCATCTTCCACTTGCAAACAAGCTGGTGCTAAACTCTGTCATATCCTAGCAGTGCTCTCTTCTCAGCTTCCCTTCCTCCTCACCTCAGTTTCCATTCCTCCTCATCCTCCCCCTCTAAATTCAGAGACACAAATCAACAGAAAACATGCCAAGACACTTTCTAAAGAGATGTAAAAAGGAGAACAGTGTTGTGTATATTCCTCACCCAAAATAAGCTTATGTGCCTTTTATACAGTCCATATGCTTATTTTCTTAACAATTTCTGAGATTTCCATACTGATACCAGACATGAACATGCCATAATATTCCCTCTTCAGTTTCAGGGCTTTTACCCCTGAGGATATCGCTCCTCTGAACATTTCCAGAACATCTCCAGCCTCTCCCAAGTTCAGCACTGGCTGTGCTGGCACTGTGCAAACACAGCTCGCAACACCATGGAGCTGTTTTTAGCTCCCATGCTGCCTGAGGCTGAGCATCTTCCCCCTCATCACATCCCATTTAGTGATGAGCCATCTATCCTCATGCTTTTGAACGCTACACTCTCTCTTAGGAGGTGGAACCTTAAAAAGACAAGCTCCAACAGAAGACCATGTGTGTTCTGCTGTCAAGCTCTTTGCCCCAAAATCAGAATGAGGTCTTATCCTGCACCTCTTTTGTTCAGTTGTATAAATAGACTGGGCCTGCTGTCTTGTCAGAGGAGTTCAGACTGGCACAGGAGGAGTGAAGCCAGATCCCCCTGCCAGCTCCTGGTAAGACATCTGAACAAATATCCCCATTTTGGGAGCAGCTTAACTTCAGATGGTAATTCCGTCTCACCTTTGAGGGGCTCCTGCTTTTCTGGGCCTGAAGGCTGGACCGCCTCCCCTGCCACAACCACAACCAAGGGACCTGCTGCCATCAGTACATCAAATGTGACTCCTGTCAGATGGCAGCTTGGGCTGTCAGCCTTGCTTCTCGTCCTCCATGGGAAACTGACGCTGGAAAGTCTTAACAAGGAAAGCAGGATTGCGGGAAACATCCTTTGCCCCGGAGACGGCACTGCCGGCTGTTATCTCTGCTCTCCAGTTCTCAGCCAGGAATAGAGCACTAACAAATGCACTCAATCCTACACTGAAAGGCAGCCAGACAGAATGGCCTGGGCTGGAAATCCCAGCTTTTTGGTGGCTTTAATCAATTGGAACAGCACTGGGAGGAGAGGTGAGAGTGGCAGTGGGGAGGTACTGAGCCATTCAAATTAAAATTGACCTTTTTTTTAATTTGCTTTGATTCACCTCTAATCTTACATGCTTTTTCATAAATTCTGAAAAGGTACAGAAATGAGGCCAAGATACAGATTAAAAAAAAAATAAAAATTACCAATCCCTCTCAAAATGTATGCCTAGAAAAACTGCATGGTTAAAGTATTTATAGTAAGGACTATTCAAGCCATTAAGCCATAAAAAGCTTCAATAAAAAAATAAAATTTTTTAAAAAAAGTGCATATCTAAATCTCATCTTTCAGTTCTTCCAGAGTATTTACTTAATTTTAAGCAACAGAACTTCAGGTTCTAGGTTTTATGAAAATCTAAAGAACGAGCAACTGTTAAAATCATTAAGGTGTAAAGTTTTAATTGACTTTTTTGGTTGTCAGAATCATGAGGCAGATATCACTCCATGTGGATGTGCGAAATTGATCAGCTGGATAAATTTCTTCAGCTTTCTTCTATGTTCTGCAGGCCACCAACTGCTACTGAAGAGGCCTCCAGCTTTCTTCGTTCTCCCTTTACATGAGAAAATTTAACTCTTTACAAAGGCTGGATTGTTAACCATTAATTAACACAATGGATATACAGCTGAATGTCTCATTACATCCCTTCAAGATAACTAAGTTTCTGTAACAACATTCAATTTCCATGCTAAAATGTGTGAATTATTGTAGTTGACTCAAACCAAGAAACTGTCTCTCCTTAAATGGGATTACAGCAAGTAGGTTTCCATTTGGAATTATTTTATTACTCAGTAAAGCTAAATGAATTAGTATCATAATATTAGTATCATAATAATCTTAATATTTGGGGTTTTTTTTAGCTTCAAAACTTGCTAGAACAGAACACACTGAGTCTCTTGGGAAATCTGTTTGAGAAACACACCATCCAATTTATTCTATTTTACTTTGGAGTGTTACTTCCAGCTACCTGTAACTAATGAGAATCCAGAAGGAGAGAAAGAACATAAACGTAAATTACTCATTAATAAAATGAACTGTGTGGACAGCATGTACTCTCTCTTCAAACTGTAAATAATAAAACTACCAATTCAGAATAGAAAAAGCCAGCACTGCCTTTTCAGTGATGCTTTTTCCTAAAAGCATCATGCCTTATGATGAACACCTTCTATGTTCAAGTGGAGACCTTCCAATCACATCAATAATAGGTTGTTCTCATTAGAAATTGACTGAGAATTCTTTTTATTCAATTTAATTCCTTCCACAGTTCCAGCTTTTGCAGCAAACAAATGCAAGTTCAAGGGGAAAGAAAACAAATATTCCTCCAACCCTCACACACTCATCTTTTTAAGCTTTTTTAAGCTCTCTGAGGTAAACAGCAAGCACTTTTAGTGACAGGTTCTGACTAATGATGGGGAAGAGAGGGGAAGTGGTTGAAAGCACCACTGGCTTCTTAATGCCACCTCTTTTATGTTACTCAGGGAACACATGTTCAATCACTGCTTATGAAACAGCTTTGACAACATGGACAGGAGCTTTTTGCTTGATGTTTGCTTAAATGAAACTCTATTGTAGAAGCAATTGCTTATAGTTTACTTTTTGGTGTGGTTCTTTAGTATTTTCTTGCTAAACAGAAGCAACTCACAGCCTTAATAATAGACCAGTCAGTGGCTGTCTTCTCTGGAGGTTTTGTCACCAAGAGGTTTCACTGCAATCCAGCTCTTCTGAGAAGAAATTTAGAGAAAATATCAGAAGGGTGGTAACAACAGAATTTCTAATACAGAGACACTTTAGAAGAACCCCATCCCCACTTAGGGACCTTTCTTTTAAACATCAAACTCACAGCATTGGACATGATGCCTACTTCCAAGAAAGCAGTAGGCTCAGTGTTTAATTTCTGAACACAAAACATAACTATCGCATTAAAGCTTTAGCAAAACATGTTTACAGAAGTCCCTGCATTTTTATTATACTCTATTGTGCCTTGGAGAAAGCTTTTCTTAAGTGCACAAAAGCTGCAGCAGAATTAGATGCACTGAATTAGATGTGAAGCCTGAAACAGATCACATATAGTACACTTAGAAATTGTTTTACAACACTGCATTTAACCATATCTAAGGCAGACTGTATTAGCAAGATTTTTTAAGGCAGGGACTGCAAACTGCTATGCTGTTGTTAGCATCTGTTTGTTAGATGCTGTCAACTGCCCTTCTTTCAGTCTGTTAAATAAGGTTCCTCTTCCCTGTTATGTTTTTTCATGCATAGATGGTTAACAAAGGCTTTACAGCAACTTTTCAGAGGCTCAGCTTTGAGCTTGGAATGACAGGGTCACGGGACAACTCAGGATGGACGGGGCTCAGGATTCCCTGGTGCAGCCCAGCTCCAAGGTCAGATGAGGCTGATCAGGGCTGTGCTCCCTTGGGGCTGGAACTCCCCAGAGCAGAGCTGGCACAGCCACTGTGGGCAGCCCACACCTCTGCCTCCTTGGATTCTTTTCCTTGTGCACCATCTGAACCTCTCTGGCTTGGTCCAGCTGATGCTCCATGTCTTTGGCTCTCTCTTTTTCACCACGTCCCTCCTTGTGGTACCAGCGGCTGCTGTCAGCACCTCCAGAGCCATCTTCTTCCAGACTGAGCCAGCCTGTCCCTCTGCCTTTCCTCATGGGGCAACTGCTCCAGCCATGACCATCATGTTTTGGATACTCTAGAAAATGTCTCCTTCCCTGGAGAAGAGTCCATCCTGTTTTGCAAGGAAACAGGAAAGGTGAACTATGCTGACACACTCCACAGCATCATCTCACTCCCTATGTCCAGGGAACCACAACCCTGTGTCCAAGCCTGGTTCTGCTACAGGCAGGGTTACAGCTAAATCAGTGTCTTCCCATTATAAATTGTCTCTATAGGAGCATCCCATCCATCCTCTGGAAGAAGTGGCAACAGAATTGCAGACCTCTGCCCTGCTCCTCAGTTCCAGGGTGCCTTTCCCTTTTTTTTTTTTTTCAGAAAAGTCAGTTCTCAAAATTTCTATTCATACAAAGAGCAGAACAACTTCAGCACTCCCACTGTATCGTGGACTTAAATCAAGATGAAGTGCCATATGATTGTTTAACACCTTCTCGTGTCATCTGCCAAAGCAAACAATGCTATTCACAACTGGCCAAGCCCTGAGAAATATGTATACTTCAGGCAAACCATATCCTTCTACTTGGTACTATGGGAGAAATTCTAGTTCAAATACTATTTTCAGAACTGCTTGTCCACTCAGAGACAGAATTTCTAGACATCATTGTCCTATCTTCTGCTTCCTCTCACCCTCTTACCCAACCAAACCTCATCCACAATAGATGGAAGAGAGATACCAAGGTCTCCACATGTATACTTTCTGGACAAATCTTATCAACACTATTTAATGGAAACTCTCTTAATTAAGGACTATAAAATCCACCTTTATAGAGAGAAATTGCTTATGAACAAAGCGTACCATGTATTGCCCAGGAACTAAAGCTATTTTTGATGAGGCAGAGGAAGGGTACAGAATCATCTCAATGACAATCTCTTTCTCATCACTCAGTGAAATACCACAGAGCACTTTCATCAGTCAGTATGAAATATTTAAGAGCTGCCAATGCTTCTGCATCCGTCTGAGCAAGACCAAGGTACCTTGTAATGAAAAAGATATATCGATGGATCAGGCGCTCAGTTAAAGGATACAAATGACACAAGATTCCAAAGTAGGCAAAACAAAACCTAAAAGGGATGTTGAGCCTGAGCAAAGAGCAGTACTTTATACCGACAGAACACCAAAGTGTGTGGTGTTGAATGCTGCACATCTTCCAAGGGCATTTCAACAACTCCAAAGCTGCATTACTAATCACAGTTCCAGATTGCTCAGGAGCTTCTGGACAAACTTCTGGATTTCCAACAGAATGTTGTGAATTGGTTGCAAAAGTAATTGAAAAAGGCTAAAATAAAAGGCTACCCATTTGTCCATGGGGGCTGGAACGCAGTACAAATTATTCCCTCTGTTCTGCCTCAGCAGGTGTTCTGAACTGCAGGCATAAACATCACTGTGTACTGTAAACCCTGTTCACCTTCCTCTGTTGGATGGAATATGTGGGCAGGATGGGGAAAGACAGCAGAGATAGCTTTGCTATTATTATATATGTAGTAAATACTGCTTAATCTGTAGATTAAAAGAAGAAACAAAATGGAAAAACCAAGTGCTCCCTGATCTGCCATTGTCCTAGGGACACAGAAAATGGAATATTTTTAATTCAGAGCTGCATCCTTGTAGCACAACCCAGCACAGAAACTGCCCCTACCTTTGGGTTCAGCACGGAAAGATGTGTGTCACATACCAAAGCAAAGACAGGCAGAAAACTTCTGCTGCATATATTCAGTGCTTGTTGTGCTCTGGGAAGCCAGCTGAAATCCTCCTGTCAAAATGCTCCAGCCTGGGTGCACCTGGCCAGAGCTCCACACCCAAAGGCTGCTCAAGGTCTGTCTCCCTATGCACAGTGCAAATCTGACCCTGGTAAAATCATCACCTCCCTTTGCTGACAGTGTTTATTTTGGCTATAGTCAGATGAGCTGCCTCAGCCACAGCTACACCACATGAAGGACTCCTGCTCCCAGCTCACCCCAGCCCAGCCCTGGTCTCTGGGCAGAGGCCACACTCCCTCTCTGCAGGATGTCACTGCCCTTCTCTGTCCTGCCAAGGTAAGGGCACAAGTTTGCACGTCCTACCCAATCTTTCAGCACAGCACAAGTTAAACACTTCCACTGGCAGGGTTTTAAGATCCCTGCCTTGGATGCATTTGAACTGAAGCAGACTGGGTAGCACCTACGTACGATGCTACATCCCACGTTTCTGGGAGCGATGCAACCACTGGTGAGAAACTGCTGTAGGAGTTGTCTCTGACACCAGCTGGGAGCCACCCAGCCCAGGGTGTGGGCTGGCAGCTACCCGGAGAACAGGGAGAGCCATGTGGGGCTGCCAGGAGGGCAGGTCCTTGCAGCAGGGAAGGATGTTTGGCTCCATCCAAGAGAATGGGGCAGGGCAAGACACTACATAAGTGTTTGTGCTTGTTCCTAGAAAAAAAAGACATCACTGTGCACCTCATCCTTCTTCTTGCTAATATCAAACAAGAGAATAAAGTCAAATCTAATTGCTATACAAGCATGGTGGTGCTCTGTCTTTAGTGGGGAATGAAGGCTTTAATGTATATAAATGATTGTAAAAGATGTAAAGGAGAGCTTTGTGCAACATAAATGCAAAAAAATATTTTCAAAGAAATCAACATTATCCAGTGAGCACTTCACCAAATTAAATTCATTTATATATGCATGTTCATGCCCAGAGAGCAAGGCCAGTTGATACAATTTCTACAATGGGAAAAAAAGCTAGCAAATCAACTTAATATGCTATTAAATCTTTCTAAAGAAAAAAAAAAATTAAAAATTTTTAAAAATCAACCAAACCCAACCACCTCAGAAAACCTACCCACAGCCATTTTATAGGGAGATAATGAAAGAGAAAAGACAGACAAGTATTGTGACGTTATTAATGCTGGCAAGACAAGGAAGGAGAAAATGGGCAATTACCTGTAAACACAGCTTTTCAGCTGTGTAACAGAGCAAATAATCAGAACAAAACCCACCACTTGAAAGTCAATAAAAGCACATGTATTCATAAAGGCCTTGTTAGATAAACTCACAACATCTTTTCGTATTTCTCCTCCATTATCCTTCTCATGACATGGGGAGAGTGTTAGAGCCTCCTGCTGTGCAGAGAAAGCAGAAGAGGATGTTCAGATGTGGCCTTAACCAGAAGAAACAGCAGTGGCAGTAGGAAGCAAATTAAAGTCTAATCAAAAACCTGTAAGCAATTGAGAGAAACTGATGGTGGAAGAAGCTAGATTTTATTGTGACCACAATAATCGAGTGTTGGCACTGAGTCAAGATAACAAAGAAAGTCACTGCACCACTGGCTATCAACCCTGTATCAAGAACTATTTAAATTATGGACAAGGAAAGCAACACATCAGCTTAGGAAGTCGAGGAATGACAGTGTCTGTATTCATAACTCATTATCAGAAACATCTCAGACCTACTGAACTTATTTTGAGAGGACTATGGAGAAGAAAAGGCATGATCAAAACTTCCACAACTGTGCACTCCCACAAAGCAAAGAAATTGAAAAATACAATCACCAAGCCTTGAGCAGCAGAAGTTATAAAGCTCAGCATCCTATGGAGCACCCACACAAATTTTCTGATGTCTATTAAGTTGAATGCTTGCTACAGCTCTTCCTTCAGAGTGGGCATCAACTGCATCTCCCTCATCTCCCTGGTCACCAGAAGTCTTGAGTAAGTCTTTGTGAGATTTCATCACTTTGAAATCTCTGCTCTTCGTTTATATTGGCAGAAATTAATCCCCAAGGGTAAAAAAATTACACGAAGGCAATGAGGGGAGCTATCAGTCAGACAGCATTATTATTGCTTCAGCTTCATCTCCTTAGGAAACCAGGCTGAAATTAATATAGTCAGGGCAGAAGGGAAGAAATAACAAACATAAATCTAAAATGAGAGAAAACTTCTAAACCCAGAATTTTTAAGTCAAGTACAGAAGACATTATTTCACGTGAGGAAAGCCAGATTTGGGAGCTTTTCACAAACAGATCACCATTTCTGACTTTCTAGGATTTCTGCTAAGCCATACTCTTAGGCTGCAATGAAAATCTGGATGATCCCCTTGTAAAAACGCAAACGCCAGAATCTTAATCCATTCTAACATAGATGTTTGACTGTCTAAATACTTCTACCAGACAAGATCACTTGGATTTACTTTTGTAATTTTCCCCTTTCAGTGCTGGGGGTGATCCCATGGGTCTGGACGACCAGTCTGGATGCCACAGAGTGCAAAAAATCAATCCAAAATCCTGAACTGTTCCACTGCTCACAAAACTATTTGAGAGAATGAGGTGAACCCTAGAGAGACGCTGCAGTGCATGGAGGCTCTTTGGACATCAAGAAGTGGAGAGAACACATCAATTTCCGTCACTCTCCCCCCAAAGCCAGTCAAGAGGAAGCCACGCCCAGAGAACTGAATGTGGTCCTAAGGCATCTTCAGCAGGAGGAGAAATCAATGAAGTACAGCAAAAAGGCCAGCAGGAGTTCAGGGAACATATGATCTTGAGCTGGTAGAGATAACTACACAAATGATTCCTCACAGATCTTCCATCCCAGGTTTTAGAAACTGAAGGAAGCAGTTACATTCTGAAAGGCTCATTAAAAACCCTCATCAGTATACTAATAGAAAATATTTGTTAACAGGACAGTCAATAAATGGAAGGGAACAGTTCTGCACTTTCAGAGAGATTAAAAATATGACTGACTGAATTTCTATCTCTCCGCATTTCATGATTTGCATCAATATTTTTAAATTTGTCATTAAGTTCATGTATATTTTTATAGCATATTGATGTGTTATGCTGTTTTGCCTTAATTTGTAACTGTGATGACCCATAAAATTAAAAAAAAAAAAAAAAAAGAGACGGGTCTCTGCTCCAACAGGGTGTATTCCAAAACCAAGGTACAGAACTAAACCTTCACTCTAATAGTACACTAAACTGTGTGCTTTTAGAAGCTATGTGGGTATTTACAGTTAAGTTTGAAATTATCTTACTTACATATGTATTTACTATCGACCACAACGTAATATTTCAAAACCATCATGGCATGAAAATTCAAGTTCAAAATTTCAAAGAGAATATTACGAATTGAAACAAAAAAACTCAGTAACTCAGACCATTCTCATCCCCATGACTTCTTCAGTCAGAAAAGGTAAACAAAGTGTCATTGTCTTGCCTTCAGCTGTTCTTAAGATCTCTGATCAAACTTTTCATCAAGATATGTGGGTTTTTTTTCCTAGGAGTTGATGAAGTTATACTGTGTAAGTCAAAATGCCCTATATATCTCCACATTAACCAATCCTAACCACAATGCCCCCAAAGGCAGACAGTAATTTTATCTATTGCTTCAAGAATTTTTAATCTTTTGCTTCTCTGTTTGCTAAAAACACTTCTCTGCTCTGCAGAGTCCACAAATAACTTCAACAAATGCTGAGAAGCATAATTTATAACTGGATTAAGAAACAATTCTCTTACTGCCAACATTCTGTGACAATCAGAAAGAAAAAAATCCTCACGCGTGGTCTAAGTACAAGGACATTCCTTACGAACACAGAAAGTGGAAAGTCACTGATACATTTTAACTGTTTTTTTAGGCATGTATTTTGTATTCACAAACTGCATGTTAGTTGTTCATTATCTTGTCCGTGGAACTTAAATTATGGACTTCATTCAAAACGGTTATGTTTCAAATATGTGTTGTAATATACTTAAGAAGCAAATTACTCTCTAGCCTTAGTGTTGTCACCACTGATTAATTTGACCATATATACATAATTTCAGGAAGGAGACGTGCTTAAAAATCGCACCTGGTGCACTTCTGATTGCTTTTCTGCCCGACAAAAAGTCCTTTCAGTTTCCTTGCCGATGAGAGGCAGACTATGTATATATAACACCGATTAGCGGCTTCCCCTAAATAATACCTGGCGCTAAGAAACATTAAACCTGGTTAGTTCGGAAGCAGCCAGAGCAGGGAGGCACACGCGGATCACCCGTGACCGATCCCGAGGAATGCCTGGGACACGGTGGTCGGGCACGGGACATCACGTCCCCAGGTCCACCCTCCGCAGCAGCTTCACCCGGAGCTGCCGGGGCCGCCCGCCCTCTGCTCCAAACTTCTCCCGTTCCCTTCGATGCCCGGGGCCGGGAGGGACGCGCACGGTACCTGGGCACTCCGCGCCGCCGGGATCCCTCCGGTTTGCAGGGCTGGCGGCCCCTCCCGCCACCCCGCCGCTCCTGCGGGATGTTCCCTGCCGGCAACCGGCCCGGGCGGCTAATCCAGCCCGGGCGGAGCG
>JANPWX010000096.1:11606692-11624564 GCA_024734555.1 Trochalopteron elliotii | reverse complement strand
CATCAAGAGACCAGGTAAGGAAGGTAGGAAGGAAGGAAGGAAGGAAGGAAGGAAGGAAGGAAGGAAGGAAGGAAGGAAGGAAGGAAGGAAGTTTCTTAGATAAATAAGATGACAAAGCTAAATAGAAGAGATTTTATTGGAAGGTAAAAGACATTTTTCCAGAAGCAGAAGTTACATGCAAACAAGGGAGCTTACACAGCTACTAAACCTAAAAAAATATAGCCTTAAAAATATAAATGAAGAGTTTGTAAAACAACTGGCTAAAGGCAAGTATAAAAGTTATTCATAAAATCTTAGACCACAAGAACTAGGAAGTTCTGCAGAGCTGAGGGATTACTAAGAAGTAGGAGGATCACAAAAGGCCATGAAAGAGGTACTAATGCAACACTTCCTTTGCAGTGTTCTCTACCAAAGAGCTTGGAGACATTCATATCCATCCACTTTCTTTACAAAAATGCAGAGTTATCCCATGTTGAATGGTTGGAAGAAGAAACAAAAAGCTCATATAAGGAAAATGGATAATAAAATCAGCTTGCCTGAGTCCTATTCACCTGGAAGTATCTTGAGAGGTCAGGTATTGAACAACTGTACCACTAAGTTTGAGGTAAATTGCCATTCAAGTACTTTTGGAGCTCAGCCAAATAGACAGGTACAAAATCTTGAGAAGGGCTCCAGAGGGTGTTTGTGTTTGAGACAATCCACTTAAAAATAACCTAAATAATAGTATCACTTGGATCACTTAGAATAACTCTGAACTAATACCATCCTGTATTGGCCTGTATCACCAATAGTGTGGCCAGCAGCACAAGGGCAGTGATTGTCTCCCTGCACTCAGCACTGGTGAGGCCACGCCTAAAATTCTGTGTTCAGTTTTGGGCCCCTCACTACAAGAAAGACACTGAGGTGCTGGAGCTTGTCCAGAGAAGGGCAATGAAGCTGGTAAAGATCTGGAGCACAAGTCCTGTGAGGAGCAGCTGAGAGAGGTGAGGGTGTTTAGCCTGGAAAAAAGGAAGCTCTAGAGAAGGACCTTATCACTCTCTACCTGAAAGGAGGGTGTAGCCAGGTGGAGTTTGATCTGTTCTCCCAGGTAACAAGCAGTAGGGTGAGAGGAAACGGTCTCAAGCTGCACCAGGGAGATTTAGACTGGATATCAGGAAAAGTTCCTTCACCAAAAGGGTCGTTCAGCATTGGAAGAAGCTGCCCAGGGAAGTGGCTGTGTCCCCTTTCCTTGGAGGTGTTTAAAAGATGTGTAGATGTGGTGCTTAGGGACATGGTTTAGTGGTGCACTTGGCAGGGTTGGGTTAATGGCTGACTCAGTGATCACAAAGGTCTTTTCCAACCTAAAGAATTCTGTGATCCTATTGTATGATTCTATTGTATAATTCTTATGAGGATGGTGTGCCTCTTCCCATCTCCTGGATGGGAAGCTTCATCAAGCTTCATCAAGCTCCTTAATATGTAAATGATCCACTTTATATAGACTTTAAATTTCATTAATACTTCTGTCCAGGTCTTTCTGGAAAGAACTGTGAAGACCTTTATAAGGAGTCCCAACTACCTTGAGATTAAAAGGATTAATAACTACTTAAAGGTCCATCACAGGATATTAAAGAAAGTCATCCAGATTCAACTTCTGTCTCACTAAACATGAAAAGTGTCACTGAATGAAGTCCTTAGACAGTGTGTTTGAAACAAAGAAAAAGAAGTACCTGTTCTATGCCACACATTATGAAATGACACTTTGCCCATATGATCAGAGAATAAAGTAGAAACAAAAATCATAAATGGGTAAAAAAGTGCAAATTATATGGGAGAAATATTTATCAGGTGCAATTAAACACAAAAATTGAGATTCCCAGTTTTTTATATATATGAGGCCTCTAATAAATGACCCAAAACAACAAGGCTTATAATAGGGTACAGAAACAGAAAAACAAGTGCATCATCTGTGTCTCAGCTTCTTGCAGCTGAAATACTTGTGGTCTTTTCTTGAGGAAAGCTCAGACTCTGGAGACATTCAGAAATCTCAGCGAGAATGCTAGTTGGGAAAAGTGACTAGGAATACTATTTTTTTTGTTGTTGTTTACTTATTTACCAATATTTGCATTAAAATATCTGCAGCATGAGCGGTGCATGGAGCCCTCCCTAGTTTGCATAGCACAATTACTCTAAATGACAGCATCTTCTTCTTTTTGCCCTCACACCCTCACATTCATCAAAAGCAGGACAGGGCCTCCAACATGCTGGCCTCCAGCAACTGGCCTCTGAATTAGCACAAAGCAAGAGTGAACTCCACAGAAGTTGAAAGCAACAGTGAAGCAAAAATCAAGCTTCTGATTCAGGAGATTGATTACATGCATGCATCCAAATACATGGAAACTTCCACATGCAGACATCCTGTTGGCTGTGATACAGCATTAAGCGTCACATCTCGCTGCCACCTCGAACAGAACTGACAGCTCTAAATGCACTTTGAGTTAAAGCACTCTGAGGAAATGGGAGAAGATTACATTGCCCAGAGGATCTGCAGCTGAAATGTGTGTTTGTATCAGAATGACAAAGCCAGGGTTTGAACAGAGATGCTGCTTTTTCAGCCCAGAGCTGGCCCTGACAGGTTGAATGTGAGATGTGCCCTGCAGATATCCAGTTCCTGCCTCCTGCCCTCCTTCCCTCCTCGTGTCCAGGCTTGCACATGAATTCATAAAAGCCTTAGAGGATTTAAATAGCCTGGTTACAAAATTGTATTGAAACATAGATACTGATGCAAACTGTAGAGTCTGTTGGCACTGCATGAATCACGCCAGGCCTAGAAAGAGTCTACATTGATTCCAAGTGTGCTGTATTTCCATTTCCAAACTGTTCTCTTTTCATATTCATATTGTGTGTTGCCTTCATTTAAATTATTTTCTTTCTTTCTTTTTTTTTTAGTTTTATTTTACATCTGTTAATGCTTTTGCCAAGTCTCTGCATAAATAGCTAATTTCCAAAGCTTCCCTCATCCTCTTCTGTGTTTGATCTCTAGTTCTTCCAAAGAAATATACACAATGGCAATCAGAAATTGAGATAAAGAAAAAAGCATCTCTTGGACTAGTTGTTACAAACAAATCCCTGTTATAAACAGAACTAAAAGAACAAGGAAAGGGTTTTTCCCACTATAAAGTTGTGTTTTTGCATCCCAGATATATACACAGTGGATTGGTGTCCTACCATTTTGGTCATCCTTGCTTCTTTTGTATGAAAAACTTGTGCTAGCCTTTGAAGGCTGTGTCTGGTTTCCAAGGGAAAGCAAGCTGCTCCCAAGTCAGTGCTATGGGGAGCACAGGCACACGGGCAGCCCCACAACAGCTCATGCACCATGCCATTGACAGCATGCTCTTCAAAGGATGGAGAAGAAGGAAGCCCAGTCTGGCTGGTGACACTGCCACTGAGTGGGCTTCTCACTGAGATGGCTGATGTAAGGCATGGCCATGTTCAGGAGACACATTTGAGAGTGGTTATAAAACACCTGCCATTAGGACCCTGCATTGACAAAGTCAGACATAACTTTGGTGGATCTGATGCCTGTGGGGATTAATGGGCAAGACATGCAGCAGCTGCCATGAAATCATGATGCTGTTGTTCCATGCTTGCTTCCAAAAATTATAGAAGCACTTGTATCAAATACAGTTGTTGATAAATCCCTGGAATAGTCTGCTGGGTGAAAAGTTCATTAAAAGTCACATTCAATTAACAAATGACTGTCACAGCCAGATGTGTATATCCTGAGGTACAGTTTAATATATGTCAGACACAGACAAAATGACAGGCTAAATGATGATTAATGCTTAGCTGACAATTTCACAAAGCATCACACTAAGTGAAGGAATGCCTCTGAAATCAACAGCCTAATTTACACAGCGCCAGCTAACTTGGGTGAAAATATGAAATAAAAATAGATGATATAAAAAAAAAAGATAAATTCAATGTGCTTGTAGTCATTCCCCAGTCTATATTTCTGTTTCACCCAGCTGGGGAAGAAACATTTCTTTTTCAGGTCAATAATTAGACAAAGATTTTGTTCGAAGTAATGAACCAAAGCAACAGAGCTCTAAGTGCATTCCCCAAAAGACAAAAAAGGCAAGGTAAGGTGTTAAATGTGACTGAGTGGGTTTCTGAAGAGAAGCAGCATCACACAGAGGCTCAGAAGACCCAAAGTGGAGGTGTTCATGAGCCTTTCCAGAGCTCTGTGAAACATCCTCCAGGCCTGACATGTATTATTGCGATGTTACAACAGAAAGACAGGCAGTGAAACTGTGCTTTCATTATATGAGTGTGCTGGCAAGAACACTGAGTTAAAGATTTCTTCTGCCTACTTCACAGATGGTCACTTTTAGCTCCATGAAAAGGTGCATCATCTCCCACAAATGGCTGTGAGCTCATGCTGGATCCAGGAGCAGCAAAAGGATAGCATAGGGTGAGCCACAGGCACTAGTGAATATTGCCAGAAGATTATCATGAAAGCATGGTCTCCACCAAGCTCTGTTCCACTGCAACATCAACAAGTGCTTAATTGTGTGGGTCAGGACCTGGACTGACTTGGCAGAGCTGTGTGTCACCAGCTGGAATGCATTCAGGCATGGTCTTTTGCTGGGGTGATGTCCAGTTAATGCACTGGCATTTAAAGAGAAGACACTGACTCCTTTTGTCCCACACCTCCATGTTCCTAGAGCAACTGAAGCACTGCAAAAAACTGCAACTCAAGGAGTGTAGAAAGGTTGCCAGGTCATTACCTGTGTCCTAATAGTTGAGTTTTGCAGCATGAGGCACAGAAAAGGTACAATGCAGGCACTGGAAAATTGCACTGTTGGCTTTATAGCAGTGAGAAAAACAATGAAAATTGCTCTTGCTTTGTGAAATAGTTTCTTAACAGTCTCTGGTGTTCATGATTTTGTCTTGTCTAGTCAGTGACCCCTGAACCTCTGGTGACAGAAATTACTTAGCAAGTTTGTTCGGATGGAAGATTCACACAGTTCCTGAACTCTGTGGTATTGAATTCTGGACCAAATGCACCAGTTCTTTATACATTTATCTTTATATTAATTTCTTCCTCATTCTATTGGAGAGGTACAAGGAAGTTAGAAGACGTTTAGTCGTGTGGCTGTCTGCAAGATGTTTCTTTACAACTAAGGTCAGTTCAGACTCTCAGAGCTGCTATTAATGGCTGCTGCAGTAATGTCAGAAACTGTATGAATTCCTGAGCTGAATATTTTCACTTTTTCTTAGCTATCTGTCCTCTGCACACCATAACAGTTAGACAAAAGGACTATATGGGATGGGGAACCAGTCCCAGATAGATATGTTGGGAAATTGTCCAACCAGGAGCAGGTTTGTCAGATGTCCAGAATAAGTTGTAGTTACTGGGGAAAAGTGCTAAAAAGGCAGTAAAGTGAGGGAAAAAAAAAAAAAAGGAGAGTGAGAGAGAGAAAGAAAAATAGATGAATATGAAGAGTAATCTCCAGTTTTCACAGTCTACAAGGGCCAGGTTCACAGCATTCCTCTTGTTCATTTGTTTATGTCATGGATATACAGGCTGCAGTGGCATCTCTGAGGTCTTCTAATGCTATTTATAGTGTACTTGATACTTCTGTAAGTGTTTTACAATATAATTGTCTCAATTTTTACTATTTTAAAAAATTATTTATTTTTAAGTAAAGCAAACAATAACTTCTCTTTCAGCTATAAGTTCCCAGTTCTGGGAACTCACTTAGGAGAATTGTTCTTTTCAGATGGCAATCCCAGCTAAACACGTGGTGTGTTAAGGTACCCAGCTTACCTTGGTCATCTTGAAAATGCCAGGTTGTTCCTCAGACTTTTATTAAGTAGAGAGAACTCTTTAGTAAGTAGTGTGTAAAAGAGCTGGACCTTTTAAAAGGACATAAACAGGACTCTCAGTGGCTGCAACAGCTGGAAGAGCAAACAAGCACCGAGATGAGTCAGTGACAAATTAAACATAAATCAGTAGAGAGGCAAAAGACAAGAGCAACAGCATTGGGGAGAATTATCTGCATGTCATCACAAGGTGATTGGAGAACTGATATTACAGGCATTCAAGCACATCACTATCTATTAATTTGGTGTTAGCTGTCATTTAAATTTAGTATCTGAGTAATCTGGACTAAAAAGCTCCAGATATAAAAGACACTAAATGCAAGTAATGTGCACTAAAAGAAATCAGACAATAGAGTGAACTTGAATCTGAGTTTCCACTTCAGATGTAGGGATCATTACGTCAAGAATGATGTAAGCAGTAATAAGCTTGCATTGTGCCTTCCTGGGAGCTACTGATTTCATGGCTGGCTGAGAGAAATCTCCAGGGAGAGAGCACGTGGATACTGAAAAGCAGAAAGAAATCAATTCTCAAGAGGGGTGAAAGGACTTTTTGTCTTAAAAAAAAAAAAAAAAAAAGAAAAAGAAAAAAGGACAAGAGAAGATGCTTCATGAAAGAACCTCTCACAATGAATCAGCTCTTTGGAGTGCATCAAGTTAGCTTTACAAAACAGACTGTTTCTATGTATTCACCATTCAGAAGCCTTCAGTGACTCAGTGGATTAATTTCTTTCAGGAGGTTTCTCAGAAGTGCCTCACCAACATTACCGGAGAATTAATCTTTATAATTCAGTTGTCAGGCAGTGTGACTGATCACCTACAGTCTGATTCTTGCTCCCTCATTAAATGGTCTGTGTTTCAAAAAGACATTTTCTCCTAAAAAAAATCACCACCTAGTCACAAAATTAATCTCAAATTTAAGCAGCCTTGAAGATCAAAGTTCTTAACTTTGTGTTTATTAGTCTCAGGAAGTGAACATATCTAGGGCATAGACAATGGATTTGAAGATACAGACTGACCCTCTTAAATAATGTTGTGTAAGATTATCCAGGCTTTTGTAAGATGGGAGTATAAATAAATCAGAAAATCTTTAAGATCTTTAAAAGAATGATGGATCTGGAGGTCCAGAATATCATACCAGGTAATGAATCTGTAGGGAAAGAGATTAAGGATAAAAATACCTGAGATTTGATCAGTTCTGAGCCAGGCAGTTTGAGCAAGAATTTATCCCAGAGAAAAACCATCAGCGAAGGGTTTGGGGAGAGATGAAGTTTTAGAAAGCAGAACTGAAAAATGTCTCCCCTGGTGGTAATTAAAATGGGAACTGTCCAATGAAAGCTACCAAAACAGTTTCAAGAAGATATCATATTCAAATAAAAGTTGGATGTGATCAGATGGTGCCAACTAGAAATTTTGTCCTTACCCAGAGCCACTGAACAGGCCTATCTCCAGTTAATTCATACGTTATTAGGCTGCCAGAGCAGCACCTCCATTCACAGACTCTCCATGATGGTGAGAACAGCTGTAATGACTCACACAAAAGTCCAATGACTACAGAAATACTGCATGCAGTCTTTCCGTAACTCAAACTTACAATGAAGTTCCTTCCTGCCACAATAATTTAGCAACAGTAAAGGGCTTGGTTACTGTGGAACACAAAAGTTTCAAATCATCACTCTGTAGGGGATGCACAGCCTGAGGGTTTTTTCCACTTCCATAATCCCTGAAAGACACATTTCCTCTAATTGTCCACTAGAAAATATTATTTCCTCTTCAGATTTGTAGACATACCATGGGACAATTTATATTGTGCAGAGATGGCTGGTCTTCTACATGAAGAAATCAAATTATTTGAGGGGCTGTCACTGAGAAGTTCATTTGCTATATTGTTTAGAGTTTATGCAATGTTTACTCACTTGAATGTGCTTTTAAATTTAATAGAGCTGCTACTATAATTAAGTCTTCACATAGAGGACAGACAATGTTTTGCTACATGGAAAGTGCTAGATACTGACTTACATATTTTTTCTGGTTTGGTTTCATGTAAGAGAACAGGGAATTTCCTCTGCTACACTACAAAGGTGAAATATGCAGCAAAAAAGATGTTTCTCAATCAGAAAACCTGACACTTCTTTTTTCTCAGTTTGTGTGTGTGCATGGGGTGTTTTGGCTTTTTTTTAGTTTAATTAATTTAGAACAATACAACTTGATCATGACAGAATAATGTCTGGAATCAGAATGTGAAAATAACAAAAGGAAAAAGGCTTTTCATTGAAACACTGAAACCCAGTAAAAAAGAATAATTTTCCAAACTTTAATTTTAATTAGCACCTATTAACGTACAGCCCCACATCCAAAGCAAAAGTATGACAACATCTTATTCCAAAAAACTTAAATGCTGATGGCAAGATATAACTTTCCATAGGGGTTTTCTCCATTTTAAGGAGCTTCTAAGGATGTTAAAATGTGAATGAACTTCTTAATTATTTTTCTCTTAAGCATTAACTGGATTACCAGGTAATGTGACAGATAACAGAAGCTAAAGGTAAAATATATGGTACCAAACATAAACAGTTTGAAGGTGAAGCTACCTTAGACTTGGTTGTTCCAATGGACATTTTTGTGTAGACAGTTCTTCTTCAAATTCATTAAATTCCTATTTCATATAGGTTTTCTTTCTCTCCTAGATCACACAGTGCAAATTGAGATGTTGCTGCCTTAAGACTCCCTTCCACAAAATCCCCATGAGATGGTTACAGATGTGCCAGTGTAGGAGTACAATGGATCTATAGTTTGCTCCCTTTTCTTCATTCCCTGGAGCATGAAAGTTTCTGGGCCTGATCTTTTTCCTTTCCTGCAGTCATCTTTAAAAATTCCACTTTTTCTGGTAATGGCATATCGTGTCTTGACACGAGAATGACAGGGTGATCCACAAAATGGTGCCAGCTGCCCCAGCTTGATTATGTGTTGTGCTTTCTTTAGGAAATGTGCATAAAGACTTGTACAAACATGAGTTCCAGCATTTATACTGTTGCATATGAAAATACCTGCAACTAAGTGGAATGCTAGGAATGTTACCTGGGGTTCAGGACATCATCTCTCGCTAGCAAAGCTGACAAGGATAAAAACACAACACTGTAAATTCAATTTATAGCCATGGTATAATGGAAAATATTCATGATGGGTTTAACATATTCATGGTGGGTTTAATGTGTTCCTTCTGCACAAATGTCTGTGTTTTATATGCAAAGATATGCTGCATATTTATTGGCCCAAACTACATTACAAATATTTGGACACCAGACTGTGCCTCCTTGGATGTGCAAGTCCAGATTCATCCCATCCCCATACCTGGAAGTGTTCAAGGCTAGGCTAGATGGAGCTCTGAGCAATCTGGTCTACTGAAAGGTATCCCTGTCCATGGCAGGGAGGTTGGAACTAGAGGATATTTAAGGTCTCTTCCAACTCAAATCATTCCATGATTCACTTCAAATGATCATGCCTTTGTAGTCAGCTCTCTACTTTCATTCTCCATCATCTGCGTTAGGATATACAGGCAGGAAAGAGACTGTCTGCCTCCTGAAACATGTCTCCAGTCCTGAAACTTGGAGTCCTGTCACCAAGAGTCCAAAGCCTTCTCTCCCAAATCTCCATCTTTAAATCAATAAGAAAAATATCAGTGGGCTAACCACCATCTGCTCGCTGACCACATAGGGTAGGGGAGCTTGGGGAACCAGATGTTTACCTCACATACATCATGCTTTAAGAAAGCATTGGGAAAGCTTTAGAGTTGCCTTCTATTTGGTATATTGGAAGAGATAGATGAGGGCATCCCTAGGCCTATAATTTACCCAAGGTGATGGACACCTTTAATCCAGCACCACCTGGACCAGTACACTTGGACCTTTCTCTTCCGCCATCCTCACTGTCCTAAAACTGTACCTGATCTCCTTCAGACCTATTACACCATCTGCCTCACTTGACACACTGCTGTCACAGATTCTACCACTCCAGAAAGAAGAAAAATTCCATTTTATTCTTTTTTTTGGAGCATTGAAATTGAAGTCTGGCTCTGTTGTTGAGTAGCTTGGAGCTGGCTCTTCTTACCTTGATTTCAGGTGGGTAGGCATGAACATTTTTATCCTCAAGCTCTGGTTCACTGCTCAGAGCTGGCAGAAAATCTCATTACCTTTTTTACTAGACCTTGCATGCCCACCTGAAATAAGTTTGCTGCAAGGAGATAGGAAATTTCTCTCTTGGTTTAAGCCCTAGAGCCAAAATAGGAGTTAATGTAGTTCAGCATTTGGAAGGTTCATGTCAGGGTAGGTGTTAAAACAGCGTGGCTGCTTGTGGTATGACAAAAGAGAGTGCAAAGAGGAACTGGCAGAAAGTTTTTTTAAATAAAAAAAATAAAATTACAGAGAGTCCTGTGTTTCTCGTAACAAACTTCCACATGCAGTGTACTGAACCAGATGTGTGCAACAAAACCTTGCTGTGCTTGGGTAATCCCACAGGCACAGAGAGAAAATCAGTGCTGAGCATATTCCAAAGCAATCCCAGAAATACCAATGCTTCTGAATGCTTCCCCTAGCCAATGGCTTTTCCATCATTGCTGCAAACTGACTGCTCCAATACCACTATTCCAGTGCAGAACACCATGAATTATGAAATTCAGATTTAACAGTGAAAAAACTTTGTTCCAGAAACCAACCTGTCAAGCCAGAGAAGAAGAATGCAGAAGTATGTTTTTGTTGACCAGTGTGCGTTTGTTTTTTTTTTTCATGGTATTAAACAGTTTAACTTTGGTTTCTGCAAAATAAGTAACCTGGTCCATCATCATAAATAAGCAACTGTTGAAAGAGAATTTTGGCTCTAAACATTCTCTCAAGGTTTTTATTTTTTGGAAATAGGGACTACAAATTAGGCATAATTGGCCAGAGTGGTCTGCTAGCAGGAGGTCCAGAGAAGCAGACAGTTCAGCTGAAGTCAACAGGACTGCAGAGGAATTGTTAATATATTAATTTAGGCATTTATCACTGAAAACATTGATTCTTCTTCTCCCTTTTTAAAAACTGGTTCCATATGAAGTCAAAATGTTCTGAAAATAAAGTTTGATTTACTTCCTTGAATGCCTTGATCAGTATATCCATAGTGTGTTTTACTATTAGGCTATATTTGCACACAGGCAATTTGTTCCACTCCAAAAAATAGCAGCAAACTGTTACAGCTTGCCAAGAGATCATACCGACAGCTGAACAGATTGAGAGAGCAATTTGCCCATTTAGTACACAGACATAAATCTTTACACCTAACAGCTTTGTTTAAGGGCCAGGACTGCTTGCTCCTACACCTGAAGCTGCCACCAACACATGTATGGTTGTGCTGGGAAAGAAGCAGCAGTGAGGCAGAGTGCTTGGATTTACAAATGTTGACTTGAATAGTGTTCCCCTCTCTTAAGTGAGTTTACACAGATGCAGAGTTCATGGTGTGATCCAAACTTTCTATATTCAGTCCTCCAGTGCTTGTGGCTGTGTGAGCCATACATGTACAAATTCTAGCTTTGCCTTCCTCACACAAGTGCAAATCTTTGGTTGAAGGATTATGGTCAACTTGTGCCCCTGATGGTCTCCCAGGATTCTGCAGAGGAGGGATCTTGGTACAACTTAGGAAACTGCAGGTACCATATTCCTTTCTCCAGAATCTTCTACAAACAAGAGCAATGACAGATTTCAGCACTGGCCCCCCACAAATATACTCAGAGGGCTGGAGCACCTCTCCTACAAAAACAGCCTAAGAGAGCTGAGGTTGTTCAGCCTGGAGAAGAGAAGGCTGTAGGGAGACCTAATGAGGTCTTTCAGTACTTAAAGGGAGCTTATCAAAAGAAGGCAGAAGGACTTTTTATATGGGCAGATAGTGACAGTAGAAAGGGCAATGGTTTTAAGTGGAAAGACAGCAGTTTTAGGTTGGATGTTAAGAAGAAATTCTTTACTCAGAAGGTGGTGAAGCTCCTAAACAGGTTGCCCAGAGAAGCTGTGGATGCCCCATCCCTGGAAGTGTTCCAAGAGCAGGCTGGATGATCCTTTGAGCAACCTGGTGTACTGGAAGGTGTCCCTGCCCAAGGCAGGGGGCTTGGAACTAGATGATCTTTAAGGTCCCTTCCAACCCCAACCTTTCTATGATTCTGTGTGAAAATTATTGCTCTATTTTTACCTAAAATTATTAAGTTACAAAAGGAAGAGTCCTTTTATCATTAAAAAAGAGAAAACTACAGATAGTTGCCACAATTCAGAGCACAGTAAGACACTTAGCTAAGGCTGCACTAGGTCAGGGTAAGTATCCTCTTGCCCAGAATTACGTCCCTGAACAAGACCAATAGCAAATGCTTCAGCTAAGAGTGTAGCTGAAGGACAAGGAGATCGTGATAGCTTTGCCATTCCAGTTTCAGCAATTATCATTTTAAGGATTTTCTGAATAGAGATTGGAGTTGGACAATTATGCTTAATAGCCCTTGATAGATCTTGCTAGTAGCTACTAATCGAAAAGGGAGCCTCTTTTGTCATTTTGTGACTGATTAGTTGCTTTGAAAGCTCTTAGTGAGAACCTTGTGTAGGGCCTTCTTTAGAAATCTAGGCAACTGGAGAAGTCAAATCACCCTTATTCATATGTTCACTAACTTTTTGAAAGAATGCTGTTAGGTTACTGCAGCATGTGTTCCCACGGGGCTAAGCTGGACAGGTGCCTCCAGAGCCTTTGTGGCACCACATTTGCTGCTCCCTGTTTTCTGGGACATCTCCCACAGCCAGTTAAATAACAGCTAGTGGTTCAACATGTTCACATTTTAATTTGTGCAAAATAGCTGGTAAGCTGCATCTGATCTCACCAATGTTATTAATGCATTCAAAATTAGCCACAGTGCCCAAAGTATCAGTCCTAATAGCAGAATGATCCCTAAGTTCCTGCTTTCTTGTTCCAGATAAATGTTTTTATGGACCAAATACTAAAATCCTACATCTTTACTTCCTCATGATTACCTTTTAAGATCAGAACCTCTGTATTGCCACTCATGACTGGCAAAGTTTATTCTTAGCCAAAACTTATAATTGAGGGAAAAATATCTTCACTGCCTTTAAGAATGAAAGGTCATTAACAAAACAGAACACTAACAGCTGGTGTGAATCAGTGTAGCTTCAATAATATCCCTGCAGACATACAAAAATAAAAAAAGACACTATTTTCTCTTAAAATACACAAATTTTCCCCAACAGCTGTTTGGTTGGATGGATGGATGGATGTATTTTAAGGATTATTTAAAAAAAACCCCAACTTATTTCAGTAGTCAACTGGGTTCAGATCTTGGTCACCTGGGCACACACACTGGCTCATGCCCAGCTGACTGTCAACCAACATCCCCAGGTCCTTTTCCACCAGGCAGTTTTCCAGCCACTCTTCCCCCAGGCTGTAGCACTGTGTGGGGTTGTGACCCAGGTGTGGGACCTGACACTTTGTCTTGTTGAACCTCATCCCACCGGACTAAGCCCATCGATCCAGCCTGTTCAGATCCCTCTGCAGAGCCCTCCTGCCCTCTAGCAGACCACCTCCACCAGATCAACACTCCCACCCAACTGTGTCATTCACAAACTGAGTGAGGGACTACTCAGGCCCCTCATCCATGTTGTTGCTGAAGATCTTGAACAGGACTGGCCCCAGTACTGAGCTGGGGGGACACTACTGGTGACCAGCCTCCCTCCAAAGTTGTGCTGAAAGCTATCTTCAGCAAAGCCACTGTGAGGAGTTCCCTCTGGAGACTGGAAGCTGCCTAATGCAATGCCAGTGATGTGTCCTCAGGCACTCCCAAGCATCTCACCTGGCTAAACCTTCCAATACACAAGACAGGGTGATTTTGAAGAATACAGATGGATTCTAAATTCTTGTTGACTGATGAAAAATAAGGGTAATAAATCATTCCTTGATGAATTCCACTTGTTTCTTTAGACCTATGCCCAGGATAAGTGGTACAAACACAAAGCTTCTCATGGCTGGACCAGTAGGGAAGATGGGAATAGACTGAAAGCTGTCAGTATTGCGTATTAAAGGCATCCATCACACTCTGTTACAATGCTAGCAGCAGTCTCCAAAATGCCAATTATTTAGAAACACTGAACCATACTATGCTATACAAATACTGTAGGGGGCGGATTTTATTATAAATATTTCTGACTTTTCCAATTAAGAATGTAGCATTGTGTAGTGATGTGAAACTGTCTTGTTAATTTACCCTTGGAGAGCATTTATTCCAGGCACACAATAACAGCAACAGAGTAGAAATTAGTTTTCCTCTCTCACTTGCAATGACTGTCATGGGGTTTAATAGGAATGTTAATAACAATCTTGACCCAATCTGCATCTAATCTTCTGATGCCATAAATGGAGTGACAACAATTTGCACAATCTGATGATATTTTGCTCTTTGCTTCATGACAGTAGCTGTATAAAACAGTTTCAGATTATCCACTTTTTTATAAAGGATTAAATCCACATATATTTACAAAAAAAAAAAAAGAATGTTGTTACTCAGTTTCTACTCAGTAATGTATTCTTCAGGATGATAAAACATCCTTTTAGAAACATACATGATAATAATGCTTTACCATTTTAATGCATTGCATTGTTTGATTTTGATCTACATAAACAGGTATTGGTAGAAGAAAAAAATGACAAAACCCACAAACTTGTAAGAGGAAGATAAATAGGAACATTTATTCTATACTCCTATCTATTTGAATCCATTAGATTTATATCTAGGTCAGTCCTTGAATAATATGGCCTCTGAATTCCATTAAATTTCTGGTATCTCCATTACAAGTCCTTGCACAGTCCATCAGAAATAAGAATTTTATTCTTTTGTGTTTCACTTCTCTCTCACAATAGAGTTTGAAACCTGGATATTATTAATCTGTTGTCACAGCCATTATTTCAATATTACGTTTCATTTAGTGGATCAAGGGGGGAAAAAAGGTGGGCTTTTGTATATTTCACTTAAAAATGACATAAAGTAAGTGAAATGTAGAATCGTACTGCATACACAGATTCATTCCAGAAAACACACCCCTGTAGAGTATTTTTCTGTTAACATTGTTGAGATAAAAACCACATTTTCACATTGTCTTTTTCCATTTGAACGCTGCCAGGTAGGGATTTCAATTCTTTAAGTCGCACTGCCCTCTAGGGGAAAGGATCTTTAGCTGTAGTTCCATGTCCACGCCGCGAGAACAAAAGCCGTCCTGGCTTTTCTCCTTCAATTTTGGAGGTGAACATTGTGATTCATCCAAATGTTACGCTGATGCTTGGTACGAGTTCGGCATGAGCGAGCCCTCAGTACAGCCGTGTTTTATTTGCATTTTTATTTCCTTACATGTTCTATTTGTGTGTGTGATGCCTTGCCAAAAGCATAAGCCTATTTAGTAGTGAATCTTATCCTCTCTAGCTCACCCTTCCTCTCAGTGGTCCGGGGACATGGACTCAAGAGACAAAATGGTTACCAGGGCTTTTCTGCTGGAGGTTAAAGCTTGTGTAGCCTCGTTTGGGATCCTCCACAAGGCAGCTCTGGGGTCTCTGCAGATCTGGTGTTCACTGAAGGAGCTGATCACAGTTGCTTGTGCAGACCATGAAACTGACGGTCTCTAGTTTGGAAAAATTATCGTTTTCCAATAAACAGCTGACAAAGAGGCAGGTTATAGTAAGAAGTTCCCTAATTGAATCAAGAAAACAAAAAGTTATTTTTGCTATTTGAGTCCTGTTATATTCTAAAAATAAATAATCAGAGAGCTAGTCAAATAATGGACAATTATGATTATCATATTTATACAAACTCAAAAAGGTCACAGGGAAGCAAGATATGACACTGGAGAAGCCATCTGGGACATATATCTGGCTGGGTATGATGAATTCCACCCCCCTTGAAATGAAGTAAAACTGGTATTTCACCATATAATTTAATGCTGTCAGGCAACTGTATGACTTGAAAATGGAATAAAATTCCAGAAGACAAATTCTTATAGCAGATCTTTTCTCTTTTACAATTCCTTTGAAAAGATGTGTAGGAGGAGCGGGACTTGATTCAGTGAAGTGTACATAATGCTTCAGTATCTTTCCACAGTAGATGCTCCAAATAAGATAACAGAAATAATGACTGAATCAGAGAACAATAATGGAATTTAGTATCTGGAAAAAAAACAGATCAGGTTGGTACAGAGAGAAGTGGGCTGCCGTGGCTCTCTGAAATTCTTGTAAGGAAAAAGAGCACACTGTGAAAATTGCAGGAATATTGAAGTGGAAAAAAGTCAGTAGCTAATGAAAACTCATCTTTGAAGAAGATTAGGAGTTTTGACAATGGAGAGGGAACGGAGATTACGCATTCATCACATGGAGCAAGCTGCAATGTTAGCTGTGAGCTGATGCTGTGCCTCCAGGACCTTCTGGTTACTGTGGTGATGTTATGTGGAAGATGAACACAGCACACTTCACTGGCTCAATTAGTGTACAAACAAAAGTGAACATTAAGAATTACTGTTGTGGATCTACTGGCTGAACTAAAGGCACTCCAAAATTTCTCAATGTCCACTAATTCTGTGTACTTACCTTTCAAACAAATAGCTATACCCATTTTACTAATTGTTCCTGCTTTTTATCACTAGACACTTGCAGCCTTAAACCTTCAACCTGCAAAAAGTCCTTCTTAGCCTTTTCATGTTTGATTTTGAAAATAGGATTGCCTTTAAAATCAATTACAAAGGATAGATTTAGCAACATCCATAGATAAAGCCAATCTGAGCCCAGCATGAAATAGTGTAATGACTGCGTGTTAGTAAGAAGGGAAAATTATAAGAGACAAAAATGTTAACTTGTAAAATGATGCATACTGCTAAGTATTTTATTTAAAAATCCTGTTTCTTTATGTATCCTTCTTAAGTGTCTAGTTTTGGATCTTAAGACACTGTACAAATGAAAGGGTTGTATTTTTCAGTTGAGACAGTATCCTTGGCATTATAATACACTTATTAAATATTTTTAAATAAATATATGTATAAGTATATATTATAATGTCTATATTATTAAACATGTATTTACTATATTTTAATTCCTGCTCCTTGGTTGATTGTTTTTTAAAGCTTTTGAGGCACTACTTTTTCTTTTAGGACTATTTTCTTCCTTTTTTTTTTCCTTTTTTTGGGGGGGCCTTTTTCCTGTTTTGGGGCTGTGTTCACCTACTGTGATTAGTTAGGAATTTCCATACAAGCTACATAACCCCAGCTAACACCCATGCACGCAAAGGGAGAAGGTCCGCACCTGGCCTGTACCTATGATCTGTGAGTGTAACTTATAGTATTATAATGGACATAGTTCAGCTATAGGACACATGGACATCAAATATTTTGCCGAGTGCATAACTTATCCATAGACGCGCATCAACACCTTGATCTAGTATATCCTTAAAGTTTGTTAGTTCCCAGATGTCCTTGACTATCTGTTTTACTGACATACAACATTCTGATTTACTACATCTTGATTTGCTACACCCACAGCTTACAACTAACATGCCTTAAGCTTTAGCTCCCGGCTGTGCCTGGCTGACGGCTGCTGCCTGTTCCCCGTGTCCGATCTCGTTCCCTGCTTGTTGGGTTTGAAGGCGCGCAGAGCGCTCAGAGAACACCCGGCACCGCTCAACTCCGCACATTCCCCAGGGCGGCCGCGCCAGGCTGGAAGTGACGTGTCGGTGCCGTCAGAGCGGCCGGAAGCGCCGCTGGGCGCAGTAAACAACGGCGTCGGGAGCCGCGGCCGCCGCTTCCATCTTGGAGGAGCCCCAGCCCGAGCCCGCCGGGGACCATGGGCAGCGTCCTGGGCCTCTGCTCCATGGCGAGCTGGGTAAGGTGGGCGCGGGCGGCGCGGGGGTCCCTTCCTGCCCTTCCCTGCGCGCCGCAGGCTCGGAGCCGGCGGCCGCTGCTTCCCC
>JANPWX010000096.1:11573781-11606299 GCA_024734555.1 Trochalopteron elliotii | reverse complement strand
GCCCCCGCCCCGCCGGGCAGGGCTCTCTCCCCGCCGCGCTGGAGGGGCGGGCCCCGCCGGGGTGCCCTCTCTCGGGCTGCTCGCCAGGGATCCGTCGGAGCCCTTTCGCCGGCGCTGTGGGGAGCTTTGTCCTTAACCCAGGCCTGTCGAGCTGCTGGGCGCTGCTTAATCCGCGTTCCTGTGCGGAAGGTGTTACGGTGTCCGCGGAAATCACCTCTCCCCGAATCTGTAAAGGGTCTGATCAAATGCTTTGGACGCCAGCGTTTCCTGAGGGAAAATCAAAACCCGCACGTTTCCCCGATCCTAATATTTGTATTTAATTCCTCTTTCTTCCGGCTTTGTCTTGAGCAGCTCCACCCTTTGTAGCATCTTTGTCTCGCCGAGCCATCTTTTCCCCGCGGCACAGTAATCCGTGGTGATGTGTCACCACCGTGCTGTGGGAGCGCCGTCAGGTGATTTTTGTTCATGGGAAACAGTTGATTGAAATGGAATTTAAACTGTTGGTACTGTGCAGGAAAGCAAAGAAGTTCATAAAGTCTTCAACTGAGGCATTGCCTTTTTATCCATAAGTGATCCGTCTTTCCAAGTCTAGTCTCTGTCTATATTGACACAATCAAGTCGTTTGTGAATTTTTAGATATTTGCTGTAAGAATGTCAGTGGGATTGTGAAAATTTGAATTTTTCATACTAAAAATATTGTACCATACATGAATTAAATTAAATTACCTATTATTAAAGTGTTCATACACACACATCTAGTGATATAACAAAACTTCATATTTATCCAAGCTCCTGTTTTTGTGATATCTGAAAGTATAGGCTTTGGCTCCTCTAATACAGTGCGACCTTTAAATAAGAGAGATGACCCATAATCCCTTAATCTCTTGTAAAAATTATATTAAATTATCATAGAAAATGATTGGAGAATCTGCGTAAATTAACTTCCAGGCTGATATGCCTATAAATAATCAGCTAGAACACTGATAATATCCTTTTAACTAATTATTGTCAGGATTCATTTCACTCTTATTAACATTTTTAAATACTACTTAATGGTCTAGCCAGTTAGGCTTTAATTACTAATTGAATATAGTTAGCATGATTTTTGATTATTTTCAAATACTTCATGACATTGTGACTATAGACTTTAATTCAAATACTTGAGTTAATATATTGTGCATGTTCAAGTTCATAAACAGCCTTTCTGACAACTGGTTGGTGTTTGTAGTGCATGAAGAACTCCTGTCTGCTTGCTCTTGATTGTTTCTCTGCAAGAGAAATTCAGCTAATAGCCTGTTAGAGAAAGTGATTTGCATGAGATCATAATCAGATTTACTGTGAGTAGTTAACGCCTGTCCCTCCTTTAAAGTGCCCAAACAAATCAGAGTGGGTAGTTTTTGTTGGTATCATTTTTCTCCTTCCCCTGATGGCTTTAAAGCGTTCGTTTTCTTTCCACATTTAAAACCACAACTGATCAGCACTTAAAGCCTATACAGCAGTTGTGGGTAGGAGGAATCTGTCCACGCTGGTCTCTAAGGGTATGGCAGTACGGACACTCTGAGAAAGGAGCGCGTAGTGAGGCTGAGGGAGCAGCTGAGCCGGGTGCAGTGGGTTGGTGTGGGCTGTGCCCCGCCCGGCGAAGCTGCTCTGCCTGTGCGGAGCTGCTGTGGGTGCTGCTGCTCCGCGGCGCCGCGTCTTGTGCTGGGCAGAGCCGCTCTGCTCGAGGCCCCCTGTCAGGCCTCCTGCCGTGCTTGTGTCTTCTGTGCCTTTGTGGTGTGTCACTGCTGTGTGTTACTGCTCTGCCCTCCCGTGTGCGGATCAGTGCTCCAGGGTAGCGTTTTTAACAGCAAGGGGAGCCTGTCGAAGATGGGGGTCAGGCCAAAGCTGTCCATAAGACCAGAGGCATCTCACCTAAAGTCTTCTGCTCCTGACAGCCTAGGTTGATAAGGCAGCACCGTTTTCCCTCTCTTGTGTCTTGCCTCTATTGTTCTCTTCTCTGAAATGGCTGAGCTGCTGTTTTGCTCCTTTAACATTCTCTGTCAAGGCAAAGATCTTGATTAATTCAATGTCTTTAAGCTTAAGCGTAGGGATGATGTAGCTAAACCCTGACCAGGCCCATCAGGGGCTTAGTGTTTTTGCAAATAGTTAATTCAATATCTAATCATTGAGTCATTACTCCAGTAGGAAGATTATGTTTGATATTAAAAACTTGTCCTGTGTGCATCAGGGGCAGTAACGTTTGACCTTCCATGATTTTGTGGGGTTTTCTGTCTCCTGCTCTCTCCTTCAGTATACGTCTTGTTAGGTGTTCCTCATGCAATTTCCACTGCCCTGGGCAATGAAGTGACTAGTTTAGCAGGCATGAATTAACTTGTCTGCCCAGCTGGCTGATCCCAGAATAGGTGTGTGGGTTGTCTTTTCTTATTTTGCCTTAGTAAATACCATTGAGCTGCTTATTTTTCTCAAAAATATAAAGGGATACGAATTGATAGGTAAGTAAAAAAGTTTCTGGAAGGCAGTAGATTTTTTTCAGTTGTGTCTGAGTAACTTTTGTCTAAGCTTCCTTATGGAAGCAAGTGAAAAAGTAATTGTAGAGTAGCTTTTTGTCTGCATCTGTGACTAAGCTGAGTCACACCTGGGGAGTTAAGCTTTGAGCTCCATGGTAGTATCTTGCTGTTTGTGCTGCTGAAATTTTTGTGGGAGGTGTATTTTAAATTTAGGAAGAAAGTGGCACAAACTCACCTTGTCCCCTCTACTGGTAAGGTGAATTCCATGGGCCTAATGTTCTTTGGTTTCTGTTCTTTTTGAAGTCTGTAACAAGTAGTTTTGCTGATAGTAGAGTACCATTTTGTTGGAATGGTATATATTTTATTCCCTTTTGCCAAAGAGAGTTACTTGGACTGTAACGTGATTCCTCGTGTAAGTAGCCAGCTTGTATAAATAGTGTCATGTATCAGTATCTCTTGTTCAGAGATGTATGTGCATGAGCTGTTTAGGGGCAAAACATTTTAAAAGCTGATGTTGGAGTTCAGACACTCCAGTGGGGTGTGTGGCCTCTCTTAAGGCATACTGTTTCCCAGTGAGGTGAAGACAGTCATCTTCATTTCACCGACTGCTAGTCTCCCCTGTCTGTTAGAAGCATTTGTGCTTCTGCTTCCCCTGAGGCACGGAGCAAGTGGCTTGAATTATTTAGGTATTTAACAAACAATGTAACACTGGGATTCCTTACAGAAGTGAGTTTTTGTAACAGGTGCTCGTGTCCCCATGTTTTCTGCAGTGGAGGAGCCTGGTCATAGAGTCTATTCTGCCAAACTCAAACTTTTATTCAACAGTATGTTTAGAAATATTAATGCAGACAGAATTAGTTCAAGAAAGTAATTTTTTGAACAGAGAACAGATGTTTTTCACAAAAAAGGTTATTTGTATGCATAGGAAATAGTGTAAGCCAGGAGTACTGTAAAATTTAGATGCATTCGGAGACGATGTTTGCCATACATTTCCTGCTTACGAAGCACAGGTACCCCTTGTGTAGTTGCTTGCAGTCCTAGGTCAAAGGTCCACCTAATCCATCTTCTATGAAAAAAAGGGCCTGAGTGGAATGATCTGGTACCCTGTCCAGTTGCATCGTGAAAACCTCCCGTGATGGAGACTACCATATCCTTGGGGAGGTTTTTGCAGGGACTGGTTGCTCTCAGTCTAAATAATTTCTTTATTATATTGAGGTGAGACCTCCTATAATCAACACTTTCATATTATTTGTGCTATAACAATACTGAGTGGAGGAGAAGATAAACAGGGGCAATATAATAAATAACTTTTACATCCTGAAATACTTATAATGAGAATCTGCCTAGTTTCACTGGTTTAGCAAGACAAATGTAGTGGTGAGAAGTTTGCAAGTTCAAAGATGATTCTGTAGTGTAGCAGAGTGAAATTTCTTGGGTCCTTGGGAAGGAACAAAGAATACAGGGAAGTTATTTAAAAGATGAAGTTTGTGGGTCCAGTGTGTGAGTCTGGTTGAAACTGTAGGAATGATAATTGGCCTCTTCCTGAGGGCCTCTCAGGAGGCTGCTGGGGGTGCTGTGGCTTTGCCTGGCAACCCCTGGGGTTTCTCCAATAGTAGGGACTGCCAGCATTTTTGGTTGTCACATGACTGAACTGCTGAGAACTCTTTCTGACACGTGCCATACTGGGTGATTGGCATGTCCTGGTCATGTGGCCTGTAACTGCTCCTGTCCTTATGTGACTGTCTCATCTCATGCAGTGATGAACACCTGTGGCTTTTGTCCCATGGTGGAGTTGTCCCTGGATGTGTGCTGGGGAAAAAGCTGGGTTTTAACCCTGTTCTGTATCTTTCTGTGTCAAAGGTAGCAAGGTTTGTTGTAGCTCAGAGAAGGGCAGTGATCACACATTTTGATCGTACCTTTCCTCCTTTGGCTAATGTTTACTTGTAGGACCTTGTCATTTACTTCCTAAATTGTCACTCAGCAAGTGGTAGGGAATAGTTTCCCTGCTTCCCAGACCTTTCCTGATGAAATAACTCCTTTTTTTTCTTCCCACAATTTTCTATGTGAGAATTAAATACAGATAAATTTTGTCCTGTTTTTTTTTTTTTTCCTGATAGTATTACAACTGTACAGCATTCCCATCCACTTCTGGTGTTGGTATTTGGTATCAGTAACACATGTACTGCATATTTGATCAGTTCTTAGTGTTTGTAACTTTTACATTGCATAAGTTAATTTTGCAGACTAACAGAATTATGTGATACATGAGTAGCTGCTAATATTAAATAGTTTGCAACCTAAGATTGAGGCTGTATTGCCTGTTTTTTGTGTTTTGGAAATATTTATGGCCCCATGAGGATTGTATCCCAACTGTGGCAGGTGCTGAGAATGTACCTACATGACAGTTGTGCTCCTATCTTTTTCCTGTGGTGTGTTTGTTTAATCTCTGCAGCTGTGGAAGGGAGGATGTAGTTGCTAACAAAAGCAATCCTTGCATGTCATTTAGCTGAAATGAAATAAAATTCAAGAGAACAGATGAGCCTGAATCCAGTCTTTATTTCTTCTGAATGGCCAAATGATTACTTCTGGCACAGCACTAATCTCGCTGTGCAGCGGCGCGTTGGGAAGCGCTGTTGTTCGGTGCCTCTGCAGCGTGTTACAGTGAGTTCGTCTGCACTACTGGTGGGATGCACAGGATGAGTCATTTTCCATCATAGTATCTGATGATCTGCACAGCCTGATTAAATATTGAAATCTAGTAATCCAGAGCTTTTTAAATAATTCATGTTCTGTCTTTCTGTCAGATACCATGCTTGTGTGGAAGTGCCCCGTGCCTGCTGTGCCGATGCTGCCCCAGCGGAAACAACTCCACCATAACTCGGCTGATTTATGCCTTCTTCTTACTGCTTGGCGTCAGCGTGGCCTGCGTGATGCTGATACCAGGCATGGAAGAGCAGCTGAAGAAGGTAAGGTTATTTATTGCTAACATTTTTGGTGGAACAAATGGCAGATAATAGTAATTGACATCTTGAAAAGCATGGATTTTATTTGGAAATATGTCATTTTGATACTAGCTGTGCTTCACAGTCACCAGTAATTTGTTTGTAAGTCAAAGAAGTTGGGGAAAGATCCCTCTATAGATGAAAAGCACTATTTTGAGGTAAAGCCTCTTCCTTGAATGCTCAGAGCAGAAAAAATAAAATTTTGCATCAAACAAAATTTATGTTGTGTAGTTTCAAATTAAGTATTATTGAGATGCTTGTATTTATGGTGCTCAATTGATATTTATTGTGGTTGCAATAAAAAAAAAAACCACCACACTCTAAGATGTCTTCTAGTTTGGTCTTGCTGTACTAGTTAAAATTCTATTTTAAAGTCTGCAGTTTGTAGCAAAAATATTTTTCATATTAATCATAGTAGCGTGTTTTCCACCCTGGAAATCAGCAAGTGTTTGTAGGCTCTTACAGGTTATTAGCTATATGAAGATGGGATATAAAATTGGAGAGTGGTAATGTGAGTTACAGTAGAGCATACAGGTTCACTGAACTTGGGTTGCACGTCCTTCATTTCTGTTTTGCAGTCTGTAGTTTTTTTCAGTAGATAGTTGCTTTGGTGAGGCATGATTTTCATGGGGTTTTTTTCCCCCAAATGATTCATCTGTAAGTGTGTATTGTAGGTTGGTATAGTTGTCACATTAGAGCTTCAGTGAGAGCTGTGTTAGTCACCTAGGAAAGAAAATTACACCCTTCTGGAGTATGATTTGACTTCTAAAAGATGTTGCTCATGTCCTGGTAGTGACTGGAGAGAATGTTCTCAGCTGTTTCATATGGAAGTTATGGATACACCTAATTGATGGTGATGGTGCTGTTTTGGAAAAGGCTGTGTCTGTTTTAAAGAGATGTAAGCAGGTTACCACCTCCTACGTATGTCATAAGCCTGATGGTAAATGTCACGTTAAATTTACCAGTTCCCAGATCTTTGATTATCTCTTGATTCAGATCAACAAGAGAAAACTGCATTTCTTTGAGAAGTTCTGAAATTGGTAATAACATAAAAAAGCTGTTAATAAGATCCCTGCCCACATTCAAGGAGAGGTGGGATGGGGCCTTGAGCAGCTTGATGTGGTTGAAGATGTCCTTGTCCATGGCAGAGGGCTTAGTCTAGGTGAACTTTAAAGGTCTCCTCCAACCCAAACTATTCTGTGGAAAGATTTATTTTATTTTATTCTGCCTATGGAGGGTTTTTTTCCTTGCATGTGTTTGATATTCTAGTTGGAGAATCTAGTAGCAGATGATGCAGTCCTTCGATATCATATTTTCTAACAGTGTTAATAGTTACATAATGTTGCAGTATTAATGAATTGCATATTGAAAATTTATTAATATACATTTACTGGAGGTCTTTTAAAGATGACTGACGTGTCTTGTATTTGTCACAGATTCCTGGATTCTGTGATGGAGGGTTGGGAACAAGTATTCCTGGTGTGCAGGGCCACGTGAACTGTGATGTCCTGGTTGGCTACAAGGCTGTGTACCGTGTGTGCTTTGGCATGGCCATGTTCTTCCTTCTCTTCTCCTTGCTGATGATCAAAGTGAAGAGCAGCAATGACCCCAGAGCAGCAGTGCACAATGGGTAAGGTGCAGAAATGAGTGCTGAGTTAGTGATTAATTTTTGTTTCATTCCATGGAGATTTTTTCAGATAATAAAAAGATTTTAAGAGCCTCATCTGTTCTCTGAGAATTATATTCCTCTTAGCTTAGAAATTTGTAAGAACCTTTTGTTCTTTTCTGAACAGTTTCCTTCTAAAGGTTATAACAGTTACACATATATATCTATATAGATGTATAAAATGTATCTTTTCTCCTTCTGCTATCTTTTCAGTTGCCCCTCTGCAAAAAGAAATGATTTTTGTATCTAGTTTCTGAGCTTTCCAGTAGATTTTCTTTTGTGTTTCATTTTAGTTAGGATTATTAGATGGAAGAACATAGTGGAATTTCAGCTTGTGTGTTGACGTAAGTGGTAGTTTTGATCCAGGCTCTGCCTATGTGTAGTGTAGCTTCTTGAACCAAGGAGATGTAAATATTTGTAAGAGGGGATGATGCTAAAAAGCCTAAAACCATTTATGGTGCCTAATCTTGGTGGTTACTGTGATTGCTTAGACTACTGCTTTTTCAAGGTGACTGTATTAACCAGAAGCTATGAACAGCTGAGCCATAAAATTTTATTTTATGTTCAGTATAGTAGGATTAAACTTGTCTAGCATAAAATGAGAAAAAGCTTCAAACTTTTTCTGTAGAGGAAAATAAAATAATTAGGACTGAGCAGAATATTGCTTTGTTTACTTTGGTGTTTTTTTTGGTCTAAAGAAAAAGAGAGTACAGTATTAAGATATGTTAGCAACAGAACTCACATCAGCCTTTCCCTCCACCCTGCTTTGTTCAGAACATGCTTGTTGCAAGCAAGAAGAAAATGGTTCAGCTGCATTCTGTATTAGCTCTGTTGTTTTTTGGGTTTTTGTTTTTCAGAAAAAGGCACATGGTGATTTTACATGATGTGGGATGTTTTTTTTACCTAAAATTGTTCTTAAGCGTTTGGGATCCTCTTGATAACCTTATTTGGAGTGGTACTCTCCTATACAACTGTTTATGCCGCCCATAGCAGTTTACTCTTCTTAGCCAATCTAACATCAGGACTAGGATAAAAGGAAAAATTATGTTATTTAACTGTTGCTGGTAAAATGTATAGTAACATTACTTTCAACACTTCTGTAATAACTCATTGCTATATGAAAAGCTTTCTGGCTTTTGATTTTTGAAAGTGTGTGTATGTTCAGTAATACTTTGAGATGTAATCTTTTTGTTAGTGATTTGAAATATTCAGAATACTATGTTTTTGCATGTATGTGTACTAACTTTTTCATGCTTGCATGCAGATTAAGCCCAATCATATGATCTAGTGCCAGTGTTCACCTTCTCTGCTTTTTTAATGGCAGAGTGGTTTCTTGCCTCAGGTCTGTGATAACAATAGAAAAAAACAGTTATAATGTATCTGTGAGATAGTTGCTGGCTTGTGCAGAATGCGCAGCAGCTTTAGGTGTTATTTCAGATGACTGTTGTTTTCAGTTGTCTTATGGGGTAGAGCATTGAGATTCCTGTAAAAAGTCTAGAATTAGAGATTAAATATATACAAACTTGAACCCATTCTTATTTCTATAATAGAGCATGACATTGATTTAAAAAAGTGGGTTCTAAAACTAGTTTCAGTGGGTTTGTATTGCATTGTAAATGTTACAACTTAATTCAGCTTTCAGACTGGATTTAGTCAATTCTGTATATCCCAGGGAATTAGTTCATTTTGTTCTGTATTCTACGCTTCTGTCATCTCACCTAGTTCCTCTCCACACCACTGGCACTTGTTCTTCTGGTCTCCATCCCTTGATTGTAACAGCCAGCAAGAGAGATTAAACTTGTTCAAACTATGGGAAGAAATGGGAAGGGATATAAAACATGAAAAATTGACAAGTGTTTGACATTGTGGGGATGTGGTAGATATCTTTGTGCTGTTATATTCAGTTTTGAAGTGCATGTAGATGGCATCATGCCTGTTTTTGGAGCTGCCTTTCACTGGGATCAGAAAAAATAGTCTTCACCTTCCTACATTTTTGTTGGCATAACAGTTTGAAGTCCTCTATGCAGGGTATATTTATACAGTTGGTATTTGTGGTGAGTTTAGTCTATCTTTGGTGAAGGATGCTCCCCTGTACGCTTTCTGGAAACATCTGATCTGTTTTGATGGTCTGTGAATGCTTATCTTTTACTGGAAGAAAAATTCCAATGACACTGCACTGAAACAAGGACTTAGAACTTGATTATGTCTTTTCTGTGCAGGATAAATAATATGCTTCTGTTTTTGTGATAAATCCTCATCAGCTGTAGGCCTAAAGAATCTGAAGTTTGGTGGGAAGAATGTCCCGCCATGTTTTCTGTGTCTCCCTTGTGTAGGAAATGAACCAAGACTGGTAGGGATCTCCAGTGTAATATTTTATGTCATTGTAGGCACCAATCAGATCTTTGCTATTAAAAGCAGAAAGGGATTTTTTAACCCATTTTTCTGATATGCAGACAATTCAATAACCTTGCTGCTGTGGCTTAAAATAGCTTAAAAAATGGCTTTTCTTCTTAGGAAGAAAAAAAGCAGCTCACAATTGGCCTAATTTGTAGTTCATGAGTAAGAAGATACCTCTAGGAAACATGTCAAACTCTGTGTCAGTCTAGTACAGTTTAAGCATAACTTTTTGGAGAGCAGAAATCTTGGGCAGATAAAATTTTTTATCCTGCTTCAAATGAGGCAAGTTAAGAATGAGCAAATAAAAAAACCCCCACCTCTTAAAGATATGTATTTTATGTGTGAATCAGACCAAACTTAACAGTTGCCTTATTTTTTTATTTCCCTTTAGATTCTGGTTCTTTAAGTTTGCAACGGCACTTGCAATTAGTGTTGGAGCTTTCTTCATACCAGAGGGACCATTTACAACTGGTGAGGGAATATTGTCTTCCTCTGTATCATGGTGCAATCATATGTAGTTTTTAAAAAAGTAAGTGCATGCTAATGTCATGCAGTTTTAATTGTAGCTGTGTAACTGAAGTGCTTCTCTCTGTTCAGGGACACTAAGATGGGGGGTAAATCACTGATGGTTCTTAACTGGTTTTGTTTTACTTCTCTCCTAGTGTGGTTTTATGTAGGCATGGCTGGAGCATTCTGCTTTATTCTTATTCAGCTGGTCTTGCTTATTGACTTTGCCCATTCCTGGAATGAATCTTGGGTTGAAAAAATGGAGGAAGGAAACTCAAGATGCTGGTATGCAGGTAAGGAGGGACTGTACTATAATCAAGTTTTAAATGTGCGTTGTGTTAAATAAGTTACTCACTGAACAGATCATTTTACCAGTGCAGAAAGGGCTGCTTCATACATAAGCATCTTTTTCTCAGATGTGTAGTTTAGCTCCATTGATGTCCTTCTGTTTTCAAGTTAAATAAGGGGAAGCAAGGAGAGGTGCAGCAGCCTGTGAATAATAAGATCTATTCCCTGGGAGCAGGGCATGAGTTTCACAGATTCACAGAATGGATGAGGTTGGAAGGGACCAGAGCAGCTCATCTGATCCAGCCTCCCAGCTCAGGTAGGGTCATCCTAGAGCACATGGCACAGGATTGTGTTCAGATGGTTCTTAAATATCTCCAATGAGGGAGACTCTACAACCTCTCTGGGCAATCTATTCCAGGGTGCAGTCATACACAAAGTAGAGAAGTTCTTCCTCGTGTTCAGGTGGAGCTTTCTGTGCATCATATTAGTGAAGTAGCAACTGCAGCTTGTTGTTGTTGTTGTTTTTTTTCAGCCACAGGTTTTGCCATCCCTTTAGTGCTGATTAAAAACAAAGTAACCTGTTAGTGCTTCATGCTGAGTAGAATAATCTCAAATAATTGTTTTTTCTGGTTGCCAGTCAGTCATTCTTTGAAGTATATGCTGAGTGAAAGGCCAGGGTAGTGAAGGAGGGTACAAGTCATCTCACTGGAGAAAGGATATTTTAATGAAGTATTTCAGATGTGGTAATTTAGATGTTTCAAAAGACATCATGGTCTGTCTTCATTCAGTGTCCATTGCTCTATTTAGTGTTTTTACTAAGGTGTAATTTAGAAATGAGATTTTGTTTTAGCCTCTGTTGGAGAAGGATTTCTTAAGTTTCTTTTTTAAGCTGTTAGCCAAGGTGTGTGCAGTACAGCTGTGTTCCTTTGTCCTCCTTGCTCTTCTTGGTTGCTGTTACAGCACTGGAGAATCAAGCATGGCTTTAGGATTCCCATGTATTGTTTCTTTTTAATACTTCACAGGCTCTTTGAGAACTTCTAAGTTTCAGTGCCCAGAACTCTTGTTGTGTATTGTATCCCACACTTGATAATCATGCAGTATTATTCCAATCATAGTAGTCTTTGTTATTAACCAGTGTAACTATGGTTTTGTTTCTTCACAGCTCTGCTCTCAGCTACAGCTGTCAACTATCTGCTGTCTCTAGTGGCTATTGTCTTGTTTTATGTTTATTACACTCATCCAGAAGGTTGTTCTGAAAACAAGACATTCATCAGTGTTAATATGCTCCTGTGCATTGGTGCTTCTGTAATGTCAATTCTGCCAAGGATTCAGGTACAATTTTAATTCTGTTGCCTCCTGTGTTATCACAGTATAATCGTGCCTGCAGCTTTTGATTGCCTGACTTCCCTCTTTTGTGACTCCTTTGTGTAGGAATCTCAGCCAAGGTCTGGTTTGCTGCAGTCTTCAGTGATCACAATTTACACAATGTATTTGACTTGGTCAGCCATGACCAATGAGCCAGGTAAGTGCAGTAGCAATGTTGAGCTTTTTGGGTAAATGCTTCACCAATAAACTGTACTTCACCTCTCTTGCAGGGCAGCATTAGAACAGGGTAATAGAATGTGCATGAGTTAGGGCTCAGCTACATGTGCTGCCAGGAGCCCACTCTCTTGAGGGATAGGAAGGGATGGGCAGCACTGAGGGAGGGCAGGGTCTGTGTGGCTGGTCCAGGCAGGCTCCCTTGAGGGAGAGAGGGAAGCAGATTGACACTTCTTCCAGGGTGTGCTCACCTTTTCCTGTCCCCGAAGCCACGCTCCCAGCAACAATGTGGGAGGTATAAAATAGCAACCTGGCCTTGCCCATGCATCTCTGAGCTCTGCCCCCTCTGCAACCAGCATACTAAGATAATGTCTTTTTCCTTCTGCTTATATGGCATGTCAGAATTTCTGCTCTTTACTGGCAGAACTGCAGCATTCTAAAGCTTAGATTTTGCATATCGCCGTAACTCCTCTGGGGGATCTAGAAGTTTCACCTTTCTACCAGGTTTCATGTTTCTTAGGTGACCAAGATGCTACTGCTATTAAATTATATTTTTCCAAAATGAGGATTTATAACAAGTGTTAATAAATGTTGTCAATGTTTATTGTGTCTGGAAACGGTTGAATATCTCTAAAACTAAAAAAATAAGTGCAGAAATTCTGGTGATTAAAATAAGTCATCAGATATTTGTTTTAGTGGTTTTAATTGGGTCTCTGACCCTTTTATCTTAGTTATGGATAATCTTCTGTGCTTCTGTGTTATGGAATGCATGAGTCATCTAATTCAGGTGGTGATTATGGGAAAATAAGATTATCTAATACTTTCAGCTGTTTCATCAGTGTTACCTGTGAATGCTGTCGGTTGGGAGCCACTCATAATAAAAAACTGACTTACTGGCATTGTTTTCCAATTCTGGGATGACTCGGGTTCCCCATTTATAGAATATGTTTGTCAAACTTGTTTTCTAGAAGTAGAATTTCTGAAGTTTATTATACAGAATTATTTGTTTTGTTGCATCTAATTATGTGAGATGGAATAGTAAAGCAGTTGATGCATATCTTACATAAGTTCAGAATCCTTTCATCTGCTTGAAGAGACAGATTTTTATGCCATATATACTGTCATTTCTCAATCTGGAGAGATTCAGTAAGCTAAAATTAGATTCAGATTTTACTTCAAGACTGTGACAGTCACGAAGTTCCTTTCTATTTCTGTGCATTCAGCATGGAAATGTGCTATTAAATATTTGTCTTGTTCTTGTTTTATGTTAAGTTCTAATACAGTTTCCCTCACAGACAGGCGCTGTAACCCCAGTCTACTGAGCATCATTGGTTACAACAGCACCACCATTCCAACCCAAGGTCAGGTAGTGCAGTGGTGGGATGCACAAGGAATTGTAGGACTGGTTTTGTTTTTGCTGTGTGTTCTCTATTCAAGGTAAGATTCCTTAAAAAGAAAAATACATTAATTTGTATAATTTCTTACTGTTGGATACTAAATTGTTTTTATTTGGGTAACTGTACCATGTCCTTTCCTGTCAAATCCAGCATCCGGACATCCAACAACAGCCAAGTTAACAAGCTGATGCTGACCAGTGATGAATCAACACTGATAGAGGATGGAATGCCCAGGAGTGATGGCTCCCTTGATGATGGAGATGATGTTCACCGAGCTATAGATAATGAGAGGGATGGAGTTACTTACAGTTACTCCTTCTTCCACTTCATGCTTTTCCTGGCATCACTGTATATCATGATGACACTTACCAACTGGTACAGGTATTTACACTTGATTAGATGTTGAGCTGATAATGAGCATACATGATACTGTCTCTTGCTGGACAAGGAGGCACAAGTTGCATGCTCTGGAATGTAGGTCTTGAGTGGACCTTCTCAAGGGAAGTTACTGTTGCAGTTACATTTAGGGAACTGTATTTGAGAACTGTAGCCGAACTTGTTCACAAGCACCTGTCATATTTTCTAGGATGATTCTTGTCATTCACTGAACTGCTGAAACACATCCTGCTGAAGTGAGCAGGATAAAGTCTTAAGTTACTTAACAATTAAAAATTAGTAAACACTAGGCCCATGTCTGGTACAGAGAGCTAGAAAAGAGACATGTATCAGCAGGTCAAGGGGGAGGTGTTTCTTCCCATCTCCTCGGCGCTGTGACCCCTCCAGTTCTGGGGCTTCCCAGTACGACAGAGAGAGTCCAGCAAAGGGCCACAAAGATGATCAAGGGACTGCAGCATATGTGGGATGAGGAGAAGCTGAGAGCTGGGACTGTTCAGCGTGGAGAAGAGAAGGTCCAAGGGGTGTCTCACCAGTGTATATAAACACCTGAAGCAGGTGTGCAAAGAGGATGGAGCCAGGATTTGTCAGTGGTGCCCAGTGACACGGCCAGAGACAAAGGGCACAAACTGAGACACAGGCAATTCCCCCTGAACATCAGGAAACATTTTGACATTGCTAGGGTGACTGAGCACTGGCACAGGTTGCCAGAGGAAGTTTTGGAGCTTCCATTCTTTTAGGTACTGTAAAGCCATCTGGGGCAGCTGGATTTAGGTGTCCCCACTGGAACCGTGGAGCTGGACTAGAGAACCTTCAGTGATCTCTTCCAACCACAGCCATTCTGTGACAGGGCTTGGTGGAAGGAAATTATGTTGTCTACTCCTTGAAAAAAAACCTTCACAGTAAAACAGTGTGTGTGAGCTGTTGCTAACAGCTTGATCAGATGTTCTTCATAATTAAGAAATACAAACTAAGGTCTCTAGTTACTTGGCAAAGAACAATGAAGCAGGGAGCTTGAAGCATCAAGCAAGGCAAAACACATTCTTTGTGTCTCTAAGTGCTATGCATTTACTGCCTTTCTGCAGATTTGTTAGAAATGCCTTGTAATTATTTCTGCTTCTTGGCAGCTTCTCATACTGAATATTTTTTGTGCTGCTGTTGTTTTTCCACCTCCTGTGACACCAACTTACAAGTGCTGTTCTTGTACAGACTGGTGTAAACTGCCTGGAAGAAGGGTCCTTTGAGGTGTGAATTGAAAATGGTCCTCTGTGAAAAGTGTTGAAGGGTGCCTGAGAACACAAGTATGCTGTATTGAAAAAAAAATTGCAGATGATCCTTTTTCTTTCCTTTTCACAGTCCGGATTCCTCTTACGAGACAATGACCAGCAAGTGGCCATCAGTGTGGGTGAAGATCTCTTCCAGCTGGATTGGCATCGTGCTGTACGTGTGGACTCTGGTGGCCCCGCTGGTTCTCACCAACCGCGACTTTGACTGAGCTGTGCTGCTCTGTGTTAGCGCCCTGAAACAAGCAGTATTCCGGGTAATAGTGCGGGTGTAAATACGTGTGTGTGTGTTTGTGTGTGTGTGTGTGTGTGTGTGTGCTGTCCAGGTAGTATTCCCTGCTTCATCCTGCATGATTACCTTGAACCATGTCTTGTCATTTCATTAAATGACTTCTTCTAGCTGAGCTCAATGGTAATTGCTGTAATGATGGTTTTCATAGGATTACTCCTAGTTTGAGTGCTTTGGGAGCACGACATGTAAGATCAAGAGTTTTTGGAAGTACATTTTTTTCCCCCTCAAATTGCATTAAATGGTTTTAGGAAAAAAAGTGTAAGTGTTAATTAGGGTAACTAAACAGTGTTAGGTCAGGCTTTGCAAGTAAAGGACAGGGCTGCCTTTGATGATCCCTGTTGCCTTGATTCCAAAGTAAGCCTTGAGTAAGTGCTGTTAGACCCAAAGTGGAGCACGCTGGGGTTCACTGCGCATCTTGCAGCACTTTGGCACTAACAGCCTGACCTTCCCCATGCCAAGGGCAGCAGTACCTTCAGCACAGATGTGAGAGGGGGAAACTTGCACCTGGAGCTGCAGAGGAGCCAGTCCAGTGTGTTCCATTGCACACTGGAGGACAGGCACCCCTGGGGAGAAATATCCTGGTATCAGATGCTCAGAAGCATGTTTTTAAGGCACCTGTTTACAATGTGCATCTACATATTATTATTGTTTTTTAAGTAGTTTAAATGGCATAGCTGTGCTGTAATTTATTGCTGTTTTGTGTGCCACTTTCTTCTTGGCTAAGCTACAATCATGGAGTTTGCAAGGAGCCGAGTGGTGAAAGCTGTGTAAGCCCTTTGAAGGAATTGAGTATTGTGATTGAAAAAAAAAAGTGGAGAAAAAAGGAACACTGAAATTACAACAACGAAAGGAGGAGGTTTGCATTTACTGAGGCTTCAACTGAAGGGTTTAAATATTTGGGGCTCTGAATCTTGAAATCTTTTACTGTATTAGGTATTTTACTTGTTGTCCATTGCTGGAGATGGACTTGAGCCTAGAAAGTCTAAATCTAGGCATAGTTCCTGTGCAGTTACAAAATCTTAAAATGCTTTTGTGCTTGCTGCTTTGTAACTGAAGTACATAAGCTGCATAATTTCTCTGTTACTTGCTACAACTTGAACCTAGAGCAGCCTGACTGGGAGTGACCCTGGAGCCTGCAGCAGATGTCATGCTCATCTCTTTCCGTGGTGTTTGTAACTGTGACTTCCTGTTGCTATTCTCTAAGCTTTTAATTCTGCACCTGAACACTGACATTTACTGCAAAAGTCTGACATGTCAAGTCAAACTTGAGACAGTAATGGAAAGACTAGTAAAGGCTTGTAATAATTTGGAATATGTTGTTACCTTATTAATAAATAAATTTGGATGAAGATGTCCCATGACTCTTGCTGTCTCATGCTGCTGCCAGATGTGGCTCTTGCAAGGGTTTGTGTAATCTTCTCATCCCCTCTTCTGGGGATGCTTTGTAGCACTGTCAGATTCTGAGAAGAGCCCACAGTGCTGCAGAGCACACCTGTGAGTCACTGGCTCTTTCAGGAGGTCACATGTAACACCCTGGCTGAAGTCCTGTCAGTTCTGTGCCCTCGGCAGCTGTGTCCCAGCAAACACAACACCTGCCTTGCATCTGTAACTGCATTCCTGCTTCATCAGCTGCTGCCACCTTACTGGACTGCACCTGTTTAAATTTGGGTAAAACACCTGAACACCACTTCTACTAGAGCAGTTCCTGAGTCCTGTAACAAAGAACAAGATGCTGAATTCAGATGATTCAGACTGTTCCAAGAATTCAGCTCCTTGTACAAGTAGCCAGATTATGCCTTTGGAAAAAAATTTTAGATCCACTGCCAGAGTTAGGGAATGTGATTTTTGTGTTGCATGTATGAAGTTACTGAAACCCAGTCCGCTCTTTGCTGAGCCTTTGTGCTCTGGAGGTTCTCAGACTTTCAGTGCGATTTACAGTTTATATTAAAATCAGGAGCTCAAGGTGAGATGATCTGGTTTAAAGTGTGTCAGAGCTGCCCTTCACCCGGTGGGGCAGGAACCCCTCTGGCCCTGTAGCCCAAGTACACAAACTCACTGTGGCACCTGTGGCTTCCATGGGGGCAGTAGTGGCTGCTCCACTGGAAGGAAAAGTGATGGGACTCTGCCACAGCTCTCAGTGAGAAATCAGAGAGAACACCCTTTTGTGTGCTACTACTGGAAAACAGTTTGCTGCATTAGACACTTGTTTTGGAGGCTTATCAATAAACCTTTCATGCTGGAGATAATGAAACTATTTTCCAGGAGCTGTGCACAGCAGACCTTGCACAGCTGCTATGATAGGAAAACAAGAGGCTGTTAAATCTATAACCATCTGGCACACAGAGTAAGAGACAAACTCTTGACACATATCACACTTAAGTAACATTTATTTTGTCAGCATAGATGGTCCAAGTTAAAAGTACTCATGCAGTCATGGGCCCTGGCAGCTGTCAAGAACTTTTCCCCAGTTTGTGCTATGTGTGAGCACTTCCACTGAAGTGAAAGTAAGGCAGAACCAAGATTTAGCAAGGTACAGGCACTTTGTTCCCAGCTGAAGCAGGGAAAAAAAAAGCCTACATCAGGTCCTGGTCCCCCCCCCCTCCAAAAAAGCCTCATGTGTGTTAAACAAAATGTAAAAAATAAAACCCCCAAAATACAGAAAGTCAGTGTTCCCTAACCATACACTACTAGTTTATGTCATCATAGGTAAGACAAGAAGTATAGGAAACCATAAACCAAAGCTCACTATTGACAAGTGTTGGTTACCCGCAGCACGAGCAATGTGTGCAACACCAAGTGTTCACATCAGTGCAGCAGCAGCCTGGCCCAGCAGTGCCAGCTGTGCCTGGTGGCCTGTCTAACTCCACAGCTAAACAACTGCTTGTATAAGATAGGAAAGGTACTTCAGATTCCACATACCTGGTTACATAAAACGGTGATTTACAAAACCTCTCATACCAAACAATATTCTAAATAAATAGTTCATCTTCATGACTATATACAGAGCCTCCCTCCCATCAGTTATCCAGGAAGGACATGTCTGTGTCCATGGGTGCTGGGGCAAGTTCACACAGGTAGAACAGCGTGGCTTCGCTTGCCTCTGCCTCTGTCAGCGGCTCCAGACGCACCAGTTTGCTCTGGGTGGGCTGGGGATCCAGGCTGCTCTCCAGGAGCTCCTCCCCTTCCAGGGATTTTTCAACAGTGGAAGGAGTTTCAGCTGTGAAGCTCCCACTCTCAACGGCAGAGACTGGGTTCCCGTCGAGGAATGCAAGGAGTGGAAATGCAGTGTAGTGTATCAGCTGCTTATCTACGGGGAAAAAAATGCCCAGACTATCAATTCATGTGCCTTTCTACATGCAGAAGGAAAAAACAAAATCCAACCCACAGTACTTATTTAAAGAAGAATTAATAAAAAAGATAGGGGTTTATGCTTTTAAGGAATTGTTATGTTCATGCACAACATTATTTGTGCAGACTCACATGCAAAAAATCAGTTTCCCGCATCTAGTGCAGAGACAAAAATGTAAAAAGCAAAATATCCCAAGTATCGTGTTTTGGTTATTTATCAGCTTAACATAAAACCAGGTAAGGAGCAAATAAGTGAGCTGGCTTTCAGAGTAATGTTCAACACTGTTGAAGTGTTTCAATAGATCACTACAACTAAGCTGATCTGGGCTAAGTACCTTGCATTTCCTGTGAAGCCGCTGGACCAGCATTGTTCTTGTTAGTTTCTTTTCCCTTTGTCTCTGCCTAGGAACAAATGCAAACTCTTAAAATACATGTTTAAAGCCTGTTCCAATGCCACTGGAAAACAGCTGACCAACTTACTACAAAATACTTTTTTTTTATTTGTGATAAGATGCAGTGGCATAATCAGTGTTACCCACACTAACACACCTTGGCTGAGAAAACATGAAATGGAAACACAGGCTACAAAGCAAAACCCAAAACAAATGCTTTAAATGAATAGGACAATTTCAAAGTGCTACATCTTTGCTCCACTGCTTACTACTGTGTTTCTTTTCCCACCAGACAATACAGATGAAACCATTCTGATAGAACTGAATACCATGTTTGCAAGTAAAAAAATCTCAGGGGATACAAAGTCGAGAGACTGGGACAATGTAGAGGTATAATACAAGTTTTAAAGGACATTACTAATTAATTGGGGTGCTTTATCCTTTGCTGTTTAAAGCCCAACAGAATGAACTCAGCTGCTGTCTTCCTATTCTCATGCAAGTCTTAAAAGCCAGAGCATGAAGTGCCATGATTCCAGTAAAGAAAACAGCAAAAGATGAGTGAATTTTGCATCTCTCACTACTGGTATGTTGAGCAATGGATTTAAGACTTACTTTGGTATTAGTGACATGATCATGATCTGTGGGATTCATCTGCACAGAACTTGTAAAAAGCTGAGTAAGACAAAAGACATCAAGTTTTAGGTATCTCAATGTTGCTATATTAAGAACACAAAACCATTGCTTCTGCATGTGTGAGAATAACCCCTGTATCTGTTCCACCCTCTATGAGGACTGGAGTCTATTTACAGGCAATTACTGCTTTTACAAAGAAAATCTAGCTTTGGAGCACAATGGTTTGGAATTCCATGAACCCTGATCACAAAAGAAACAACTGTATGGCATCTAACACGGTTTGCCACAGCCCTGAAATGCCAATTTCTTCTGATACTGCTGCATGGATAATTCTGCTACAATATGGATGAACTTAAGTTGCAAGTGACACCAAGCTGAAGGAGTCATCAGGAAGTGGAGAGCAGAGATGCTTTTAAGAGGGATCTCAGTGAAGTGGGAGAGGGGCCAACAGGCACTCCAGCAGGTTCAGCAGCCACATGTCACCAGGAGCCAGTAACCTCATGCACTGGCCCAGGTCAGGGTTGAGTAACAAATGGACAGGGAGCAGCACCTCAGACAAGGGGACACGTGAGTCATGGCAGACAACACCCTGCCACCAGCCAGCAACATGGCCTTGCTACAGAGAGAAGGTTCTTTTTAACCCCAGTTCATTGAGAAGACCACAGATGATGTGCTGGGTTATTTCAAAGCAGGAGTATTAATTGACTTGACATCTAAGTTCACATCACAACAAATTAAGCACTATTTCAATAAGAAAGCCATTTTTCCAAAAGAAACTTAAGCATTCACTTGAGCAGTGGTGTAGCATAAAGACTTATACCACTGCTCCAGAAACTCAAATATTTGTAACTTTCCTTTGTAAAGGGAAGAAAAAAAAAGATCATTTTTGATTTAAATCCATATTAAACGGCAACAATACACACAAATGTTTTCTACAGCCTATTATGAAAATACTTAAAATTAAGTCAAAATTACATCAACCAGGAGATCTGGATCTATGCTGAACTGTCGTCCTGACAACATAGCCTGGAAGTCCTCTAAACTGCAGTCGATACTGTCCAGATAATCCAGAAGTTCAACTCTAGAAGGCAAACAGTATTTTATTGCTGTATCCCTCCACAAAATAAGAGAAATCCTTAAGTAAGCTTTACACAGATGTACTTCATGCATCTAAAATTCTTCAGCAGATGTAGAATGAACTAAGTCTTTCACAAGAAAGGACCTCTGGAAAAAAAATGAAGACTTTTAGCCTCTTTAGAGGAGAACCCAAGTCATCAGACAGGTGCTCTGGAATAGGTACACAGGAATTACATCAGCATAGCACTGTTATATGACATTAGCAGACATGCAATTCTTTCATCCACAGAGCCCTAATGGGTCTAATCCACCTGCAGGAGTGACAAAAATAAATCTAACAGTTTAAACAATCTCCACAACATTACACTGTCAGATTAAACATCTCAACTCACTCACTTAGCAATGAAAATCAGAGGTCCCATCTTAGGTCACATCTTAAAATACTTAAAATAGAAGGACCTTCAGAAACTGGCTGAAATAAAGTGGCCTGTAAGTTCGAAGATCTCAGTAGATACTGCTACTCAGTTCTTTTTACTTCAGTCAAATCATCAGTTCTAATACTTGAAAAAACAAAAGATCAGACTACTCACTTTCCAAGAAGATTTATATTCTGTGAAATTACTCCATTTTCATTGAGTATGGAATCCATCACAGAGACTGGGTCTTCTGCAGCTGAAGTTGACTGGTTATTCAGCTGTACAGCACTTGATATGAGTGGGCTTGTACTGTCACTGACAGAGCTGACTGGATCATTACCTGGGACAGCAACTGATTCTGTGCTTTTATCCCCTTGAATTACAGGGGCATATTCATCTTCATTATCATCTTCCACAATTACAATATCAGGAGAATGATAGCTACAGCTGTAATGTGAGATAAGTAAATTACAGTATTTCATACACATTTAAACTGGTATTATTCCACAGGGTTAGTTACCTCTCACTTTAGTGAAGCCACTATCAGGAAATAAACTTTTCTACTGCTTTTTAATACTAAACAAAGATACTCAAAGTATCTATTTTCCATTGATATGGTTTTGTAATAATCAGTGCAATTAATGCAGCTCAGTTAGCAGACGCTGTTGTGCCACACCACAATAACCAACTGCTAAAGAGCTATAGAAACACAGACACTTGAACAACTATAAGCTTGCATATAAACATGAAGTATGTACAAAGTGAACCAAATCATACACGGTCACCAAACCAGACAGACAGTATATAATTTGTGTACTTCCTGTTGAACGGCATCAACTCTGGAGCACCCATAACCAAGCATCCCAGTCTGCAGGTTTGTAGTTAACCTTATTATGCATACCAGGAATGAAACCTGAAAGCCAAGGGCAAGCCACAACTGATTTGCTTTCATCCCTATTCTGGTTCTTAACCCTTAAGAAGCTGTTAGTTAGGTTGCCTCTCTGTGACAGCCTTTTTCTCATGAAGCTTTTCCATCAGAATGCATTCCCAGGCATCAGCTGACCAAGAACAATGGTGCCAATTCAAGTATAAGGTACAAATGTTGAGGTTTTTTTAACTTGAGGCATAATACAGGCCCTATCAATCCAATGCAACTCAAGAAGAGAGCTGCATCTAAATCCCTGGACTGAGTTTCAACTTGCTTGTAGCTGAAAGATGAAAAACTTCTCTCTACTATTGGAGTACAGACAGGAAGGACCATAATCACAAAAAGCAACTGGAACTGTAAAAAACTCAGAACCCTGAAATTAACTGGTTTAATGCAAAGACCACACCAAAACCAGACAAACACCACACGTAAATTATTCTCTGCAAAAACGAAGACGTTCCTGTCTGTACACATAACCAAAAAGTAAGAAGACTGCTCTTACTCTGGCTTTAGTATATTTACCTATAATGTTAAAATATATATACTATAAAGTATATATGCAGTAATACAGATTGCTTTCACCAGTTTCCTGATATTAAAACTCCAAGAGCCAATTAACTCTTTTGGAACAAATCCAGAGGTCAATAAATCGAAAGTTAGTGTGAATTCACAGATAAACTTTATCTAAGGCATCTGAATTAGTGCATACTATACAACACTAAAAGCCATTTATCAACACACACTTCTTGAGACTTCTTACTTGGAAGAATCCGAAGTGGCATCTTCACTTGTTTCTGGTGTAACAGGAAGATTTTCTTCATCAGCCATGGGATGTTCTTCGTCACCCACATCCTCAGTGACATCATAAATAACAATGTCATCTGAAACCTGTTCCCTTTGTTTTAAGCCCTCATTTCTGTTGAGAGGTACCTGAGAATTATTTTTTACAAGAGTCAGGGCACAGAGGGATGGTAAGCTTCAGCATTTTGACAGTTATCACTGTATCTTGCAATGCTTTGCATCTAATGCAGTCTAAGACCTCTCCTACACCTTGGAGATTACAAGCTGTTTGTACAGATCTATGTTTAATAGAAAAAGCCCTTCAAGTAAATAAACAAGCTGGAGACTAACAGCTACAGGAAAAAGAATTTGGCAAATACTACAGGCATAGAAATAGAATTATACTAGCACTGTCAGGTAATAGAACTAAAAAAACAGTGAGTGCTGTTTAAACAGTACTTTGTTATAAAGCTACTAATTCTATACTACACACTACAGCACTTGTTTTAACGATTTCCTCACCAATCATTATTTGGACAGCAGAAAACAACTTTCAGTGATCTGACTCATTCAAATGTAACAGGAACATGACATGATTTTGCTGGGTTGGATGCTGCCTTGCAGAGCAATACACTGGACCCTTGTCCCTGTATAGGGCCAGGGATGCCACATTCCCAGAGATAACAATGCAGCATTATATATGCTATTTCTAACAGCACCATTCTTAAAAGCAAACTGCTTTGAGCAGGATCATGTCAAGCTGTATTTAATGCACAGGTAACTGGTTTATACGTGCTTATGTTGGGAAGTGAATGGTGATTATCAAAACATTTAGCTTCTGAAGGAAACAACACAGCCTATCACATCTACAAGCTGACAGCTCTCAGTACACAGCTGTGTTACAGTCTCCATATGACAACTGCCCGCCTGCACTCCATCATAACAGAGAATACCCGTAACAGAAGACTTACATGGTGGCTACTGTCGGCTGGTTCTTTCACAATTTTCTGAAATACATTCGACTTTGTAGGTCCATTAGTGTTCAGAAGTAGAGGCCTACATCAGAAAGAGTAAAGGAAGAAGGCATCTCAAACCCTCCTCTTTGGTAATTAGTCAACAAGCCTGTCAGTTTACCAAGCGGACAGAAAGCTTTCGAGACCATATTTACCTCTTGCGTTTTAGGCTCACTAGTTGGTTATTCTGCACCAAGGTAACAATGAATTGTACAATCTGTAAGGGAGAGAACACTATTGTTGGTTGCTCTACTTTGTAGTTGTTTCTCTTGAGTACCAAGGCATCTTATAGCAAAAGATGCCAATAATAAAATCTATACATAAACAGTAAAGCACAGTAAACAGTAAACATAAAAAATCTATAAACAGTAAAAAATCTATACATAAACAGTAAAATTCCTTTGTATAATACCTTTTATACAGAGCTGTTCAGAAAACGTGAAAATCAAGGTAAAAAACAGTGCTGATAATATTTAAATAGTTATTCAATTGTTAAAGAAAGACTTTTCACATAGGAGGTGATAAGAGTGGGCTTTTACACATCATCATACACAGAAAGACATGCAGCAACTCAAAAGATTGAAAGGATTCTAATTAGCAATGACAAAAGGCATATAGGGATGTGGAGCATATAGATAATCTGTATCTGTAAATACTGGTTCTGGTGAAAGGCATTTTTGACAGATTCAGAAAAAAATTACATGTACAATTAATAGTATTCATCGGCTGTCTTTCCTTTTGAAATGTTAGCCTTCCTTCTGTTTTAAATCTAAGGCTCTAATGTACATATCTGGCTTGAAGAAACAGGGAGAGAAAAAATCACTAAGTCTCTGCTAAAAGGCTACTTGCAGTGATGCCCTTTCTGATATGTTAAAAAAAGATCTATAAACTTAATGCATTTACATCAGTTTTGGTAAATCATAAATCAAATAATCTAAGTTAACATATTATCAGTAGGTTCCACTCAATTATGTATTCCTCTGGTAACTAGGAATATACAGTCAGGGAGTCAGTTAAGGGAGGCAGCAGTGAACTTCCAATACAGAATCTTGTAATTCTTGCAGTGAAAAAATTTCTCCCGAGATCAGCTGACACAGAGAATTACACATCTGATTCCCAAAGTAATAAAAAATGGATGGACCAAATTAAGGGCAACTAAATGACTGATGTAGGATGTTCTTGAGCCTCACTCTTTGAAAACGTTTACAAGACTTTTGCCTCATTTGCTGCTTATGCAATAGAATTCCCTGAATGTTTGTATCACTAGGGTTTGTTCATCATATACCGCCCTGATGTTTTTTCTAATAAAGAGAGATTTGACATTATAAAAAGCTGAGTGAGGGCAAAGCAAGGTAACGTGGCAAAGCATTTCTACTTCAGAAGCACTTACTCAAGCACATAGGACACTCGAATGAAGCCTTACCTTTCGAATAACTTGCTGCTGTTGCAAGTGTTTTGCTCTCAGTTCTGACACTTCCCTCCAAAGGGATTCATTCTCTCTGTTTAAAAACAATGATTTAAAAATCACACTAAAACTAGTTATTAATTTTTGTTAAAGATCAGTTGGCTTCATTAAAACTCTTTGAAATGTGTTCCTTGATTGGGGGTTGCCGTGGGAGTGTCACACAGGCAGCAAGCAGCCTTGGAAAGTAACTATGAAACAGAGACCCAAACACAACAAATAGCCTGCAGAGAATTTTCATCTGCTTTAAAGGAAAAAAAATTCCCAAATTTGCCAATAATCATTACCCATACATTCAGCATTTAAAATTAACTATCAGCATTTAACAGTTACCTCTATTAGCTCCAGTAAATGGGTATGTTAGGTGATAAAAAATAACAGGAGCATGTCAAAGGTAGCAGTTTTCATGAAACTGCCATCTTAGCTGCCATTTTAGTAATCTTGGTTCTTCCAGTACTGACAGGACTCCAGTTACTGAGACAGTGTAAAAACTGCCCTATTGTAACCATGAGCCTTGTTGTTCCCAACAGTGTATGCCACATTAAGAGATAGATAATGAATAACAAATATGGGCAGACAACATACCATCCTGCTCTCTTTTGTAGCTTAATTTTCAACATGAAGAAGCCAACTCCACTGGTGTTTGGGTTTTTAGAAAATCTTAAACTAAGTTTTCAGAAACAGTAGCTCATATGCAGAGTGATGCAGGGTAGTACTCACTCCTCAAACTGCTCCTATGTCCAACATTCAATTTAATAGTACAGTCCCATCACAAAATTAACAGCAGAAGTCAGGGATTCTGAACTTTCTCAACTTTTTCACTAACTTTATCAATGTGTTCTGTATGACCAGGTCTTCTGATTTAGCTCCAGTTTCTACCTCAATAACTTTAAACCGATGGGATGACAATATTCATGTCAAAGACCAGCCAGTATGTTCTCATCTCTACAAACTGGCAGCTCATTAGCAACTGGCTGTGATCTCAGACAAAGCCAGCTCTGCTCTGGGCAGCGGTTTGGACTGATGGCTCTCTGAGGTTCCTTTCAACACAAATTCATCTAGGATTTCAAGAGGGCAAATATGATTTTTACTCTAGACTGGCCAGATTCTAACAAAGACTGTGCCTAAGCAAAAGAAGTTTGCCTCTGAAGATTCTACCACTCAAGTCACTACAACTGAAGTCTAGAAATGAGAAAATTTACTTCTTAAAACCTGAACTATCAGTGACTTCTGCCACAGAGGGACACTGTCATGAGACCTACTAGAAGAAGAAACAGAAACTCTTAATAGAATTTCTATTGAGGTGATGTGACTTACAGTGCATGACCTTATGCTCATGTATCTTGTCTGTATCTACATATTCTAAAGGATTAAGTAATTTGCGACACACATGTCTCTCACTGTTGAGAATAAATCATAATTTCCAGGCAGGCAGTAATGAAATTCTAAAAACCCTCTATTTACATTTGGATTTTCAATTCTGTTTCTCTGTCAATGAGGTAACTAATGAATTTCCAAAGCAGATTTCTAAACACATTTTTGAATGTATTAACTCTTCCACCATTTTAAACACTGGGGGAATGGCAACAAAAACAATAGGAAAATAAAAACCAATGAGCAAAGACATTAATTGTCCTACAAAAGTGTTATATGCAAACTGCACAAACCAAACTCTGCCTCAAACCAAATACAGTAACTATTTCCAACTTGAAGACAAAAACCAGCACACTTTATACTAAGTGCTGATTTAAATATTCACACTCAGCATCTATATGGAACAATTATTAAAGGTGTTGTTTAATTGCCTACTACTAGACAGTTCTGCAAACACCAACATTGCATATTACTTTATCAGAAAATTCAATTTTAAAGCAATTTTTCTATTGAAATGTATGCTCCTAAAGCAATAATTTGTACTAGGCAACCAGAAATCAAGAGACACCTAGAATTAGTCTTTGTCCAGATCTAGCATCACAATTACTCAGCATTAAGGATCAGATACTGATGAAGCAACTTACCTCTTCAAAAGAGACAACTGAGATTCAATAGTTGTTTGTTTAATTTGCACTTTTTGAGCACTGCATATTATTTTAGAGAGATCTTCCTGACGTATCTTGTTTTCTTCAGGTCTTGAAGAAGAAACCTATAAAAGATTAGAATCCAGAAACAATGCTTCCCTTAACTCCTGCTTAACTATTACTCTTTCAGTGATCAAGTATTATTTTCTTACTCATGTTGACAAAATGTGCACTTAATAATAAATCAAGCATCCAAAAATCCCCCAAACCAGAAAAACAGCTGTCACCACATTAGCTTTAGTTGTTACAAACATTTGTGTACACTCAGACTCTTCAGGCATTTTCCCAAGTACTCTACTTCATCACAATAACCTGGTGATAACAGGTCCATCACTGTTTGCTGGTTTTGGCTGGCGTGGGGTAATTTTCTTCATAACAGCAAATACAGGACCATGTTTTGGACTTGAGCAGTTGTGCTGCAGTGCTGGCAATACAGAGATGTTTTTGTCACTGCTGAGCAGTGCTTACACACGGAGTCAAGGGCTTTTCTGCTTCTCACCTCACTCCACCAGCCAGCTGCACAAAAAATGGAGTGGGCACACACAGCTGGGAGAGTTATTCCCACCTGACCACAGGAGCATTCCATACCATACAGTGTCATGCTTAGCATATAAAACTGGGGGGCAAAGAAGGAAGTGGGGAGGATGTTCAGAATGGTAGCATTTGTCTTCCCAAGTCACCATTACATGTGATGGGGTCCTGCTTTCCTAGGGATGGCTGAACACCTGCCTGCCCATGGAGAGTGGTAAATGAATTCCTAGTTTAGCTTTTCTTGTGTGTGTAGCTTTTGCTTTACTTATTAAACTGCCTCCATCTCAACCCATGAGTCTTCTCACTTTTACTCTCCCAATTCACTCCCACGTCTTGACAAGAGGGGAGTGAGCGAGCAGCTGTGTGGGGCTGAGCTGCTGACTGGGGTTAACCATGACATCCAGTTTAATTTGCCATATTTCTATTTGCCATCTATAATAACTTGAATCACTAATAGCAGAGCGCACTTCAGAAGCATAACAAACATATTTATAGGTTTGCCCCATTCTCTTGGGTGTAAAGTCTAATGCTTACAGTAGCTTTGTTCTGAAAAAAGTTATATAAATGAGCAATTTCTTATATTGCTGATGGTAAAGTCAAAGCATGCTCTGCACTTCTAACAGTCATTTGCAAATTGTCATATTACATAACTCACGCTTTTCTGCCACCTGTGAAACTTTACTATAATGACAGCAAAGTAGGTAAAAAAGCCTTGTCAAATCCCCCAAAATATCTTTAAACAAGCTCAAGACATAAATGAAAGCAGGGCAGTTTGTTTCCATAAACTTCAAACTTATTTGCACTCACAATCCTGCAGTTAAGCTTGACATGCACTTCACTATTCATCAATATTCAACAGTATAGGTTTCCCACACACTGAATTTTCACCAACCTTCCTTTTAATGTGTTCCAGCAAGTCCTCCCGGCCCTGCCTAAAATACGCGTGCCGAAACTCGACTGGACCATCCCGCTCCTGTTTGACAATCCCAGAATCAACATGGACCACTTTACGGAAGCCATCTTAAAAAAAAACCAAAGAAAAGAAAAACCAAAAAACTCACATTAAGAAATTCAAAGTATGCTCTCCCAACTACCTTGTTGCCAATTCTGAGGATAAGACAGTATCCTAGAAACAGAGAACACAAGGCCACTGCTCAAAGGAAATTATAATTTAACTTTTATGTACAGGATTTAGAACTGTGCTAGAACACAAAAATCCAGGAACTTACACATGTTTAACTGTCTGACAAAGCTTGCCATGTTGTTATGCTTGAAGTACTTGGGAAGGATCTCCTTTGCGAATCTCTGTTCATTCAACACCAAGAAACTCTTTCCATTCTAAAATGAGAGAGACACATTAAGCTACTTAAAAACCATAGCAGAAAACACATTGGGCTTTTAGAATAAATCACCAGATTGGAATGTTTCCTTTTGCATGCAGTACATTACTGATCTGCTTGCCTACAATTTTCCAAAACAAAAAGCGTACAAAGCTTGCAGTTGCAGAGCAACTGAGTGCTATCAATTTACACCATCATCGGTATCTGAAGAGGAGTATCTCTATTGTTATACACTGCTTTATCAAGATACAAAATAATTGTTCACCAGCAATTATCACAGTTTCACTACAGGACAATACTATCAATTTTGAATCTAGTTTTGAAGCCCTGGTAAGAAATCTTAACAAAGAACCTGAGCAAGGAAAAAAAATATCAACAACCAGTTGACAGTCCCATCTGCTTTTCAGTATAAAAGCATGATCAGTTTGATAGGACTTGTGGAGCAGATGGAGCTGTCAAAGAGGTGATGGTGTCCACTGGGTTTTGGGGTTACCAAAAAGGTAGCCACCTAAAGCAAGATTCCCCTTCTGGAATGCCAGTTGTGAGGGAAGACTGATCTTTTATTTAATGCACAGGCTTTAACGAAAATAGAAGGATCAGCTCTTTGTTCTTCAATGACTGCACTCCATTTAACTACAGGGCAAGGAGTTGGCAGAATGCAAATTTACCTACTTCAAAATGGTTTAGGTTTTGTCTACACATCCACAATACTCTCACCCTGTAGTTAAAAGTTTTATCTTTAACAAATGTCAACACTTTTCCTGCATCTTCTTAAGAGGCTTTTTTAGTTTAATGAGTCACTTTTCTCATCCTCAAATGCCAGCAGTTCTGTGATCTCAAGAAGCTTAAAGAACCAACTGTAAGACCACATGAAGGTCCTTGTCCAAAGGCAGGTGACCTTGTTTCAGCTAGAATAGAACTAATTTTTTTCTTAGTAGCTGGTAGAGTAGCTGAGCTTTTGGATTCAGTGAGAGAATAATGCTGATAGAAAGTTGATGTTTTAGTAGTTGCTGAGCAGTGCTTACCCTAAGTCAAGGTCTTTTCAGCTTCCCAAGTGCTGCCAGCAAGCAGGTGCACAAGAAGTTGGGAGGGTGCATGGCCAAGACAACTGACCCAAACTGGGCAAAGGGATATTCCATACCAGAGAACATCATGCCCAATATATAAACCAGGAGAGTTATGCAGCAGGCGGGCCAGCTGCTGGTTTCAGATGGACTGGGTACCAGCCTGCAGGTGGTAAGCAATTGTATTGGGGATCATTTGTTTTTCTTGTGTCTTCTTTCTGTTTTATTACTGTTATCATATACTTCACTTCAATTTAAAATGGTTATCTCAACCCACGAGTTTTACTTTTTTTACCAGGGTGTGGGGAAGTAAGCCAGTGGCTGAGTTGTGCTTGCCAGTGGGGGTTAAACCACAACAGTTTGTTCCTGCAAATCAGCAGGGAGCATCAGAAACAGGATGTTACAAATGGCTCTCCCCTGAATGACTTAGGCGCATAACACTGAGAGGAAGGTAGGGAGATGAACACTTCCAGTAATGCCTACCTACCTCCTGCTGAGAGTCAATCACTGGAAGAAAAAGGGGAAGCAAAAGAAATGGCAGGAACAGACTACTTTAGCCAATGCTGTGTGAAACTCACAAACTGAAGGCGCTGAATCAAGTGACACTATGACACCAACACATAACTTTCATGTGGTGCCTCACTTTATCATCACTGTGCCATTGTCCAGGCCTAGCACATGAAAATCTGGGAAACGCATCCACAAGCTGTCGTTGCCCTGACAGTCATTTACAGCAAAGCTGTACAGACATTAAGGCATGTAAGCTTCACTACACAGCTAAATACGACTGTTAACTCCTAGTGCCAATGACTCCAGCATACAGCAGTGTTCCAAGTGCTTCACTTGGTACTCCTCATCCATATCACAAGTAATCCCAGTATCTCCTGCCTACAAGAACTGCTGGTTGCTAATAAGATCAACTGTGATGGGTGGACGTTGCCCTCTATAAACAGCCTTGCAGAATCTCAAGCAATTATTTTTACTGTTAATTAAAGAAAACTCAAGGATACCTAACAGGTACTGCTGTGTTTACTTGAGATAAATATAAGCAATAGATTTGGAAATTCTCCATTAAAAGCATAAGGCAGCAAAACCAACATTTTTTAATGTAGACAGTATCAATCTTCATACAGCCTTTGCTATCTCTTTTCTAAAACAAACAAACAAACAAACAAACACCCAACAAACCCTAAAAACACCTCAAAAAATCCCACTCTAAAACAAAAATAAACAAAATGAAAAAAAAGAAAAGCTGCTGTAATCTACTGAGGCCTCCTGCTTCCCTCTGTGGGAAGTTTTGGCTGAAAATGTTAAGCCATTTTCAGTAAAATACTTAAGATATTTCATTATTTCTAAGACATTTAAAATAAAGAGCTCTCAGTTGAGTTTCATTCAATACCACTTGAAGATATTGATACGATTTGAGAACAAGATTTTATTGCAAACAGCATACAGGAAAAAAATGAAGTAGCTGTTATTAAAACACGTGCTTAGCTTTTAGCACAACTGTGTCAATGATGCTGCTCACTGTAGCGACTCGCCAGTCCTTGCACTGTAACAAGGCTGGTGCCCAGTTCGACTTCCCCCGTGGCCCATTCCCTTCCCGCCACCCCAGCAGGTGGACACCAAGCCCGGGAACCCCCCGGCCAATCCCCCACGTGGCCCTGCGGGATCCGGCCCCGCGGCTGCACACAGGAACAACAGAAGGCCTGAGCATGCCGCTCTCCCCATCCTCCGGAGCTCTCCCACAGCCCCGGTTCACCGAGGGCGAGCCCACCATCCCGCGGTGGGAAATCCCCCCGCACCTCCACGTTCCCCGCACGCCGGCTCCTTAAGCTCAAGGCAGAATCCCCCCGACTCCCGGGCCCCTTTCCGCCCTCCACAGACGCCCGAGCCTGCTCAGTCAGAGCTGCCAGACACCCCCCTCCACGAGGGTGCCTGAGGACGCGCCCCCAGGGCGGGCACCGGAGCTCCTAGTCCACGGTTAAAACAACGGAGAGGCTGAGGGCCCAGGGGAGCCGGCCTCTCCCGGCCCGGCCCGGCCCAAGCCCAACCAACCCATGTGGCCGTGCCCTGATTTTCCGCCCTCCCCACGCGCACGCCGAGGCCCACGGCCCCCCGCAGGCCCCGGTGCCCGCCGGAGCGAATCGCAAGGTGATGGCGGGGGCTCCGCCACACGCGGGCG
>JANPWX010000096.1:11443630-11573393 GCA_024734555.1 Trochalopteron elliotii | reverse complement strand
CAAGCCAACTTCCCCCAAAAGTATCTCAGGCAGGCCCTAAGGAGACCTCTCCGCAAGGCAGCTTGTGTTTAGACTTCAGACCTATCAGCTACTGAAACTGCAAAAAGAAACTGGGTGTCTCAAGGAAAAAAACCTATTTTTTTCTATACTGTACCAAGTATTTTGCAAAACTTAATCACATACTAACTGCAAATAGTTTTCAAGAAGTTGTTCTGTGGAACTAAAATCAGTATTTTCACAACAAACCTTCATCCACTACTAATGTTACTAATATCTTTGTTGAAATTTCTCAAAAAAGTTAAAGAATCTCAGTGAGTTTGATCTTCACTTTGCAGTGAAAATGAAGCACAATGGCACAGGGAAGATAACAGAACCTTTAGTGGGGTAGCCTGCAGGAAAATTAAGTTCAGTATTTCTGTTTCAAGCTGTATATCAGACATCATCCCTTTTGTCACATCATTAGCAGCCTACCACAGCCTATAAAAAACCCTTTGACTGATGTTCACTTGATCATTCCTGAGAGAAGTCACAGTTGCTAAGTTTATGACTCAGCTTTTCAGGTCAGTATTTGGAATGAGAAAACTAATGTGAATGCCATTTGAATTTAAACACAAATTTGCAGTAATTTTCCAAGTAGTTTTTCATCCTCACGTGCAGGTGCAGCAAGGTCCCACCGGATTCCATTTATCTAGATAAAAATGCTAGGTAAGCAGAGCAAAGAATATGGTTGTGACTTAATGTGGACACAGTGTTGCTCTGCATCTTATATTTCCTGTTTACAACTTCCATTTGAAAATAGGAGTTGATTTGCAGACTTGTTGGACAGTATTTCAAGAGGTCAACCCCTATATTGATGTCTTTGGCTGAGAAGTGGAACCACACACTTAATTTTTTTCATTTTCCTAGTAGACTGAACGTCACCATGGTGAAAAAGATTGCTGTGTAATTTGATTTCCAGTGTTTTACAGCTGAGGTTTCTTTCTAACCTCAGTTTAGGAAAAGAAATTTCTTATGAAGCCTTAAGGCTTAAGAACTGGAAGTTATTTATTTAATTCTTACAGTAACAAAAAGTGTTAGCAATGTACAACTGAAATAAGGCTTCCATTAGATTTTTATTTTATTGTCTTACAAGGTCTGAGCACAAGGTAATTGCTTGTCCCTGTTCATCAAGCTTTTGGTTACATTACTTTACAAGCCAGCCATTGCAAAACTCACCAGTCTTTAATCTGGGGCTGTCTGACTTCCCAGTATCTTCATAAGCAGTGCTGTAATCTTTTTCCACACTGCAGTAAAATTTTCCTCCACTTAGCTTGCAGAAATCTGGTAATTATCAGCTCTGAGACAGGTCAAGCTATTTAAATCTTCCCTGATATATTTCTCACCCTCCCCTCTCCAGAAAAACATAACACTTTAAAACTCTTCAAGTATTGTGAAATGCTGGGAGTTCAGATTTCTTCCCATATCCCTGAACTAACCCCTCAAGGCCCAGCAGATTCTGTTCCTCCTGAGCCTCATTCCCCCTCCTGTGGGCCCATAGTTCCCCCATATGTCAGAGTTCCAACTAAGACCTAGTGCTCAGGGACTAAGGGAGCGCTGCCAACAGGAAACATCTGATTTCCAGCGCTTTTTTTCCACAGTTTTTGTGGAGAGGCTACATAGTTAGCAGCACCTCAAGTCTGGGCAGGAGGCCAAAGGATAAAGTTAGATAGCTGTTCATATCACTATCTGTTTATTTTGACATCCCATATGCCCAAAAATCGCATCTATCACTGGTCTGTTCCTCTCATGCTCAAGCAGCAGGCAGCCCCACAACAGTCCTATACTCTTACAGGAGCTTTGGCTACTGATAGTCTAGTTTTGATGTGCTTTAAGAAGAATAATTTGGGATGGGGACTCTGTTCCACAGCACATTACATTCCATACAATGGAATATGCAGCAGGGATCAACAGCCTTGTTTGTGCTGTTGCTCTGGCTCTTGTAAGTCTGAAGTGCAATCTCTGTGAACTCCAGTTACAACAGACCCTGAGTAAAGCCTGAGTCAACTCCCCAAGGGATACCAGTCTGCATATTTTCCTTAAGACAAATGGCATGATGCAAAACAAGAAAATGACAGGAGAGACAAAGGCAGGGCGACAGATTTCAAGGCAATGCCCTCCTCTTCTTGCAAGCACTATTTGTCCTGCCTGAAAGGCCAGCATTTGAAGGTTATCTTTATTGATTCATCGGTATTGATCCATATGAAAGCAAGACACAAATCAGACACTGAGCTTGCACAAATGTCATCCCTGGAACAAGCACAGGCAGCCAGCCACAAGTAGGCTGTCCTGGGTCAAACACTGCAGAGCACCTCACAGCCAAATTTGATGCAAGCCTTCCACCTTTGAAAAATGATTGCACCACTTAAATAACTGAAAATATTCCTGGAAGTCCCAGATCTGCATATGTTAGGATCTTCTTGAATCAAAAGCGTCCCTTAAGAGGCCTAGCTTTAAATTAATCCTCCTTGAACCAAGGATGTTCTGAGATGTCTGTATTTGTGATGAAACTAGCTAGAGTAGGCAAGGTAGATGACATTTCAGAGAGCTTCGATAAAGATTAATCTTCCAAAATAATATCCATTCAGTTAGTGTTATACCATCCTTGTGCATCTGATTCAAGTACCACTCACTGTTTTGGGTGGCTAAGTGATTAATTTCCCTTCTTATGCCCTGCAGAAAGAACAGATGGCACAGTCAGCACACCGGATATTTAGTAGACAGTGATAAAACAAAGGCTGTCATCAAGTTTCAAAATTAAATTTTGATAACTGTTCCCCACAGTATATTTAAAATTAAGCTATGATAACTGAAACCAACTTCCATTCATGATCAATGGCTTTTCTTTCTTGAAAGGAAAATTCAGACCTACATTCGCATTGACTACAAACCCTCTGAGATAGCTTGCTTTGCAAATAGCGTTAAAGTGGTATCCATTTCTTATCTGCTTATGTGTGAGGAATACTTGAAACGGACTTTCCCAATTAGACAAGATCTTCCATACACTTTGAAAATGCTCAGTGTTTCTTGAAAGATGGTTTTTTCCTAATATGAGGAAAACTTACACATTTGGGAAAGGTATCTTTTAAACAAGCATTGTTTAGTTGAGATAGCATTCAATTAAACTTAGTGTCCTTAAAAAAATTTCCAGATTTAAAATGCTTGAAGCCATGAAAAAACCCATCTTTAAAAAGGAGGCAAAATAATATCTGAGTTGAAGCCTATTTCTTAACCTGCTAACAATGAGTTCAGGCCAGGTTACCTGATTTTCAGGTTTTTTTGCAAAGTTAATCTTTATATTGAAGCTTTTGAAAAGATAGTAAATTTGGAAAAAAAAGAGGGAAGGAGGTTTCATGGGAAATACACTTGGCAGAAAACTTTATTGAAGTTTTCGAGCAGCTTGGTAATTATGGAAGTTCAATGGTAAGAAAAAAAACTCAAAGTATTTGTGCTCATTTGGTCATCCGAACTTAACACTGTTTTACTCTAAAATGAAAAGTAGATGCAAAAACCTGTTAGCATAATTTTCTCTGCTTCAAAGAGATTTTGTTACATAGTTTTGAACATTGTGGCAATGAAGGGCTCATAAATCAGAGCAAAGCATGAAAAGAAACTTTTATCTCACCTGAAGCTAGTTTATAAACCACATACTACATCCATGATTTATTTATTCTAAGGCCTCCATTTCATGCAACTTCACATTCCAAACATGAGGACCTCCATAAAATAACTGTTCTGTCAACTCAATTCCAGAGCATGGCAAAGCTTTCTTCAAAGGCTAATGTCCCTTGAATTGGTTTATTCTTATCAAAATTACAGTGGAAATTCTTTGCAAAGTACCAGTGAGCAGCCTAAACCATGTATTTGACACAGAAAAGCAACAATGTTCTGATTAAGTTTTAAAATTAACATTATTTTCAAGAATAAATTAGATTAGATTCTTCTGCTCTCAAGGCCATTCAGAGATACAATTTGAATGGATAAAAACCATCTACTCTGTGGATGTGGAGTCTGTCATATCATGTCTCCCCATGCTAATCACAATTTAAAAACTCTCTTCAGCCTGTTTAAACCATAAAACACCAAGACTGAAAACAAAACAAACCAAACTGGTTAATCTCAATCTAATTTACCTGAATCTGAATAGGTGGAACTGTAATATTCTATGTCTAATCTACTGTTCTTGTTGTTGGTTCAGGCTCCTGTAAGCTTTTATAAAAGAAAAAGAAATTACTTGATTTTCAGAAATATTGCTCAAATTACTAGTTTTCCTGTATTGTCAGAGATACTAAAAAAAGTGCAAAGATTTATTGTAGTGTCCACAGGATTCTGCTATTTCCTTCCCAGTTTGGTTAAAACTACTGTTGTAGCAGCCACGCACCACAGTTGAGTGGACAGCTGGTGACTGAAATGGTATCTATGCTGTCATTGCAATTGCAGCTGTCATCACCTTTGTAAAGTTGGTCAAATGTAATCAAGCCCTTATCGAATGTGCATCAAAATGTTGTCTTCCATGCTAGACTGCTTATTCTTCCCCACACAAATTGACCATTAAGTTGAGAACCCCCTGCAATTGGTAGTTTTCTGTATGATCGCATATGTAAAAACTCAACACAGACAGAGCATCTTGACTTCACAGTTCTGGCAGATTCTGTCTGTGGTTTGCACATATTTGGTGCCTTATCCTGGATTTTTAATGTAGTCTCAACACTGTGTCACTTCCTCTCCCCTGCTCTAGATAAGAGCTACAGTCATAGCCCAACAACACATATTTTTGGGACATAACAAGTAAATTAATATTCATTTCAGTTCACTCCTCATCATTAAGGTCTGTCCTCCCTTGCTGGGGTACAAGTGTCAGGTGCTCTGTTAGAGCACCTGAAAACCATGGGATTATGATTATAATCATAATTTGCTGTATGAGCAAAGCACCTGAAAATTAGAAAACCATGGAATCATTTAGGTTGGAAACGACCTTTAAGATCTTTTAAGATTTCAAGTCCTGCCATCAACCTGACACTGGCAAATGCACCACTAAAACATGTCCCTAAGCAGCACATCCACATGTCTTTTGAATATCTCCAGGAGTGAGGACTCCACCACTTTCCTGGTCAGCCTGTTCCAATGCTTGACTACCTTTTAAGTGAAGGAATTTTCCCTAATATGTAATCTAAACCTCCCCGATGCAACTTGAGGCCATTTCCTCTTGTCCTGTTACTTATTACTTGGGAAAAGAGGCTGACCTCCACCTGGCTACACCCTCCTTTCAGGCAGTTGTCAAGAATGATGAGGAAGGAGACTCTCCCCTGAGTCTCCTTTTCTCCAGGCTAAACAACCCCAGCTGCTTTTCATAAGACCTCTCCAGAGCATTCACCAGCTCAATTGCCCTTCTCAGGACATGCTGCAGCACCTCAATATTTTCTTGTAGTGAGGGGCCCAAAACTGGACACAGGATTCAAAGTGTGTCCTTATCAGTCCCGAGTACAGAGGGGCAGTCACTGCCCTGGTCTTGCTGGCCACATTATTTCTGATACAAGCATGGCATTAGTGGCAAGTATTATGAATCAGAATCTGTACTCTAAAAGCTGTATCCTAAGTTCTTCATTTTTCAAGACAGTAACACACACAGACGACCACTAGGACATTCCACTTGCACGTTTACTAGTTATATTACTAAAGAAATCCCACTAACATAATAATACTTTTTCTCCTAAAGAAACAAAGGTTTTTCTCCTTGTTATTGTTAAGAAACTGCTGTCCTTAACTTCAACTAAGTGCTGCTCCTTCACAGAGAGAGCACTGCAAGAACCCTAAGGACATGAAAGGCTCTAGTTCGATAACATTTTCTCCTCCCTCTGCCTCCCCTTACAATGCAGTGTTATTCAATGCTTTTCACTCCCTTACTGCTGTGCTTCCTCCCACACTAGGTTGCAATAACTATTAGATCAAGGCAAATTGGATTAAAAAGCACACACAAAAAAAATAATGCTTTAGACACTTGGGGGAGAGCAAGCTTTCAACCTGTATCTATTCTATAATCCAGTTCAAGTAATTCAGATCCAAAAGCAGTTGCAGCATCCCAGCCAAAACAATGTCCTAGCATTGGAAGTGAAGAGCTAAGAAGCTTGAGTTAGGATGCACCATACCTTTGGATTCTCTCTGCCCAGCAAAGGATTTATGAAAAGGTGAAGCACAATAAAAGCAAGACTATTCTATTTTCAAGTGCTTAAAGTACTTGAAAACAGATCCTGACTAAAGCAGATCTCAGGCTTAATAGCGTTATTATACGGACTAGTTCCTTTTCACAACTATTCAGCAGACTACTCAAAAATGCAGCTAGCTAAAAAAAAATATTCAAAAAGGAGAATTATTACTGCTGTAAAAGCTGCATTTTAAAGGTGACAATGAAAATACTAGAACTAAATCTCACTTTCTGCATGCATTTCTGTTGAAGCCTGTCGGAGGTATTGTGGAAGTAAAACGAAAGCATTGTTTGTGTAATAATTTTAACACTGCCCTGAAAGCAAACACAAATCTACTCAAACATGCAGCCATAGTAACCATCAATAAAATCTCAGGAAAGCATTGTTTCGTTATGCATATAGACATGAAAATTTAAATGAAATTTGAAAAGAAATACCAAAACCATCATGTATGGGACCAGTACCCCCTACTCCTGACTCTACATCATATGGTTGGCATAACCAATGCTCTTCTATAAGCCAAGCAGCCACTCTCTGTAACCAAGTGGGTAGTGTATTTGTTCACTTTCCCTCATTATCAGGTCCCAAAGGTCCAGTGAACCAAGTAGACAAACCAAAGAGATTTTTTTCTTCCTCTCCCAATCTGTCCCAAGGTTGCTGGGCGCCAGGATAATTACTCCCTTCCCTGCCAGCCCTGGAGGCCCCAGGCACCTCGGCAGGGAGGTGCTGTTGTTGACCCTGAGGGAGGCCTAACAGCACACAGAGCTGTCTGTACTTTAGGTTGTATTATAAGCTTGAGTTAGGGCACAACTGTAAGTTATTTTGTACTGTAAACACTGTATTAGGCTGCTTCTACATTGGACTACCTTGATTCTGCTTCTGGAAATCCAGTGCCATTCTAGCAATAAATTCTTTGATCTACTGATTACAATAGGCTGCTAAGAGAATAAAGCTTTAATTGTTACTACAGGTTATCATCATCATCATTCTGCCTAAGATCCCTAAAAGAACCTGTCTGTCCTCTTAGCATGGGGTGATACAGGTGTAGATGTCTCAGGACTGAACACATGAATTCAGTCTGTGTGTATGCCATATATATATATTGTGATAGATGTGATAGATAAATTAATGTATTAAGATATTAGGAATGTAATAGATGTAGAAAATAAAATGATGTATCAAATATATTGTACTTTATAATCTTAAACACTGCAAAGTAAGTCCTAGTTCCCGTAAAGGGAAAGGCATTTCCAAATATTGGGACTTATTTTACAACTGTAAAGCAGTAGGGTGGGACTTGAATTTGCAATCAAAAAGACTGGTGAGCAGGATATGGCTCGTTGATCGAATCAGACTCTGTGCACCTGGACAATCAAGTGACTGAAGTCAGTCTCAATGCAGAGCTCAGAGATGAAGCAAAATCACCATCCAAAAGCCGTGTTCCAGGAAATTCCTTTCAGGACATACACCAGTGCTGGGAAATCTGTTCAAGGTTCATCAGCGAGTGAAAGACAGTGCATGAATATGGAAACTGAACAGAAACACATTGGATTTGCTGCTGGGCTCGAAAAACTGTATAAAAACCAGACCCAAAATTCAGCAAGTGTGGACAGGGTGGGGATAGCACTTTTGCTGCTGGTCACCTGTTCACCCAGCATTCGATCGATGTTGTATGCTTTGATTGTGGCTGACTCAGATTGATTTGGAAATGGCAAAAATAGAATCTTTGATATCAGATTGGCTGATATTCATTTATAACATATATCTACCAAATTGTGGGAATGCCCAGTTCTTAATGGAATCCTCTCTGTCTGGACCAGACACCTTTCTTTCAGACTCAAGGGGACCACAAACCAATCTCATCCTGTACCCCACATGTTCTACAAGTTCAGCACCTTGCCCCAAATGCCAGTGTAGGAACTGAACAAACTGTTCCATACTAGCAGCCTCAGAAGTTACCAAGGACACTTGTTTCTATTATAGGCCAGTGAGCTCAGTTCCCCTGGAAAATGCTGTTTTCAGTAGCAGTGTAGAATAAAACGAAGGACAACAAGACTTTCTTCCCTTCTCTGAAAGACGCTGGAGCACTCTGGAAAAGCTGCTGTCACCTCAGTAATACACCAGTCCCCATCCTGCCCCAAGCTGCCAAATCAGTTATGGTAACAGCTGAGCTTTCTAGATTTAGGGAGTGTTAGTTGTAGGACTCCAGCTTCTGACTCATCCTCACTGACGGGACAGCTGGAGAGGTTAAAGACATCTGACAAAGGCATTTTGAGTCACCCCACTATGTAAAGGATAAAATCGGTATGATTTGAATCAATAGTCTAACCCTTTAAATACTCATTTGAGATAACTCATGTAAGCCATCATTGCTATACTTATTAACTACTAGCACAAGGGTTTGAAGAAAAGGCTACATCATAGAAGAATTTAATATAAAAGCAGTGAGGTAGGTGGACATGATTTTTTTCAGAATAGCTTTGTTAACCTACCAAGATTTGGATACTGACATGGCTGAAGCGACATATTATCCATAGGTATTTTAAGTCTCATTTTCCTGAGCATTCTTACAGAGAAGATCCAAATGTGGATGCAATGCTCATTTGAGTGTTGAAGGGTCCTAACATAGTATCTGCTGTGGTGATGCAGATGAAGTAGCATCAGTTCTGCTTGTTCCTTCTTTCTTGATGTAATCCAGGTTTGTGCCAGTGACACGGTGCTCTCTGCTCATCCCTGAGTGGCTGTTGATGAGAACACTACCAGTGCAAAGCTGTTTATACCGACTCAAACATGTACAGAATTCTCACTTCAAAACCTTTTCTACTATGAGGGAAAAGGAACTGTGTTAGAAGACATTGCTACTACATACGTGAGTATTACTACTTACAAGACTGTGGGCATATCCAGCTCTATTTAGATACTGATCTGAATCTGGTAAAGAATACAGAGGCAGCGCATTATCGCATTGTATCAACTGCTTACTCATGACCCTTTTTTTAAAGCCATGCATAGGTGTTGTCAGACAACACAATTTTAACTATGGTGTTACTGAATTAAGCATGTTCTACACTGTCAACAAGATTTTTTTTTAAGGAAGAATAAAATGTTTTGTTGCTGCATAAGTAAGTAAAGGACCAATTCTTAAATTATGGATTAAAGATTTATGGCAAGTGTCAGAGGCTGACAAGCACTGTATATGGCTGGCCAGTTCTGTTTACTATTTTATCTCTTTTCTAAAGGGAAAGCTTCCTAGGGCAAGCTGTCAGAGCAATGGTAAAAATGGAAAGAGCCATTACATCCAGCCCTACCACCTGTTTTCTTTTTCCACTGTGGGATCACAAGATCTATGACTCTTGTTTAAAACCAGTTTAAGTTCAAGGCTCCACCAATGAAAGCATTACTCCAAAAGTATGCTCAGAAATCCTAGGCAGCCTGCTGCAAAAGCTTCAGTTTGTGAATTGCATGCAGCTGTAAGTTTGTTAGTATTTTTAGATCAGTAATTACTGAGGTAAAGTAAGAAGAAGCAGTCTCTGCTGCTTTGTAAATATACAGTGTTTTATACCACAACATCACAAAATAATGGTTTTGTTTTGGATGAAGATTATTAAGTGAAAATCACCCACCTCTCAGAAAATATGACTTGATAGCTGGACAGGAATACATCCTCTTTTAGGCTCCTTCATTTCCTAATGCCTTGGAAAACACATTCAGATTCTCCCCACATCTGAGACAACACATTTCACACTGCCTGCCCTAATCACAAAAAAACTTTTGCTCTTTGCTTTCCACAAAACACAAGTCATTTTGCCAGAAAAAAAAAAATACCCCAACTGTCACAAATGCTGATTTTAGATTAAAAGCTTCCAAATAAGATTTTCATTAAAAATACAGGCTGCTTGATTTTGCAGTAGTAGTGGAATGTATTTGGGCAAAGTGCACCACAAAATTTTATGTTTGATTTTACTTGTTAATGACTTAACACAACAGTATCTCAGCATCATCATTTGATGTAGTCTTAAAACATTTATAGGCAGATGAACTGCAAGGAATGTGACCAAGGAAAGCCAGCTCATGCTGTAGGGTGGAACAGATAGTTCTAGCATACTAAAAATAAAAGAAAGCATTAACACACCATGTGCTGTGCAACCCCAAATTATTTAGATGTGTTCCAATAAAAGGTAACCATGACAAAAGTTCAGACCTACTGAAAAAGCAACCAAAAGTGATTGAAGCCAGCCACATGCCTCATTGCATAAAATAAGCAGAAGTTTTAACCAACAATTTAGTTTCTTTGATTTTATGCAAATTTTAGTAACATTCATCCAGTCATAGAGTTTTTCTTGGTAACATAAATAGTAACCGTGCCAGGCAGGAGTTGAAATGCAAGTGATGAAGCAAATTTTGGGTTGTACACAGCCCACAACTGTGTTTTTCTTACATGACTGACTTGTCTTGCACTTCAGTTGTAGTAACTTCTTGTGTAGTATGTTCCATTATGACTCCTGTGCTCGTATTACTGTGCTCTCAGACTGTATGATCAAAGGTGTAAAAAAGGAAAGATTTCTTCACTAAAGCAAAGGATCTTATTACTAAGTCAAATTTTTTGATATCATAGCATCATGTAATTTCAGCATTTTTGGAAGCCACAAGCAATATGGTTGCCTCTGTGTGCATACAGAGTAAATAGTCAACAAGCAAATGATTTTTTTTTCTATATACTGAAAATAGGAACCAGAACTGGATTATTTCTTAGAATGTGTCAGCTAATGATTTTGCAAGCTGGGGAGAGGCCAAAGGAGAGTTGGGAGAGGTAAATCTTTTAAACAACAGAAATGCTTCTAACCACAACACAGTAGACAAATTCTACTGACTGTAGCAGGGAAGTGGGTGAAATAATTTAATGACACCACAGTCTTGTGCAAATCTCGATCAAGTTTTCACTTTATAGAGTTTATAGAGTGGTGGTGATTTCATATACTCTGCAGCAGAGATGTGAAATCAGTTAGTTACACTCTTGAGTTCCTCAGAACTGGCAGCAAGCTTCTCAATCTCAGCCTTCTTGAAGTGCTCACTCATACTGTTTGGGTAGCCAGCTCCAGGACCATGCAGACTGCAATCACAACATTTTCTTAAGCTTTTGTTCTGTTCTCTTGGAGTCAAAACACAGTGGTCTGCCTATCAACTTAGTTGGTCTTTTGCTTTCTAGCAAAGAAGTTGAAGCATGGCATCAAAACAGGACACATTTGCTCAACAGCTTCTCAATACCAGCCCAGCAGAAGACGTGGAGGAAAATGCAATTCATTTTATCCATATTAAAAAGCGTCATTAAATTACCATTCTGCAAGATAAATTGACATCAGCAAAAACGTATGTCAAAGATTAAAGTACTCTTAAGCATATTCTAGAAAGGCAGCTTTAAACCAAACAATGCCTGGTTCAAATTTGTCAGATTTTGCCCGGCAGGTGCCAAGTATTACTGAGCTGTCTGAAAGAACTGCAATTGATTCAAAACAGTAACAACTTCAAACCTTTGTGCTGATCAAGAAGATCTATGTAATTAGCATATAAGATGGTAGTTCCATAGTCCACAATGTATGTTCATTCTGGCATATCTATGTGCTGAATGCTACTCAAATTCCCCTTTAAGAGCCTAACTAGAATACCTGTTCTTAACAGAGAAGTTGGACTAACAACTGGCACTTGCAGTCCTAGGGTAGGGAGCCAAAGAAACTCATTCTCACCTCAGACCAGCACTGAGCCCAAGATACCATTCTGAGGCCTTTGCTTTTGTACGTGGCAGAAGTCCACACTGAACAGCAAGAACTAAAATGCATCTGGCTCATGACTCACTTGGAGCAACTGTTTGACCACAACAACTTACAGTGACTGAACACGTTGTCTTCACCACTGCCCACTTCTACCTTAACTCCACTTGCAACACAAATAGAAAATGCAAACAAACAAAAAACTCCAAAATTCACTTTTCAACTCATAACCTACCAAGTAAAAATGAATAACACTGAGAACTGGCAGGCCTGTAAGGAAAGAGTCTCTGCAGAGACAATAAAAAAAGGTTTCCTTTTCTCACTCTTATTCTGTCACCAGACAGCTATCACCACCTCTTTGTACCTTGATAGAACTTGAAAAAGCTCCATTTCTTGTTCTTAACTCACAAATAGAAAGGACAGCTAGGATTATGGAGCAGCACACTATTTTCATCCATCTCATTGCTGTTTTTCAACATTCAAACATATGTAATATCTACTGATACTTTCCAGCACACCCTCATACCCCACATAATACTCTTCCTTTCACCTACTAATGATTTTCCCCTTTTTAGTTCAAAATCAGTTAACTCAAACCAGCTGTGATCACAAGCTAGCAAATACTGAAGCAGCTGTCATGAATCAGGGCAACTTCAGCCACAGCTGAAGGCAAACAAGATACAAGAAGAAAGGAAATTAGTTCAACTTGATTACAGAAAAGCTCTCTACTCATTTTTACACAATGCTAAACTTCAAGGCCAGTCTTCTTCCTTACTTAGCTAGATCTAAAAATTCTTGTACTGTTTTCTTCCTAAAAATAGATGCATTGTTCTTACTCTTTAGCTGTCCTCTTCTGTATTTGAGATGTGTCTGCTCCAACTCTTCATTGATCAAGACCACCAACTCCAGCTTCAACTTTGGTTCTGCTTCCTGTCCCAGCACATTAATTTTCCAAACTCTGAAAGGAAAAAAATAAAGGCATCTCAGTGGTTGCTTTTAAGCAAAAAAAAAACCCAAACAGAAACAAACAAAAAAATCCTAGCCCCAAACTTTTCCCTATACCATGCTGCAGTTTTCTTTGAAATGATTAAATCTTTATTCAGTGTAAATCAAAATAAAAATAAAATTCAGAACTGTATGGCCCTATTTAATTTACGTTACAAGAAATTATCCAAGTTTAGCTTAGATTATACAAGGAATGTGAGGAGGAGACTGCTACAGTCACAAATAGGAAATGATAGTACTGAATAACCTCTAAAATGGCCTTGCTTCAGCACTGCTAAGGGACAATAGAGAGGATTTGTAGAATCTCAGAATCAGGTAGGTGGGAAATGACTTTGGACATCATCAAGTCCAACCTATGACCCAATTCCACCTTATCAACTAGACCTTAGCACTAAGCACCACATCCAGTCTTTTCTTAAACACCTTCAGGGGCAGTGACTCTACCACCTTTCTGGGAGGCCATTCCAGTAGTAGGTTTGCTCTTAAGTGTAGATATTATACAGCATATGAGGGCTTTGAACTTCAGTCATTGATAACACAGATTTGTTGATGAACATCATCAAGGATCAAGAATGTACTTCCTTACACTGTATCTCCAAATTCAGAAATTTGATTCATTCAATTTACCAAAATTCCTTTTTCGGAGAAAAATAAGTCTTCTGACATTTTCATCATCATCACTACATTTAACACAATAATTTTTGTCTTCAGGGTTGTTTTGTGTATTTACGGGAACTTTTGTGGCAAAATATCAACCTCAATATCCAAACAGCTTGACCAGCAACAGTTCAATGTCTGTCATGGAAAGGAACATGGTCCTCTGATGATTGCAACTCTGAGGCCACCAGTTAATTTTTCTGCTCTTTCAGCAAGGCATACTATTTTTATGCAGCTCCTCAAAAACCCTCTCCTCTCAGCAGGCTCCAAACCTCATTTCTATTAATATTTTAATTTTATCAGAAGTTTAAAATAAATAATTTTTTAAAATCCAGAAAACTGATTTTTTCTAAGCCCAAAAAAGGATCTGGCACTTGAAAATTCAGTAGGGAAATGACTACTCCCAGGTGACAATCCAAAGAATATGAAAAAAAAAGATGTATTCATTTAATTTAAAATTTTACCCATGCTGGCTGAATTACAGACCCTTATAACTAGTATGTAAAAGATTAAAATCAGGTTACATAACATTCTCCCTCAGTATTTCAGGTATTAAGTAGCATAGCAAGACTTTATGTAGTATATCTTTCAGGAAGTGAATATTTTTTTTACAAATGAGTCTAATAATAAAGGTAACTCCTCAATTTCCAAATGTTGAGATTACTGTGCTAACAGTATAGTGTGACTACTAAAACATTTTTTTAAACTTTGAGATTCTTTGTCTCAAGACTGAACAAATACCATTTCAACACTGCATGATATTGACTTGAATATTTAAAAATAAACATGTTTTCAAGAAAAGCAAGTTAGAATGACCATGTGTAGGTAGTAAGAATTACTGTCATATGTGGCATATTTTCGCAGTGCAGTGAAGAATATGCTTTTTTCAATCAGATGTTTGACCCTGAAAAATACACAACAGAACACATGAGAACTGTTCCAGTTAAGCACCTGGTTTTTCCTTTTAATTTAAGCACCCCCACCCCTTAACACTGAGACTACCCAAAAATTGCACTGGTACTATGCCGAATGGAGTGAGAGCACTCTTACAGGGAGGTCACAAACGTATACACTCCTTGTTGTTTTCATATTGAGTTATTTAGATCCCACATTGGCAATAAGAAAAACAAACACACTGCAAAAACTCCATTAGCTGCATCAGTGTTGTTTTAAGTGATGGTAATTATTACTAAGCTAAAAAGCTAATGAGAGTTAGAGCCTAGGGCTAAATGAAAAACCTCTAAGAAGAAGAATTCCTTTCTCTACATCCTTAGGAAAGATTGAGTAGAACTGACTCGGTATGAATTAACTACTGTGTAAATTGTAACATCGATCCATAAGCTATGAATTCAAGTGACGACTGAGCGAGCTCGAGCCATGGCAGAACAAATTCATGTTGAACATCACCAGTTACTGTAGAGAAGAGCTGTAAGTTCTTGGGGTTTGAGGTAAAATGGTTGCTAGCTAAGAATACAGAGGAAAAACCCAAACAAACATAAGAAATTTTATGGGAATAGACACCAGTAGTTTTCAACTTCTTTCTCAAGTGTATGAATCATTAATTACTTTTAAGGGACCCGCAAAAGACATCTGGTAAAAACAAATGTGAATCTACTAATATTACATGTGCTGTATGTGTATGTTCTTACTTATCACTTTCATGATCAGTGACACAACTCAAGGAAATGGCATGAAGCTGTGTCAGGGGAGGTTTAGGCTGGATATCAGGAAAAGGTTTTTTACCCAGAGGGTGGTTGGGCACTGGAACAGACTCCCCGGGGAGGTGGTCAAGCACCAGCCTGACAGAGTACAAGAAGTGTTTGGACAACACTCTCGGACACATGGTGGGACTCTTGGGGTTCCTATTAGGGGCCAGGAGTGAGACTCGATGATCCTGATGGGTTCCTTCCAACTTGGCATATTCTATGATTCTATGATTACAAATCTTCTAGGAGTTCCATTTAGAAATAGGCTTGAAACAGATTTAGACATAGAATTCAAGTACCATAAGGTGTTACATTAGAAAATGGTTCTGAAAAGTCTCTCATTCACAAGCACTTGTGAAGAAGTATAAAATTTGAGTCACTCAAGTAGCTGTGAAGCAAATACACAATTTGTAACCAATGACCTTTTCTTTATGCAATTGCTCATCACCTCATGTCTTTTGTAAAAAGACTAAAACACCACTAGCCACACATTTAGATTACTTGAACATCAAGAGATGAAATTTCCTAAACTGCATCTGAAAAAAGAGACTGATATTCTAAGAGAAACCCATAGGAGATACTGTAGTAAAGACACAGATAATGCAGAACACCTGGCTAAATTATTTTCATAAAGTAAAAGTTTCACTATTGTTTTCATTTAACTGGGGGTTTTTTTGGTTTATTTTGTGTCAGGCCAAGAGTTGGACTACAAGATTGTAAGGTGATATTTTGGGGGGAAGGGAGGGAATGTGAACTAGGGAACAGACCACTTGCCACTCCAGTTAGTAAAAATAATTCTTCCTACATCAGTTGAACTCCAGGTGTTCATTCATAATCAAGATAAGCAACATGTCAGTGATTGTTTGCAATCATAAGACAAAAACCTCAGAATTGTGAGGTGGCATTAACTATATTAAATTCCTCTGTCCTAACATTAAGGATGCTGTAACTTCCAAACCAACAAAAGAGGTATGAATCAGAAGAGTACTGATAGCCAGGTAAGGATAGGTAAGGTAAGGATAACCTACTAGCAACTGACCAAAATTCCTTTAAATATATAAATTTGAAGAGCCATAATAAAATCCATAAGTGCTTGGAGAAGGCTACAGCTAGAGGTTTATAGATTATTTATGAGTGTATTGTAATTTCAATAACATTGAAAACACAGAGATCTGACTTCTTCAGATAATCATTAGAAGACTTGAGGAGTGTTTGCACATTTTAATAGAAAAGTAAGTGCACACAGTTTATGAAGATGTATATGTTTGGGCACTACGGCTATGTTTTCTGCTCTTACAAAAATCAGGTTTCTCAATAACTAATTAGATCACAGTTTAAAAAAATCCAACTTACATACTGAACAGCATTTAGCCTTAAATTGCCTGAAAAAAAATATTGTTAGTGAAACAGAGGTACTGCAGCAATTGTTGACAGTATGAAAGCCACCAGAGCAAAGGTGTTTTGCTGGCTCCCTCCTCTGGATCATTTAAACTGCCTAGACAGACATGTCATATTGATACTTCTTATATACAAACACACATGTTTATAAGCTAAAGAAAGACATTAAATACTTCACTTGAAATACGTCAGAATAATCAGATATAAGTAAGGAATTCTGAAGAGAAACAATATAAATCCCCATGATATTTTACCTTTTTAAGCCAAATTTTATCTTGGAAGTCCATACAGCTGGGAAACACAGGTGGACATCAATGTGCTCCTCAGTATCAGAACTACTTAAGTAAATTGAACATAATCCCACAATTTTTAAACTGTAGCAAATTTTATGTTTTATCATCCCTCTGGAACTATGGTTACTCACTGCCTCAACAGAGCTATTGATGCCTCATTTGTTTCTGCATTAAAATCACTAACTTTCTTTTGAAGGGCTCTTTTTCCCTTGAAAGTTCAAGGGAAATATTTCAGTAGATCTTGAAAAAGCCCAGCATTTAAAGAAAAAAGGTGAAGGGAAATTGGAATTTTGTAAGCAACACTAAACTCCTTAAAACAATCATTGAATGCGTCTGTAAAACCTATTTACATGAAAAGAGAGATCTGTGAAGATAAAACAGGGCAAGTAAAGAGACCATTACTGACACGTTCTAATACTTCATTAGTTAAACTGCTTTTGAGTGTAATCGTTATCTCAAACAGGAAATAATCTTGGATAAAGTAGATCTCATAAACAAGTTCCTAGTATCCCTCACTCAGTAACTGAAAGGCAACAATAAATGTCCCATGAAGCATTGTACTGCTCATGCACACAAATTAGTTTTAAAGCAAACATGACATGGTGATAGATTACACCCACTTATACCCAAAACATGGATGACCTTTAGGTTCCCAGAGTTATAAATCTGGGTCTCACTTACCAAAAACGTGCTCTGAATTGATGATGGAACATGCCAGAGGCACTGCAAAGCGAAATTTTCCATTTCAATTTAGACACATTTTGTTTCACAATTTACTTACAATTCACATTGATTAAAGAGGACTTTGCATCTTGAATATAAAACCCCCTGGACCTGAAAAGAAAGGTGCATGTGGAAAACAAGAGAGGAGGGAACTGGTGTGATTACATAGAAAAGCCTTTTGCTCAGTCTCGATAATGGTTGCCATGTTGCTGTACATTTAGACCATGAAGGCTGCAAGTAAGGCAGTGTTTCTATGGAGAGGTAATTCCTTTTATTAGATTAACCAATATAGCTGGAAAAAAGACCTGATGAGCGTCTGGGCATGTAAGCCTTCTAAGGTCACCGTGTGACCAAAAGCTTGCGTGGCACCCTGTCCCATTTTAAGCCAGCATAAGAAAAGAGGACTACCTTCCCCCCACACACCTCATCTGATAGGTATCATTTTACCAGACTTAGTCTCTGCAAAGAGATGATAGTGAAAAATCAGTGTACTGGTTTAGCAAGATTTGTGTACCTTCACAATGCCAAATCTCTCAAGACTGTTACACCACTTCATCAAAATATCATGCGCAGCAAAAAATCTAGGCCAAACAAAAAAAGCCTTGATATATCAGAAGGCATTACATTTTTGGGAACTCCCTAGATTGAGAAAGCAGCACGCTTACACACTTAAGTTAATTTTGTAATGCAATTCTATGGAAAAAGGCAGCAGGAAGAAATTGAATCCCTGGGGACAGGGAAGAACTTAATTATCATAATGGTGTCTAATAAAAGAAATTCCTGTATTACAGGAGCTGTTTCTCTTAGAAAACAAGAAGCAACATGGGAGAGGAAGTTAGCCAACAATCATCATGAACAGATGAAAAGATATGGTACTTCACCTGAAGAGGCAGAAATTATGTACATCCAAGGTGCTGACACTGACTGTCTCCTGAATTAGCTTTAAAGATTAACCCTTCAGGGAAGTGTTGAAAAGCTGCGAAAAGGTCCTCAACTGGCTCCTTGGCTTTCACCAGTAGTGGTTCTCCAAGAAAAAAGTTGTACAAGAACATGCTAGGCAATTTAGGTTCCCTGACTTTCTTTTACAATACAAGATTTAAAATTCTGCTTAAGAAATGCATTCTCATAAATCAGTTGCACATGAGACTTAACTGAGTAACTCTGCAACAAGCATAAGGCACTCCAGGCATGCTACATTCCAGCCGTCTTCAGGCATCTAAAAAGATGATGTCTAAGCTAATGAATCCAGATTGAGGGAGCCATGAACACCTAAAAAGTAATTCATTGCATACTGGAAGAAGGTGGCTTTAGAGATCTAATTTTCAAGTTCGAGTTCCTCAGTTTAGTAGTTAGATTATCTGTTGTCTACCATGCTTGGTATGTGGTTGCAAAAAAAAAAATATTACTAAGTTGGTTAGTACTGGGATCCTAAAGATGTTATTTAGGAATGTGGTTCAACATTGGTAAAAAAAGGGGAATGCTTTAAATAAGTCAGGTGTAGTGGCCCAGCTATGAAATGCAGTACACAGCAAGCTGTTGGCTACCGCATTTCAATAGCAGATCAGTCCAATCCCATTAACCAGACCCCTGTGGCAACCAACAGATGTGCAGTTTTATAATGGGATAGTTTTCCAGAGAAAAATTGGAATTACTGTTTCCCAGCAGTATCCAAACATACAAGGATTTTCACTGTTGAGGATGATGGTAGAGAAAGCAAATAACCTCCCACCTATAAACCAAGAAAGAATGCACATGCTCAACTCTGATAAATACCAGTTTAAGAAGGATTTAACATACTGTTATAATGGTCAAACTGTGGAATCCATTACATTGTGCATTCCTTGAACCTGATGAACTAACACCTTGTCAGTCTCCTCTAGATCACGCTTACCAATTTCTGTGCAAATTAAAAGTGTCTAAAACAACCAAAAAGGTTGTTCCCACTGAATAAAAGCAGAGGGAAAGAGACAAAACAAATGCTTAACAACTTTTTTTATTCAGTATCTCCCTCACATTCTCAAAAGGTACATGGAAAGGAAAGCATGTATCTGTGGCCAGTATCTCCCACTGTGGTTAGCCTAACTAACAGGATTTACTAAGTCAGGGCCACCACTTTCTGTGTCTGAGCAGAGAATTCATTCCCTTCCCCCATTATCAGGCCCCAAAAGTCCAGTGAACCAAGCAGACAAACCAAAGAGGTTTGTTCTTCCCCTCCCGACCTGCCTCAAGGTTGCTGGGCGCCAGGATAATTACTTCCTTCTCTGCCAGCCCTGAAGGCCCCAGGCACCCAGCCAGGGAGGTGCTGTTGCTGACCCTGAGGGAAGCCTAACAGCACACAGAGCTGTGTAAAATCAGCAAGTCCTAAGTGGACAACTTGTACCCAAACTGCTGTGAGACTGTGAGACTCAACACCTCCCCATGACCAGGGATGCCTCCACTGTTGGAGGTTTGAGGGAGTCACTTGTATTCTTGTGCATAAATGTGAGTCTAGATTATGATTGTTATATTGATACATCAAACCACATATTAAGATCTGACTCGACCTGCAGAGGGTCCAGGTGGTCAGAAATTGAAAGACTAGTTGCACTGCAAGTGCTGTATTATGCGATTATAAATTGTACTAGATTGATTCTGCTTCCAGAAATCCTGTGCCATAGTAATTGCAAATTCCATTCTGTACCAATCATAGAAGCCTGTGAAGAAAATAAGGCTTTAATTGTAACTACAGGTTAGTGTCATCATTATTATGCCTAGGATCCTTAAAAGAACCTGTCTGTCCCCTTTGTGTCGTATGACAGAACAGAAGGAAAATGAGCTTGAAGAACCAGAACAAACAAGCTTGTGCACTTCTAACATTCACATTAACTGAAATGAGGTCTTTAGATTCCAAAATAAGAACACTGTTTATACAGCTCCTTAGACACAGCAGTTAGATTTGCATGAGTTGTCAGCACTTCAGGATCAGACAAAAATTGTGCCTTCCGAGACAGCAGTTTGTGCCTTAGACTCTTTACATTTTTAACTGAAGATAATATGTTAGGTGGCTCACCATGAAAAGTTTTCTTGTACCACAGTGCTAACAGAGGACTGCAGAGGCTGTAGCCACACTGTGTGCAACCAGAAGAACTTTATAGTAGCAATACTGACACTCTCCAGCAACACCCATAAAGGCCTCTCATACCTTACAAGATGAATATGACTAACCAAGAGTCCAAGACTAAAAGATATCTGTATCTGATCTGTGAGATGCCCCAAGACCAAGGATATGTGTAATATTTCAAACCAAGGAACAAACTCAAGCTATTATTACCTAGAAGCTTAAATTGAAGTTACATTTTTTTTTAATCTTTCACAGCAAATTTTCCTGACCTTTATTGAAAAAGGATGTGTTGGTGCTTTCCAGAACCATATTGTTCTTGCTTAGCAAACTCCTATTCATATTGTATAAATTATTGAAAGTAATTTTAAAGGAAATTAAAAACAAACACAAAGTTTTTGGTAAATGACATGGTTTTGTGTGCAAATAAAAAGGCAAAACAAAACAGTTAAGACTTGCATTAGCAAGGAGAACAGTATATTCAGCTGCCAAAACTGGACACAGATGTGGCCAAAGTTTTGACCTTTTATGAAAAACAAAAATAACCTAACAAAACAGACTGAATTTTTTTCCCTAGAATGGAACTAGGAGGTGGGGAGAGAGAGAAGGAGAGAAAGAAATCTCTCTTTGGAATTTTAAGGTCCTTTTTAAATATTCTGAAGTCTAAATGATAATTGAGGTATCCACATTTTGAGAAATACCCAGACTGAAAAAACCCAACACCTCCCACTCACCACAAAAACATGCCCCCACTAAACCCTTGGCTTATGTTCTTAGCTTCTGTACAGAGGTACTAGCCAGATTTTCAGTCCAAGTAAACTGCATTATGGATCCTGATACCCCTGAGGAACTACTTTAAACACAGTCTCTAAATCATAGACGTTCTTCAGCATTAGACTAAACAACTTAGTCCCTAGAAAAGAATGACCCATCTTTCCTCCAGCCAAGGATCCCAAACTGAAAAACTGAAGAACTGAAAAGGACCGAGTTCACAGCAAAGAAAACTTACAGAATATTATATGGGGGCAGAAAACAAAGGAGAAAATTAACAAAGGCATTGAAGGATGAACGTATGACAATTGCACTCTGCCAAAATTAGAAGGGCTTCTGTTCCACAATGTAGACATGCACATGCATTCTTTTTCCTGTCCCAAAATCTTATTTTTTAATAAGTACAAGTTATTTTTAATTTATTTTAAACTTACTATATCTGTTTCTGAATTCTGCCACTGTATTACCAAGCCATAATGTATAATTTTTTTTTTTTTTTTTACCTGTTAAGATAAGATGAATGCAAAAATTAAGGTCAGAAGTAGTTGAGTGACAAAAAAACAAGAACAACCAGCAACAATGAGAAAAAACCCCAACACCAAAACCCAAAGACAAAAGCTTTTTTGCTGTCTTAGGGTATATAAAAATATTTATGAAACTTGTCACAATATTTGGAACTGTTTTCTTGCATTAGGATGCGACAGACTGGTTACTCAGACAATTTATGCAGAAAGAAAATAGAATCACAATCATAGGTTCTTCCAATGTATCTATAAAATGTTAGTAAAACGTTTTTGCTGTGTTGACTTGCAGCTTACATGTGTATGAAATGCTCCTAAATTTTACTGTAACCAATAATGAAAAACTAGCTAGGAATACTAAAGTGAAAAAACACAGTGAGAAGTTATCATAAAAAGATGATGTTACAATCTTGTAAGAGGAAAACACCAAAGTAGGAACAGATTCAGCAGATCAGTAAGACAATTGTCGTCTAATACAAAGTTACCTATAATACATTAATAAATTAGACAGTACACATGATGTCCTGTAAGTGGAAACACTGCATTTTTCTGCCAGAAAAATAAGAGGAACAATCATTTGACTGTCAGGTTAACAAAACAAGCCTTTAGATCAAAGCAAGTATTTCTTGTCTCAAGGGTACGTAAGGCTTTAAGGCAAGACTTTAAGTACTGGGCTTTGAAGCTGTAAAGATTAATCCTGCCTATGCAACTAATAGTTGTCCTCTGTGCCTGGGCTCTGACATTGGACATGACAATCAAACAGATATAATCTATGTATCTCCAGTAAATCTGATAGAAACATGTCTAAGACAAACCAATGTATTTTTAGGGCTATGGTAACAGTCTCTTAAAAACTCCAGAATGCCAGATTTCACCATGTAGGAGCTCAAGCTTTGCACAGGAAAACAATCAGCACCAACTCAGAGGAACAGAGATGCAGAGTAATTAGTTCGGTGAAGGCTAACCTATATGGAAGACAGAACAGAAGACATTTAGAAGATTTTTAGTAACTCTTCATTGCTAGCAATTATTTGAAATATCCAAAGTAATGTAACATTTTAATTAATGCTAACCAATTTAAAAAATTGAGCTAATGATGTATTTTCATTCTTGGTTTGCACTTGTCAGAAAGCTTAGCACGACTTTCAAAACCTCATATTGCCTTTCCTGCCAGTGGAATAGCTGAGCTAGTTATACAAGTGCCCAGAATGGCATACTGCTAATCTAACAACCTGGATCTCATATTTGAGATCTGGTTTAATATATATTCTGTTTTCAATCTTTTGAGTCAAAAGAACAGGTTTAGGTTTGTACAGTTTATTTTCTTAAAAAACCCCAACAAACCAATAACCAAACCAAACCAAAAAATAAAAAACACCATTCAATCCGTTATCCATTATCAATCCGTAATCTGTCCATACAATTGCATTTAATTTTTCATTCCTATCTCTTACCTTAGAAGACAAAAAGCAAACTAATTCTCGCCTTTTCAATGTGGAGGTTAAATTACTAGACTGTGCTTTCAGTCTTCTTGACATTATAACCCAATTCTAGATGATTACTTCCACTTTGATTTAGTACTCTGATTCAGAATGATAGTGTAGAAACACTGAGTGCTTTGGCTACTGTCTTTTCACCCAGGAACACACAGAGTCCTTAGCTATTTTAGAAAACAATATATTGTTTAAAAAGAATCATCAATGTGACATCATTACTCAAACTGACCAAAAGGTAAGCAGTAACCTCAAAAAAAGACTGTCCTTTTCCCATATTAATTAATTTTGTTCTGTTAATGCTCTTTGAAGAGCAGAATAAAATTGACAAGAAAAATTGGCATATATCTTTCCCAAACTGTTTTTGTGAGCCTCAGTCAGAATTACTAAGTCTTTGTCAGGGCCACTCTGTCATGCCTTGAAGTCACTGACGTGATATGGACCAAGAAAAAGATAGCAGGTAACGTATATCTGAGCCTTAAGGAGTGGCTATACATCTCAATACACTCAGGGGGCTGAGCTTAATTAAAAGACAGATCTGAGCAGCTGTGTTCAAAATCAGGTATATCAAGACTGCTTTAGTACAATCTGTTAATTTGTTTACAACAAAGCCATTTGCAGGTTTTGGCTCTCATTGCTGTGGAGGTTTTTCCATTCAAATTATATAAAAAGAAATCTGAATTAATTTTCTTTCTAGGTTTCTTTCTTTCAGGGAAGAAGATAAAAGCCAAGCAAATGATACTTTTCTTTGTGATTAAAAGTATCATATTTGCTGAAGATGTTGGAGTACAATTTTATATATGAAATAGCCCTCAAAACAGCTGGTCTAAGGGAAACTCCTTAAACTAAAGAGACGTGACATAAAGACAATTTCAAATGCAAACCTTTCTGGGTAACAGACAGACACTTTCAAATTAATCTTTCTGGGTGAAACGTAAGCGTGGTTTTTACATGTGCCTCTAGGTGGTGCTAACGCTATTCCAGTGGTTAAAATCACAGTTTTAGGAAACATTTCAAGCCCCAGCAAAAACTTCTGCCCACAGTTTCTGAGAAGAGGGAGGTGCATCTATGTAACAGACCGCATATTGATGACTTGCAGCTAAGGAGAATTCACACCATTAATTTCTGATAAATGAATCAAATAACGTTTAAAGGTCTTGTTTGAACCTACAGAAGCTTCTTGTTTCAGAAATGGAGTTAAAAGCCCATCTTTAAGCAAATGTCAAATCAAAGAGCTGCAGCATGCTGGATATTAGTTTTCTTGCTATTTGGAACACCATCTTACACAAGCACTAATCTAATGACTGAGCTCATGTTTATACCATATTACAGCTTGCAGTTTTGATTTTGCCTGAAAGTAGGATAGAGTAATTCTCGTGTTGGAGGATCTGGGGCATTAGAGTCACAGATCTGTCTACCAACATTTTTAAGGCCTTTGGGAAAGCAAGCTCTTGTAAACTTTTAAGTATTTTGGTGAAAAAGCAAAGCAAAACTTTCTACTGGAAGAGATTTGTGCACAGTGTACAGGAAATGGAAGAAGCCTTTTATGCCTACAGTAAAACAGACTCTGTTCCTTCGTACTAAATAAGACATGATTATTCATTCAGATATGTTTCCTTTGGACTGTAGTGTAAAATTTCTACATAGTTCAGGATACTTTTTCATCCTCCTGCCTCATTTACACATACTTCCCTTGGCAGCCTAGGATACTTGGCATTCTGGTGCTTACTTAATGGCTTTTGGATAGCAAAAAGTGGGAACTTGCTTCTGAGTCACTGTTGTTGATTGATAATTTTCTAGCATTACAGTCTCCATTTGAGGCAGAGTTCAGAGACAGGTTGTCCTGTAACTCACCTCAATGCTTTATTAAATTAAAAGGAAATCTCTTCAAAGCAGTGTCTCATTTGTGAGATGGTGGGTGGGCTGCATTGCCTGGTGAGAGAGGAGACAGCTGAGTGGTGCCGATGTGCCTTAAACTCACCCCGTTCCAGTGCCAGCCAGGAAGTGCTTTGTGCCTGGTGGAGTGCAGCATGAACAGGCTGTGAACACACTCCCTTCCTGGCACACATCTGTTTCAGGTCAGGTCACAAAATGACCTTATGGATTCACCAGGGAACTTGGCAGTGCAGTGTTGTCAGGGGAAGTTTTGGTTTCACTGTGGTCAATATAGCAAAATTCCACAAATTTTTCCAAATTTAATCAATAAAGTTTGTTTAACCATGGGTAACCAACTCTGTTGGCTTACAAATTGCATGTGTGTTTGTATGACTGAAAACAACAGACGTGAACTAAAGAAAGTTCAGAAAAACTCTGTGAATGTGTTTGTGGGCAAAATGAGAAATTTCTCATTTTCCTGAAGCTCCAGGGTGGGGTGGGTGTTGGCATGCATATGGTCAGCAGCTGAGGCCACTCCAGCAGTAACGTTTGTCTCATTTCCTACAGCAGATGATTCCTGTGATTTCATGAATACTGAATAGACAATAAAGGGAAATTATTAGAAGAGCAAGTATTTAGTTTTGCTGTGGTGGGGCTCATTCACTTAAACTTGCCTCTTTCTTTACTTTCCTCGACTCTATTAATTTTCAAAAGTACCTTGTCCTAGGGCATCCCATCCATTCCACCACAGATTTGTCATCCCTTAGGAATCTTTTTTGGATTAGGTGTTGCACACTGTTGGAACAACAATAGGACTCAAGGACAGACAGTGCCTTGCAGGGTTGATCCTTTAATTTGTAGTGCAACACAGGCATGTGCAATCAGCATGGGTCTGAGTGTGGTGAGCTAACCACATAGGTAATACAAATTACTCACTGCTTATGGGTAATTAACCTGCTAATTATTCACAAAACATTTTGCTCTGTGGCAGTCTTGTAAGTTGACAGGAATCACCCAAGCTGAAAGAAACCTTTAAAAAAATCTTTTTACCGTTGCCTCACTTCATGTCAAATCACATCATCTCTCAGAAGAACGTTTTTGTATATGCAATGAGGTAATACTGAAAAAAGAAACTCCTTCCTTCCACATGAATGCCAGCTGTCATTCCTAGTAAGCAGAGATACCCATCTATGTGAGGAATAAAGGGATACAAAGAATGTGCCTTTGAAGACCCTGTACCTGTTCCTATTTCAGATTTTAGTATTTGGATAAATTTTAGATAAGGTCTCTTTTAGATAACACCAGAAACTTAAATTGTGATTCTAACCTTTTATTCCTCAACTTTTTGTTGTTGTTGTTGTTGTTAAGTAAGGGAGTTTCTTAATGTTTGCATTTTCTCTAGTCTTTGTTTTTTGCTCATAATATTTTACAAAGGGTAATCTGTGTGCCTTCTATCAGTGCATTCTTAGTGCAAAAATGATGGTGAGTACCTGGATCTTCTATAGTAATGACCAAGGTAAGTATAGAACTGCACCAAATATTGTGAGCTACACCATGTTCCTGGGTATGTGATCTTTGAGGCTGTTTGGGCAGTCAGGTCTTGTTTTCTTAGGACTTCAGACTATGGTGGAGAGAGCTGCTTGCAGTGGTACTGGGCTTGCTGGGGCTTCATTTTCATCCTTCATCTCAAGAGGAGATAGACTTCTGTCCATCATAACCATCTCCCTTCTCTCTGTTGAGATAAAAAACTTAAAACAAAGCTCCCTGGTAGCTTCTTTCAAAATTGAGGACACCCTAACCCACTAGACATTTTCCATTACTTTCCCAGAATTACCATGTTTTCTCCCTACACTGCTCCAATATGTAGCACTTTGTCTAGTCCTGTTGCAGCATTTTAGTAGAAAGAAACCCCCACCTTTAGGTTTATAAAGTAGATGGCATTATTATCTCAAAAGTGACACTGCTTGAAAAATAGCTGTGCTCTGAAAACCTCCATTCTTTCCCTTAAATGGCAGGATGTGAATATCTCTGAAGGTTTCTAGACACTGAAATGGTGTATGCACTGTAACTAAGCTATAATGATAACACAAAAGCTGTTTTCCAAAACGGCAAATGGAGGACAGGGCAAAAGCCTTTTGTTAGTTCATACTAAGCCATTTGTCCATCATTCTTTTGTTGCCTTTGAAAATGGCTATTGTTTTGTGCAGGAGTAGCGGCACTTGTATCATAATGCCCTTGAGCAGTTGCGAGTTGCAGTGAATTGCCAGCCACAGGGAGAGAAAACATCTTTCAAGACTCTGCTCCTTATGTTTCTTGTGGCAGTATAAAAAGTACTAAAATTAGAGAAAGTATCCTGAATTCATTGGAAGTATGTGCCTGCCTTATGGTGTTTTGGTATATCAGGCAAGTGATGGGGATCATAAATATATGGGTTTGATAAAGTCACGCTGATTGAGTGGCAGTTGTCTTTCTGAAAACATTTTTAAAGTGCTTTCCTTTGTCCTAGATTTTTAATTGCTCTTCAATTAGTGATTGTCCTAAAAATTTCAGAATTATCACCTTTATGTTTTCTTCTTTTTGCCAAAAGAATTTCCATATATGAAATGGAACTGCATTTTAAGTCTCATTTTGATCCTGCCATTCAGGTCTTTTGTATATTTGTTTTTATGCTGTGCTTTGCTCTCTGTATTATGCATTCAGGTAAGGAAAGGATTTTGGCCTACTATTTTCATGAATAAACGGGGAAGGGGCTAATAAGGTAACTGATGTTTACCATTCCCTACTGAGTTTCAGCATTAAGAATGTAGAGATTCATGACAGAAATGTTAAGACTGACATGAATGAAAGTGTCTATGTACCAGTAAAATTGATTTTAAAATCTCAAAAATCAAGAAGAAGAAATAAGAGAATGGCCCATGTTGATGGCATCCAGAATAGCAGGTAAGTACATTTACTTCCATATTCTCAAGACATCGGAAGAAAGAAAATGAAGGACAGGCAAAGATAAAGGACAGGCTACACATGGAAATGGAATCCAAAGAATAATGAGAAAATCATCAGTGTTACCTGATGACTTACAGGAGTGCTGCTTGGTGGAAAAGGCAAAATACCAGCATTCCTGTCAAGCCCTAACAGGCAGAAAAAGCAAATCGGGGAACCAGCACAGAGCTGCCAGTCTAAGACAGGTGATACCACAAATAGTCAGTGTCTCTTGTCTTGTCACTAAAATGTCCCTAGCCAGAATGTTTGAACATGAGAATAGGGTGTGGGAGAATCCATGTGAATGAAATCAATTTTGTTTCAATTACCATTGGTTATTATAAAGTTGCATACTGAGCTTTGTGCAACAAGAATATTGCAAAAAGCCTAATTATTTTGTGGCTGTGCTCAGAACTGTGGATGTCCAAGAGGTAAATAAAGAACAGAAAGTATTATGAACAGTTATTTGTTCATTAATTTTCCCTACATACAATGTGAGCTTTGTAAATACTGGTGTAAACTTTTCAGCTTCTTTCTATGTTAGACAGAAGTTATTCCAGAATATCACACTGCCTATAGGATGGTGCTGAAGCAAAATACAAGCTGGGATTCAAAAGTCTAAAAGATCGTTTTACTTCATATTTGGTAAGGCTTTTCAAGCCTAATCCATTTAGTTCCACTTAATTTCTTTGATTGTATCCTTTGCTTGTATTCATGCCACAAAGATCGTAAAAAATCCTGCAAACTTCACCATTTAGCATGTCAGAAACTGAAGGTGAAGCTCGACAGCAGTTTATAAGTGAGTCTATCAAAGACTTCACAAGGAATCAAAGAGCCAAGTCAGCTGATAGCTCACACACATATACCCAGGACAAGTCTGTTGGGCATTTCATCCTAGACGTGCTTTTCACCATGCTACTAAAGGGGTGCAAAGTTTTCTGGAAAATATTACCACAGTCCTGCTTAAGTAAATCAGGATCATAGAAAATTTGTTTATTGTAGAGACTATGAGAAGTTCTTTGAAGAAGTTGTTGCCAGTAGCAGTTTGCAATTGCCAGGTGTGCTGGGTACTATTTTATTGAATTGCCAGATGATGAGAAAAAAGTCACACCAATGGTCTCACCATTCTTTTGTTTATGCACTATTTGACACAGAGTAAATAGGCAGGATGGGAAAGCTGAAAATGAATTTCTGCAGAGAAGCAATGGTTTGTTGTCTTTTTTATATTTTCTTCCCCCCTTCAAAACACAGATGAAATGAGAAGATACCAATTTGGAATGCTTTGAGTTATATCTTCCTAGGTGAATGCCCAATTACTGTGAATGAGTTTGTCTGTTTTCAGAGATGGAAAACATTTCATCTTTTACTGAGGCCAAAATATGGTCTTCATTTGATCATCTTAATGGCACCTGACAATGAAGTTTAAAACACAATATAGAGATAAAATGCCAAGCATAACCGTATTACAGTGCACTTACTGACTTCTCTGTTGGATGCATAACAGCTAAAATTTCCTTTCCTTTTGTTTTGAGGAATGATATTACCTTCAGAGCAGTCATACTGTTTTCATGATTTATGACTACTGTAGTGTGTAATGGCGATTCTTACCAGAGTTCAGGAAGTTTGGTGGAACACTGTACAGAAGAGTAGAGGTTTCTCATACAGAGTAGGTTAAAAGAATAATCAAAGGCTTTACTATCTGACCTTTTTAGCGTAGCTCTTAGTACTTCAGTCTGTATTTCTTGCCTCAGAACCATTACTTGTGATGGAGTGAAAATATTGGATGACCTAAGAGTTAATATTTGTTCTGTGGGGGAAATTAATGTCATATTACTCCTTATTTTTACAGTACATATATCTGCACCTGGCTTAGTTGCTCACCCCTTGTGAAGAATGGAGCCGGCTAAATACTTAGAGTGCAAGTCGTCTGATTTATTTCAGATATAAGATTTTTGGAAGTAATGGGGTATAGGTAGAAGGCACACTGCTCAGTATTTACTTAGCCTTGAGGTCTGTTAGCCCCAGCACAATCTCTATGGCAATCATCTTCCCTTAGAAGAAGAGATTGCTGTCAGAGGTGCCCAATGATGTTTCAAATGCCCTATGGAATCTCTGAAGGCTTGGTGCATGAGGAACAAATCCTACAGGAACAAATCCTGCTGTCCTGGACAGGCAACTGAGGCCAAGTGGGATACATTAGGATATCGCAAATGACATAAGAGAATAAACTAATCCTTTTCTATTTATTTCAGTTTATTCTGCTTTTTCAAGATTTACTATATCTTACCTCACCTTCTCTTCTAATTTTGTCTGTCTTCCCTAACCAAGGATGTTTTCTAGTTCTCATTGTTCTTATTGCTCTGCTCTACACTTGTTGCTCTAAATCTTCCTTGAATTTTGGTCAACAGATACATTTTATAGCAAAATTCGTGATATTGGATGGAACAGAAGGATCCCTCTGTAAATCTTGCAGTCTGTAATCCTAATTAGAAATCTAGTGCCTTGTTTATCTTTTTTTATTTTTATTATAGCAACAGCATGAAGTTATTAACTTGTGTTTAACTCATCTTTTATAACTTTCCAATCAGTTTCAGCAGAACTGTGATGTTTTCAGCAGCTTATAATTCTGTTTCAAAAAAACTATTTAATAAAATTTTTCATATCTGAGTAACACTTTACTTTCCCTGAACAAAATTGTTTTTTTGATCTAACATGATTTCATTCCCTTCCAGTTTAGTGTTGCCAGTGTTTTTATTACGTGTACTCTGTATTGTATCCCTGAGGTGGCTAATATGAATACTGAATATATTGCATCCAGGGAAGACCCTTACAGAACCTTAGAGTTTGTTTGGTAGGAACAAGAAGGAAATAGATGCTTTGCTAAAGTCAGTTATTACATTGTCCTAGAAGAAAGATAGAATGATTTGAAACAATGCATTCTTGAAAAATTCCAAGTTTCCTCTTTTTCTTCTAGGTAGTAATTTTTTTGGTTGGTTGGTTGGTTGGTTGGTTGGTTGGTTGGTTTTTTGTTGTTTTTTGTTTTTTTTTTTTTTTGTATCTGAAACAGAACTGAAGTTCTTTCAACTCAAACCTTTATCTCCTTTTAAAGAGTGGCAATGTTTTTCATTTCTTAGGCCTCTGATGCCTCCCCCTTCCTCCAGGAGTTCTCAGGAATAACTGCTGATATGCTGTCATTTTAGAAGCAATCCTATAAGGTCAAGCAGATTTGAAAACATCTAGCTTATGTGATCATAATTGCAAGGCTATTTCTCCCCATCCCCATTTCTTGTACTGGGAATTTTCTCTTTCTTGTACTGGGAATTGCAGGCTTTGTCATTTCTTGTCTTACCTACCAGACCTGTTGATCTGTGGTGTCTTTGATCTGATGATGGGCATTTCATTTGGAGTCAGTCTGAAGTAGTATTGCTAAACTTGATATTTTCTGCTTACAGTTGGAGTAAATAATATTACCTTTACAGTCTTCTGTTTTCAGACCATTTCTTTCTTTCTGTTACCTGGATAAGGAGACTCCCTTGCTAGCTGGGCAATGTTGAGTGCCCAAAACTGACAGTATTTGATAAATCCTGGTTCCTGGACATTCTCTCCTTTTGCTTCTGTAGAGGGCAGAAACTCTTTCCTTCAGGGTCCTTACAGACAAACACAAATAAAAAGGTAACACTGTTGGTCAAAATATAGGCGATGAAATAATTTACAAATTAATCTAAGTGTCTGGATACAGATTTCTGTATTGGGAAACACAGATGAAGAAGACATATTTAAAACATAATTTTTCAATGCCCAGGCTAACAGGCTAGACTCCTGGAAGGTCACAGCATCCATTTCATGTCATCATACTTGTTTGGGTTGTTCTGAAAAACCTGACATGGAGTTTTTGGGAGACGAAAGACTTCTGTTTCTTCTCAGTTCTGAAGTGTCGTGATTGTCATCTCTTCAGCAGTGACAGCTGTGACTGCACTGGTCAAAACTGGGAGAAGTAACTCAATATGCAAAAAATTATGATCGCTATATTCAGGGAGAAGAAGGGTGAAAGGAGAGGGTTATATTGCCCATAAAGACAACAGACTGTTAAATATTAAAAAGGGGGAAAACTGTGTAAGATGAGCACTAAGATCTGTGGAGAAGCACAGATAGACTCATCCAGGAATGGAGAATGTGGTCTCTGACTGTTAGAGTCTGGATGCTCTGGAAAAACCTGCTAGGACAAGTAACACAGACCAAAACCCAAACTACTTCAGACTGAATTTCTGCGAAGAATAACATGGCAGGGTGTGATAGCAGATGTTTGGATCCCAGATTTCCTTTCCCAGCTTTGTCTTTTATTGGCTCAAAAAAATGAGGAGTTAAATAAGCATCCCATGGCTCCTTTTATTTTTTTTTCTCACAAAATGAAGTTTTCCTATTCATTAAATATAAGTGACTGTTTAGGTAATTCCTTTCCAATGCAAGATTCTTTTCTGAAATTTTAGTCCTGACATCATGATCTTTCAGGTTTTCATAATGAGCAGCTGTTGTGTTTCTGTCTAGAACTTGTTTTTGTGCGGAAAGTTTCTTCAACCTTAATGACTCTATGATGATTTTATGATCAAGAAGCTGCTGACCTCTCCTTGGCATCGGCAGTGAATCCCTGAATGGCATTTAATGTAGGAAAGATTTATTAGAAAAAACTTTTAGTTGTTTGGTAAACTGGCCATCACTATTCAAAAGTGATTGATGTATCTTTAGTCAATCCTTTAAAGCAGACTGGACTAAACCTGGACATTGTAAATAATAGGGTCTGCTTTTCTGCTGGTGTTGAGAGGACAGTTTCCAGTGGAGATTAGAAGCGAGAAAAAAATGAACATAGAAGTCTTTTAATAGCTATAGGTCACACATGAATGAATTGTATTTTTGCTGCTGTTGTCAGAGCTGAAAAAGGGGAAAAAACCTAAAGTTCCTTCAGATTCCACCATTAATTTCTCAGACCCATGAAAGGTAAATTATAATATCTATTTACCAGGCTCTGGGTATAGCTACACAGAGGAAATGGCCAGCATGCTGATAAATTAATTATACTAATTTCATGCACTACAGGTAGCTCAAATTGGAGAATTGCATTTGAATTTATCCCAAGTTCAGTTTACATGGGATTAGGACAAGAGCAATGGGAACTTAAAGGCTGATAAATTTGGTTTCATATATCCCAGAGCCATATTGACCAACAGCATCTAGTTTCCTAAGTGAAATTCTATTATAAAGTTGAGTTTTGGTGTAGACCCTCAAAATAGAAACATTGTACGGATATTAAATTCATTCTGGTCACACTTTTATGGTGCATAGTTTTGCTTTAAAGCACTGTCCATGCTTTAGTTAATTTTGTAGTTATATAGCTTTTCTATATCCCTTTTGTTTAGCCTTCCAGGCCAAAGGGACTGCATTTCAGGGGTAATTTTTTCCCCCTCATTTGAAAAAGCAAGAAAACCAAAAGAAACCAAAATAAACCAAACCCAAAACATTTTGGGATCATTCATGCTGAGAAACACTGTAAATATGAAAGTGCTTTCATGACAGCTAGTTGGCTATGACAAGAAGCTAAACAAAAACATTTGAATACAAAATATTCTCAGTGACATAATTTCCTCTCAGTATTTTTTGGAAAGATTTTATGAGGACAAAACTAATTTTTGTGGTCAATTATATGCTTTTATTTTAAGTCTAACTGGATATGGAATTATGGAACAGAAGTCCTTCTGTCTGATTCTTCCCAGACTTTGGCAGCAATAACCTTTCTGCTTACCAATTTTCAGTGGGACAAAAAAACCAGTGAATTGAAAACTAAATAATGCACCTATCTACTAATTAGAATGGATTATCAATAAATCAAATGAAGTAAAACTCCTTCTTGGAAAAATTATGGAAAACATAGAGTGTGATTGGCATTTCTTCACTCCTGTCTACTCATTGATTTCAATGAAGATGAGCAGAGCACAATGTGCAATAGCTTGTGACTTATGTTGTGTCATTCTTTCATCCATGAAAATGTAATATATGGACTTTCTCCAATGGTGCCTGCTATTGCTCCTTGCTTCTTTTCCTGACTACTTAGTTACCCAGTACGTAGTGTTTTTCATCCTACCCTATGGTAGCAGTAACCCATAATAAATTATATCCCTCAGAATCATGTGGATCCACAATGTCTTTTCAGTTGTCCTGGACCTTCCTCAGAGCTGTGTTGAAAACTTTTCTCCCAGAGTAACCTCCAAACAGCATTCAATTTATAATCAAGAAAAACCAGCACAGCTTCTTCTCACTCTGATCTTGATGTTTTGGTCTTCCCAGCATCCTCTTGTAGAACTTCGTCTCCTCTTTCCAAGGGGTTTCTGGCCATTTGCTTCTGGTCTCTGAATTCCTCCACATGACTATCACTCTTACCCTGGCTTATAGTTAGACAAAGACAACCTCCATCCCCTAAGTGTCACTACTCAGAGCAAAGAGATTGCTCTCCATTTTATATTCCTTGGCTGTGGGCATCTGGGCTCAACGGGGCGAACAGAGCTCTGGGGATAGCGCTTGGTTCAGTTTTGTCCTACTTCATACAGGGATAAAAACTGAAGGGAAGAAGTAGAGTGGACAATCAACTTGTTCCTATTCTTCCCACACCAAGTTAAAAACTGCCCAGACAAATCTATCCCTGGGGTGATAGATGAAGTTTTGAATAAGGCAGGCCCACTGTGACTTTGGATCTTTTCCTGAGTCCTCTTTAGATCATTGCCAATTCAAATGTCATATGGAACAAAAGCCATATTTGGGATCATGGTGTGAAGCCTTTTTTTCAAGATGACTTACTTTTGGGAGAAAGGTGTTAAGGATAATGATGATAATGCTAATCTTTATGAATGAGTAATTTCATTTTCAGAGAAACAAAATTAAGATCCCAAACAGGCCCAGCACATTGCTGGATCTTGGTTGCCAAGCCCACAACCCCAGTCAAACACCACACCTAGTGAATCTGGTCACTGGAGAGAAGAGTTTCACTGGGAGAGGGGCAACATCTTCTGGCCTTTAGTTTCCTCCACTGAGATTCTGGGATGGCTTTCATTGTTTTTGAAGGGGCAGGTTTAGGACAATAGCCATAAATAGCCACAGAAAGAAAATGTTTATGCTTGATCAAATTTCCTTTTTTTTTGACATGTATTTTAGTTATTCTTCTAAAACTAAAAGTGACAACCCAGACTCTCAGGGCAGTGAGCTGCTATGCAGCAGCAGCAGTGGGAGCAGCCATATTTTAAAGAACATTAGGGAAAAGCAGTAAAGCAGAGATTTCTTCCTATAGGCACTCTTGTTCCCTGTCACCTTCTGTTTCTTCTTATATAAGGATTGTCTGATCTTCATCCTGAAGTGTTCGTGCTTTTATTAAGGTTTTATGCTGACAGATCTCAAGAGTTATTGGATAACTCAGCAAGACATATGTACAGTTAATTAGAAATGAATGCGATATTACATCAAAAGGCTTCAACTGTTAAGTTTTAAATGGTTATAATTAACTTGCTCTTTGATTCTGAGCTGGAATGACTAAAGAGACAATGAAGGTCAATTTCCGTTCACTTGAAAAAATAAAAAAATAGAATAGCCACTAATTTAAAAAAACCCAAGCCCTTCAATTGTGAAGCTGTTCATTTATGCTGTACTGCCTTGATGTGAAGGCAAGGCAATGAAAATCCTTTTAATAGGCACTCCTGTTATCCTTTATTATAAAAGTACAGAGTCCAGTTCATTTGATATGGGAAAGAAAGATGAGAGTCTGGTCAGTGTTACTTAGTCAGCTTTGTGCATATTTTTATTTGAATTTAGGTTTCCCAAGCTAAGGAAGACTGTTGCTCTTTAAGAAATGTAATTTCAAATAAAGATCCATAATAAACTTTCAGAATTTGCAAATATATCTAGAGATAATTCATTTTATTAAAATTACAGATGTTCAGTAGATCAAAACATGACTATTTTATTATCTAAACATGTAAACTGGTTTTTAAGTATTTACATAAGATTGGAACCCCTCTCCACCCTCAAAACCCTCTTCACCAGACCCTACATGTGTATCATTCAATTATTTCCACTAGGTAAAGCAGGATACCAGGCCTTTTGAGTTTTTCTCCCCATCTCTTTTGGATATATTTATTCACAGAGAAGTAACTACCTTGGTTTGAGATTTGCTTACTGCTTTGTTTAATCTTGAGGGGATGCCATTAGTTCCTTTGGCATCACATGGAAAGGGCAAACACAAAGCATAATCACATCATTAGGACAAATACAAACACAATTATCCTTCAACAGTTCAGCAGAAGGAAAATACAATGCAAACACTAAAGTCCTGACTGAATGCTTATCAAAGTGAGTGGTTGGCTTTGGTTCTGGCAGAAGCAGCTTGGCTGTGTAACTTTCTTATATTTATTCTTCCTCTCCCAGCAGTGCAACAGCAGAGCATCTCTGTGGGTGGCAGTCGCACTGAAGCCAGCAGCGCAGGCTGATTGCCTGTGCCACAAAATATTTTTAAGACTGTGCCCTTTAAAACAGCACTGATAAAATTTGTTTACTCTGCAACAGAAAATGTCTGCAGTTGTGCCACTACTGTCAAAAGTAAAAATGAAGAACATGGAGCCTGTAGGTTTTGGCCATCCCAAACCCTACATCCCATGGTACAGATTACCCTGTATATAGTGCTTATTGCCAACTAGGATCACAAGGTACTTGGAGAATTCAAGTTCCAACCTTGTGCTGGATTTTGATGAGCAGATTTCCCAGGGCTTGAGTGAGGGACTTTTGGGAGAAGAATGACTGCAGCCCCAAACCCTTCCCAAGAGAGGAAACATCCAAGTCCGTATTTCTTTTGTCATGGGTTTTGGTATTGTGGAAAGGTCACTCTGGGTACAGGAGTATATAAAAAGCTATGTTGGTATAACATTAAGATCTATAAATATTTTTAGAAGTACTCTGTACATTATTAAAGCAAAGGTACTGCTAAAAAATGCTAAAGGACATGGAGTGACACTGTACAGCATCATAGGATAGTAAATAAAGAGTACTACTGTGAAGAAAACAAAGTTTTAGGAAAACTGAATACTGCAATTTTCCAAATTTGTCTTACCAGGGAACTAGACTTGACATCTGTGCAGTGGGACATTTTTATGACCACTAAGAAAAATTGTTTCAGTGCAATACTCTGTCCATTAGGCAACACTGGGCCCTAGCTTCTACAGCATGTGTTTGGTTTATCTCGAATGTGAGGAAAGAATGTTGCTGGTGATTTCAGTTATGCTTCCTTTGATGATCCCATTCCAATTTTGAGATCTGACAAGAAAAGAAATCTGAACTAATTCATACAACCACAGGTTTTTTATAACTTCTTTAGATACAATTCTCCCAATTTTAAAACTGAGATCATTGCACCTGCATTGCAGTTAAGAGGTTGTTTTGTAGATACAACCTGAGATTTATTGCTACATCCTTATTTAGATATCCACCACATATCTGTATCTCAGAAATCAGCAGTGGGAAACTTGAATATTCAATGCTATTAATGCTGAACCTTTTCTGCATTCAGATCCAAGTTTGAGTGAGAGCTCACCAACCTCAGCCAAGTTCGACACCACAGAGCTGAAGCTGGAAAGACATGTTGAATCTCTGAGCATTCCCTTGATTCTCACAGGAGTGTGCTTTTTGAGAGCAGGTGAGACCAAGGGCTCCCCAGCAGTGGACCTGGAGTAAAGCTTTGATTTTCAGCTTTGCGACATCAGATTCACTTTGTTTCTTACTTATGAGTCAGGTGCCACAAACCCAGAACTGCAAAGCTCTCTGACTGGATTGGCAGCAAGCTTGGAATAACTCCTGAGAGAATATCTTGAGAAATAGGGAGCATTAATAGGCAAAAAGATTTACTCTGTGAATAAATGTTTCTTTCTTTTTTTTTTTTTTTCTTTTTACTTGCTCCATAGAAGTTTCTCTCTGAGAAAATTCTTCACAGTACTTGGCAGGTGAGAATGGCCCTTAGGAAGTCTATCGTCTGACATACTTGACATATTTTCCTAGGAGAATCAGGGCTGGAAGGGGAAGGCTTTAAGCAGCATATTTGCATGCTTAACAGAGGAATAAGTCAGAATATTTGCAAGAGTTTCTATATCAGCCTCATCGTATTATACTTTTTCTACTTCACTGAGGAAGTCTCTTCTCACACGGAAGCTGGAGTTTTCAAAAATTAGCAAATAAATTAAGTGAAGCCTGTTTTTAGTTTATCAAGCAAAACAAATTAGGAAGCTGAGAATTAACTAAGTTAACATCTCAATTTAAAAAAATTAACTAGTTGAAGATTTTAACTTGGCACAGCATTTCTCCCACTTTTTGTATGTAGATAGAAGTTTGTAGAAAATCCTTTTGAATTTTTCTGTCATGCTTTATGTGTATATGGTATTTGTGTGTATTTATTAATTTTAAAATGTAAATAGCTGTGAATGTTGAAAATGGTAAAAAACTGTTCTTAATTTATATGGTTCACTTATTTTCTTGTTAGTTGAGTACATTGTAAAAGATTTTATTTCAAAATTTGTAGTTTCTATACACTTAAATCTGAGGTAGCTGAAAATGATACAGTGGATTATATAGTGCATAGCATATAGTCTTCTGGTGCTCTTTAGACAACACATATTTCAGAAGAAAAAATGAAAGAAACTGTTTGAACTTGTACCCCTGCTACAAAAAATAATTTGAATTGTAAACTGTGCTGTAATTTTAAAATCAAATTAATTCCTTAATATCTCTTCTTCTTGGGCACCTTTTTGCATTCCTCACTGGATTTACTGGATAGTAATTGTAAAATGCATGGATTTTTTCTGACTTTATTCAAGAATATATAGCACCCTATATAGGAAAGACTTTTTATGGTTATTTTGTATAATAAAAGTTGTGGCTATAAAGTTCATAGACAGAACTCACTAAAATAAAGTAGAGAACAAGGTAAGAGCTGAACTCTCTTTACCTTAAGATCAAATTCTCTTTAGGTTTATTTCTAAATGATATAAAACAAAGAGATAAGCCTTGTGTAAACTGAAATGATCTTTTGCATAACTTTTTTTCTGTATTGGTTTAAATTAAATGCAAACCTTAAATAAAAACATGTAACTTTCCATCTTGACAACTCTTGGCTGACTATTTGGTTGGCCTACTATGCTAGTTAGTAGATATTTGCTACTTTTGTCATTGTTGTCCTTAATTTGTAGCATATTGTGTAAATGCAATTTATATTTACATATCATATAAATAACTTTTGTGGTGTAGCATGGCATATACAAAGCAATATGCATGCTAAAATAGATTAGCCATGTGCAGCTAATTGCAAAAGGGTGCAACAGATATATCACTGTGTGTCACTGTAATTAAACATAGGAATGCAATGTAAAAGTAAAACAGAGTAAAGACATATATTCAACCTTGATTTTGTATTACGTATTCTCTGTTATGTTCTCTTAATATTCTCTAGTAACTGGAATCTGTTAAAGATAATTCATTTAGGCAAGTTGTTAATACTATAAAATGCTGTGGGTACAATTTTTGCAGGTCTTCTTTGCAAGCAAAGGCTTATTTTGAGAAAGATGACGTGCGACTGAGGCTGAAAGCATTCTTAAACTGCTGCAATTATATTATCTCCACTCCATGCTGGAAGTCCATAGTTTCAGGTTGGAAATGGTAGTTCAGTGTTTCTGTGGATGTATTAATAAATAAATTTTACTTTTTCAGGTTTTTTTTATGTAGAATTCATTTTCCCTGGGTGGGACTTTTTCACAGTGTTTTTAGCTTGTTTCCCAAGCCCAGGATAGAAATTTTGAAAAAACGCCAATAATAAAATGGCTCTTTCCCTTACAGACTATCAAATACAGCACTATTTTTTCCTATGGACTAGATTAATCTGCTTAATACATACAGAATTGTAGACAGAATTATGGAATTAATTGGTATCAGTTATCACACTAGCATTACAGCAGAAAGATTAAAGGGCAAGTGAACAGAATGTCCTGGCTGCCCTTTTTATTTTTCTCTTAACAGCTTCATATTTTCTAGTAACCTGGAGTAAGAGGGGGAAAAAAAATAGAAAGAAGAAAATCCTTCATCTTATTGTGAAATATCTGTGATGATGGTTTCACTTGCTGCAAAGCTTTTTAGCTGTGCATAGTTTGTGACCTTTAGCAAATCTGAACTGTAAGATAGTGCAAAGATTAAAAGTTGATTTAGTTTTCATTAGATTAAAAACGTGGTGAGACAGATATTAGCTCTGTAACATTGGTCGCTCACTAAACATCCCACTCGACTCCCCCCAAAAAAGGAGAAAAACAGTAAACCATTTTTTTCCTCAGCTGAAAATTGTTTGGACAGCAAACTGTCTCTACGGTGGAGAGAGAGATTTTTGTGGGAGTTTTGGCAGTCTGTAGTGTGTGTCACTCCTCTCAGCAGAGCCAAGTTTAGATGCTCTCTTAGCTGAAAAGTCTATTCTGGAGTTATAGAGCATCTTTCTGTTCTGCAAAGCTCCCCAGAACAGGAAAAGGGATGACATCCATTCACACAGACCCAGTTGCAGTCCTACACCTCCTTGCATATCATTGCTTCCTTCCCTTGGTTTTACTCATCCCTTTGCATGCATGGGGAAGATCTGAAGAGAAAGCAGGAGAGCCTGGTCTCTTCTAGGGGTGCAGCTGGTGAAGGAATATTTATAACACTGAACCTAAATAACTCATGATGAAGGCCTAATGCATGTACAGCCTGCAGAACAATGCAGAAAATGTTCCTCTTTGTTATTATCATTTTACCTTTGACTAATCGGATGATTTTTTAATATTTAATTAGGTGTGCGGAGCTGTTAGATGTGTATTAATGTCCCTTCATTGTAATTTTGTGCTGTGTAGTTAAGCAAAGGAAAAATTTGCAGGTAATTTTACTATTGATGCAACCCCTGGCATTGTCAATTGCCCATCAGATAAAACTTTGTTGCTAGGAAAATTTTGCTAGACTTGTTGTCAGTGACAGACAGGTGCTGTGTGTGCATGTGTAGAACATACCATTGAAATATTTCAGCTACTGTTGAGAATATGGTTGGATAAAACACATTTAATTAAGTCAAAAGTCTTTTCTCACCTTCTTGTTACATAGCACTCTAAAATGCCTACGTTTATGTGACCACCGTCTCTTCCCCTGTTGGGGCTATGAGCAGGTCTCCCAGGGTAACAGCCTGGGCTTGAGAGGGTGAACCCAGGATTTGCAGTGGGCCTTCTTGCTTGGTATCTGCCTCTTGTGCTCAGAGCATTGCTGCTGCCACTGTTATGGCAAAGACTGGGAGGCCTGACTTCTTCAAGGGAAGGATGAAGAGGAGCCACTGGTGCAGTTGGATAGCCAGAGGCTGGAACTTGAGCCAGAGGCCGGAACTTGAGCCAGAGGCCCATGGTGGGATTCCTGGGGGCAAATGATTTCAAACTTGGCAAAGATACATGTGATCTCAAAATACCTTAGAGCTGTGACTTTTGTCAGTCAGTACCAGAAGGAGAACTCAGGAAATTTTACAAAGACAAGAAGCACAAACCTTAGGAGCAGTGGGCCAAGATGACACTCTTTTGGTGACCCAAGCAAAACAAGAACGAAGTCACAAAACCCATCAACAAAGGAAACAAAAAGCTAAAACCTACCCAGACATTCATTGTTAGATCATAAAACTGCTGTGTAATAATGTTTTTAATTATTTTGAACAAGTATTTCCACTTTAACAGCAATTTGTTTTGGGGAAGAAAGGGATTTTCCCAGTTGGTTCATTCAGCAGGGGGAGGGAAGTTATGGCTGCATAGGCCCACTGACTAATTCTGCAGAAGGACATTACCTGATTTAAATGCAAAATGGGGGAAAAATTCTTGTGTAGAGAAGAAAAAAAGAAATAAGAAAGAAATAAAATTGATGGGATTAGGCAAAAGCCTGAATAAAAGAAGTGGAGCACAAAACTGATTGGGGCAGGCTAGAAATTGAGGAGAAAGGGGAAGTAAGATCACAGTTGAGGCATATTTTGGAAAAAAGATGATGGGTTTGGGAGTTTGAGGAAAAATATCTGTAACTGAAAATCTGAAGTCTGTCAGATGACGTTCAGACCAGAAAATATTTAACAAAGGAGAGGGACAGGGAAAAGGCACACTTCTTGGAACAAGGTAACTGAACAAGGCTTAGAGCCAGAGAGGATGAGGCTCCCTGGTTGAAGAGGCAGGGGTAAGGACATCTATGAAAACTGGAGCAGTAATGACAAGGATGCTCCAGATTATGCCTTGAGGTTAGTGGGGGATGTCTGTGAGGAAGAGCAAGAGGTTCCAACCCTGAAAAAGGCACATGTGGGTCTGATTATGGAGCTGCACGCTGGAATTTGAGCTGGTTTCTTTTTGTTTTTTATTTCTGGTGTGTTGTTTTTATTTTCTTTTAATCTGGAGCATAATGTAAAAATAAACTGTCAAAAAGCATTATGGAAGTTGCAGTTTCCAATAACTCAGATCTCTGGAGCGTGAGTCTCTGTAACATGAGTCCCAGTGGCACAGTCCCTGTACCAAGGGGCTGCTAAGGCTTTCCCAAGACAGCAGTTTGTGTCCTTACTGGCTGCTGAATAAGGTACCTGGAACCAAAGAAAACAATGGCTATCACTTTTTGCAGGAATGTGTACATGGATATGCAGACACAGGTACAATATGCATATATGAATGTGTGTATATTTATTTATGCAGAAAGGGGAAATGTGTGATGATACAGCTAACACAGTTTTTCAATTTGCCTCATATATAATGGCATAAAGATGTTTTCACTTGTTAAGATTAAAGACCTGTCTTTTGTATCAAGGAGCATCTGCTCCTTGACAGTGGCTGTAGCAGATGGCTATGGAAGAATAATCAGCTATACAGCCATTTTATTTTGCTATGTCTCCCTCCTTCACAGTTTTCAGGTTCTAGTGATCTATGGCTCAGAGATTTCCTGTGCCAGAGGTGATACCTTAGTGTTAAATAGCCCTTGATGGGTCTTTCTTCCCACCCACAATATCCCCTGGCAATGAATTTCAGTTTTACATTGTGTGTGAGAAAAGATCTGCCTTTACTTGCTTGTACCAGCTGCTTGATGTTTATTCGTTCCTGTCATATGAGGCACACTGAAAAATTGTTCCCTGTTCACTGTCTTGCTGCCATGCTTCAGGATTATTTAGATGCTTCTCATTTTTCTATCTCGATCACCTCGTTTACAGGATAAAAAGACAAAGTCAGTGACCTGCTTCGTACACTTTGATTGTACTAGCCACACTTTCCTGTGAGATATTATCATCTTACTCAGAAAGAAAAAAATAATTACATTTGAATTAGATTAGGTAGCCTAAAGTCACCAATAAATACTGTAAGTTCTGTCCCAAAATCCTTTTTTTGAGTATATACCATGAAGATAGCAAAACATGATTGCAGGAGTATTCAAAACAATTTGCAAACTTTTTATAAAACTGATTCATCTATGTCTTTGATAGGGTGATGCTATATATAAAAATTTGAAAGTGACCATGTGTCCTCCCCCTTCTTCCCTTCATATAACTCAGTAATAATTCAGTAATACTTGAAAATGTGACAGCTTACAGGTTAGATATAAGAAACTTTGTTAGTCCAATGCAAAAAAACCTCCTGAATGTTTCTTTACAAGTGGGATAAGCTTTTCTTACAAGGCAAAAAGCTAACAGTTTAAATTATGGCCATTCTGAGTACAGAAAAAAATTCTGTCATTGTTCTAGGAAAAATCTGGCATTTTTAGAGTTCACTGACATGAATTTGGAGGCACAGATTTCATAATGGAAAGAAAGGAGAAAGGATTCCTAGTATCAGTTTGATTACATTAATTTATTCATTGATGTATTCATTTTGGTGTTCACATTGTCTTCTTCAAACTGTGTATTTGATTTTTCCAGCCATGATTTTACTTAATTGTACAGAGTTGGCAGGTAGTATTCTCATAAACATTTGGAAAACTGGAAGACTCTATAGGTATGGGGAATTTTTGAGATAAAGTCATCAATAAAGATGAGGGAAAACTACTATGATTGTATCCCAGGAAAATAGTACTAGATAGTTCGTACAAATACCATGTATCTGTGGCTCTCCAATAAGATTTAGCACAGGAAATGCTGCCAGGATTTAAAAAAAAAAAAAAAAAGTGTTTTCACTAACTTGTTTAGAATCACAGCACCTTCCTTTAGCATTATGGTCAAATACTTTTCTCCCTTTTCTTTGAGGCAATGCACTGTTCTCTAGAGAATGGCAAACAAGAGCCATTACATGTAATTTGAGTCTTGCCCCTAGGATCTTGCTTTTATTGAAATATCATTGCAGTAATTTTAAAAAGTAATAGTAATGGTAAAAGGTCAGTGCATTAACGCTTGTAAAAACTTGTCATTTGTCCTGTGTGTGTCAATTATAGTCAGTGGTAATTTTATTTTCAAAGAGAAAGAAGGCAAGGTGTCCTATGAAGGCATTAGGTCGCTGGTCCCCCTCTTCATTTTCCTGTCAATAAACAAGGGGATAAAGAAAAACAACTTTGTCGGAGCAGTTCATCACCAGCAAAGCGTCTTCACAGTTTGGCTCAGAGGACATGCTAGGAAGGGCCCAGCAGGCAGCAATCTGGGGCATGCTGGGGTTGGAGAGAAGGTACTCAACACACTGACAGCTAAGCCTGGAAACAATATATGAAGGTTCTTGTGTTGTTCCTTGAGCAGGTGTGTTGATAAACCCTACATATACTTCTAAATTGCTTGCAATCCAGTCCACTTTTAAAAGCATTAAAAGTTATCACTGCTGGAAATACTTAAACTTTAGACCAATCACAGTAGAAACTCTAAAAATGTTTGAGAATTAACTCCGAGAAATTACTGCTTCATGTCTCTTTCTATATGTAAGTGCAGTTTCCAGCTAAGTGCTTGTCAGGTATTCTTGGTAATAGCACTTAGACCTCTTTGTGGAAATTTCCTCTAGCTTAATTCCAGTTTGCCTAGTCTCAGGCACATGAAACTAAAATAAGATACCTATGTGCACACACCACTTGTGTATTTTGGGTTCTATATGAATTAAAATCACATAGGATTTTTCTATGCAACAGGTAACAACTGCCAGCAAGAGATAGTTTACTGTAAAGTACAGGGTGCTTTATTTTCTTTCTGCACTAACAGTACAGGCAGACAGAAATGAGTTATCATCCCACAGCAAAAAGGGGCACACTTCCCCTGGGGTAAGCTTTACTACATAACAAAAAAAATCCTTCTTTCTAGGCCGTTAATTCTTGCTGAAGCCTGGCATGCCATTACAAGATTAATTTGTAATCTTTCTGGGACATGCATAAGGCAGGATGCCAATATATAATTAGATGGATTTTTTTCTCTGTCATCATGGGCTTTACTTGGTAAAAATGCCTGCTTCCAAGACAGATAAGAAACTCCTGACTAAGCAGAGTAGAACACCACCTAATCCCACTAGTCCATTTTCAGTGAGATGTGGACAAAGAGGACATAGCTCAGAAGCTGATCTGTTGCAAGGCTGAACGTGTGGCCTTACTGGTTTTGCTTAACTTGACTGTATTATCTCCTTATGAACTTCATTTGAAAAGACTTTACAGTTTGGTTCATCTTGAACAGCACATCTGATAAGGTTGCAGCTACCCAGAATGTGCTGATATAAAAGACCCATAATTTTGTCTGTCTGAATGAAATCAAACCACTGTGTTTGTGTAACTCCAGTTTTGGAGCTAAATGGGGTTGAAGGGCAAAGAGGATCAAGTATAGTGAAGGAGGAAATCTTAAAGGACAGGTCTACCAACCATGAAGCTTTGGGAAAAAGTTTGTTTTAGTGCTTAACAGAGAAGGTGAATTACAGGAAGAAGTGTGTTTGGGGGATGTCCAGGATATGTAATTTTTTATTTTTTAATTTGTAGCAGGATCAGAGTGCCACTAATTCTATTGCACTGTTTGCCTCTGCTTAAGTAGAATAAGCTGTCCACAACACAGATTTGTTTGTGTGTGTTCACCTTGTGTGCAAGTTCCTGGGGAGGGTTAATTGGGAATAATTAGACCACCTATCATTCTGACTTCCCATACGATTTAATTAGGTTTTCTTTTTTTCTTGTACGTCAGAAGCCTTTTATGGTCTAAGACCTTTGATGCAAGAAAAAACATCTGTGATTGCTAAGGCATACTTTGGAATTTCCTAGTATGTTCATGCCAGCAGTGCAATTTTTATCCCATTTACTAACAAAGGGTCTTTAGCCTGGGTTTGAGCAGCTACACAGCACAGAGGTAAAATTGTGTGTAGCCATTACCGTTTTCAAGTCTTTTAGTGTTAGGTGTTGATAAATGGGTTTCAATCCCAGCACCATTCATACCTCTGAGCCCAACAGACCAGAAATTTGGAGAAAAGCCTTTGCTTTAACTAAAATTTCAGAGTCACTTGGTGTGTGTCCAGACTTTATCTTGGTTACTTTTGTGACATCTCAGAAGTGCAGAGGTTGAGGTCTCTGTAGACATCTGTGAGGTTGATTGTTGGCTGCTTCAGAGGAGCTCCAGGTATAGAGCATTATCAGGTACTGCACACCCACAGCTTCTCTGTGAGGGCAAACTGGGTGGAAAATGGGGCAAGCATCCCTCAGATGCATCAGCTGTACTAGAAAATATCTGCAATGGTTCTTTGTTCAAGTGAAGAGCATTTACTATTCCTTGTGGGAACAGATCATCAGAGAGGAAGTTCTTTATCATAAAGGGGCACGTTGAGAAGATTCTTGAATATGCTGTAGTTGATTTTCAGGGTGGTTTGTAGAGGCTCAAGTTAGCCTAATGCTATTCTTCTGAAGTTTATAGAAAGCATATTCAGTGACTGGGCCAACATGATATATTGATTTTGTTCATGTGTTTCTGTTTATGGTGACTGATGCTGGGATTGTGGTGATGCAGTGCCAAAGATCATTAATCTTCTAGTATCTTTTTTGTTCTTGTTCTCTCATGTTAGATCCTAGCTGTAGATATAGCTGGAAAATGGCTGTCAGAATGGAATATGATGGGGAGTTGCTGGAAAGAAGCCATTGCTGTGCCTTGTTACAGATTCAAAGCAAAAGCTTTCAAAGAGCATTCATCCAGCATTCCTACAACTGCAGTGTGTGGCACTCCTGATACTGTTTGTAAGAAGGCATCAGGCTCACCTCCTTCACTTTTTAAACTGACTGTAAGGAAATGAAACAAATGGAGGTTACTTTTTAGTTTTCCTGGATGGAATCAAAATAAAAAAGTACCTTTTGTTTAGTAAGAGCTATTAAAACTCAATAAGTCATATAAAGCACAATGAGGAGTAAAATGATCTGTTAATTTGTCAGTGATTTGATTACTTTGTTGTAAGAAACTGAAATATCCACTTAGAAAGTCAAGGCATTTATTGTTAAAAAAAAAAATCAACTGTTAATCATGAAATACATGCATCCTGTGAAGAACTCTGATTCTAATTGCTGTGTGTATAGCTCCAGCTCTGAGAGTGTGAGATAAATTCAAGTGAAAGCAGTGCTTCTGACTGGAGTGTTTTGATCCAGGTGTAAAAAGGCATCCAGAGTTATCATCTGTATCTGTTTCCTTGCTGATGCCTTTCACAGGGATGAGAGTGCTGTCTCAGACTGCTGTATGACTGCAGCCTCAGGTAAATAACAATTTAATTACTCAGTTTTTGGTTTGTTGATCAATATCATTGGTCTAGAACATGGTTTCAGTAACTCTGTATATCTACCGGGTTGGTAGACATATGCTCATGGGCTGAATTCTGCTCTGTTCAGCTAAGATAACAGCATAATATCAATCTGTAATTAATGCACTGACTTTGATAAAAAATAAATCCTGTTCCTGGCAGTGTTAGTATTCATTCTTCACTCTGAAATTTCATGAGTAATTTTGTAAATCTTATGTTAAAGTATGCTCTCAGAAAGCAAAATAGCAAGGCAAAATTTAAACTGTTTCCTAAATTATGCTCTTTAGATAATACTGTAGTTAAAAAATTTTATGGAATGTCTGGATAGTGCTGAAGGACCTAAATTCATTAATGTTTCATATAGAAGTTTGGTTATTTCTGTTGTTTGCTTGTTTCATTAAACATGTGGCAGGGCACAGCTACAATCTCCTTCCAAAGCAATATGTTTGTGACATATTTGGAAAGCTCCTGGGAGCTGCGATTTCAGTATGCTTGAGTATGTGGATGGATACAGCTGGCTATGTGGCTGAAGGTCTGTTTTCTTCCCACTGCATTTAATGACACACCTATAATCTACTCAAATTCTCAGTGTCCCCTCTGCCCATGGTGGCCGTGGAGGCACTGTTACTAACAGGAGACTGGGGTCCACTTGCGTTGTAATTACTGCGTGTAAAAACAGCTTTGTGCTTTTCACTGACAGTATCTTCATAAGCCATGGCCCAGAGAAAGGTGCTGCAATTGACAGCTTCTCCCGTAATATTTAGAATATTCCTACAAGCAAAGTAGAAAATGATATCTCCAAGCTGAGTGAAGATACTTCTGCTGTGTCTGATATGGCACATGCTGTTTCTAATACCTGTATTGTGACAGAACAGCCAGCTTGGACTGAGTGGTTCTGGGTGGAGGCAAAGCAGTCAATCACCTCCAACAGCAAGCTCTGGATCCCTAATTCATCTTATGACAGCTAATGACAAAATGGCTCTGGATCCCTAATTCAGCTTTAGCTGTGTTAGAGACAGGGGAGATCAAGTTTGCTGGTGTCAGACAGTGCATCAGAATGTGTGAGAAGGCAGCTACTTGTGGAAACATTTATTATTCTCCAGCCAGGAAGAGTAGGATCACAAGCCCATTTTCCTGGAGTTCCCTGACAAACCTGTCTCGCCTCTCACCTACCAAGGCTGGAGGTACTATTCCAGGCAACTCAGTTTCAGCTGATGAGGTTCAGTTTTTGATAAGAAACTCTGAAAAGATAACTCTGGCCTGGGATGATGTTTGGCTTCTCAAGTTGGATGTGACATGAGCATGAGCATATATCACATGGGAGTAGAAAAAATGAAAGGTTCTGTTCATAAATAATTCTTATATATCTGCCTTATAAATGCAGGCAAAAGAAGCTCACTGGGTATGAGCAACACGGACCACTAACCTTCTGATAAAGCACTTTTCACAATTTTTTTATAACCAACACATCTGTATTCCACCCAGAGTCATCACAATGCATTAATTTCAAAAATCTATGTGTATAAAGACATAAAAATTGCTGCGTCTGTAAGCTGACTATAAAGTGACTAGAATGTGTGTTTTTTTGTCATTTAGTATGTGTCCAGTAAATAATTTTTTCAGAAGAATTCTGCAGAAAAATAACTTTTTAAAATGGGAGTTGAGATTGTATTTCAAAATTTGTTCTTTTTGTTTGTTTAAAGAAAAGAAAAGAAAAGAAAAGAAAAGAAAAGAAAAGAAAAGAAAAGAAAAGAAAAGGAATCTCTGTCTTTCAAGTTGTTTATAGTAAAACTTCTAAATAATTTTCTAAGCACTGAAAAAGTTGATCCTAAACCAAAGTCTTTCCCTTATTTTAAAACAGAGGTCCACTTGCATGATTTTGAACTGCAGCATCTTTCCTACATAGTTCAGGTGCACATCCAAGACATCTCTGCTTTTACAGATGGAACAAATGAGTCAAGTGCCATTCAGCAAAGACTGTGTGGGCACTATGAGGATGTAGTGGCTGGCATTCCCAGCCTCCCAATCTAATCTGGCAGCAGTACCCTTTGGAACCATTATCCTGTCCCATTTTTGAACTGTTCCAGGAGCTCCTTCTCTTCACCTCTTTAAAGGAGTTGGGATGTGTCTTGTGGCTCTCAGCAGGTGAAGATTTTATTATATGGCTCACAAAGGAAGGATATTTGTCAGCCTTCTTTAAAATATTTTATGATAACAACTGAGCTGCATCAGTTACTGGCCTTGGAGTAAAGGGGGATTTTTTGCACATGGGCTGTTCTGAACCTTGCTTTACATACAAGATAAGCTTGGTTGAATCCTAATGCACATGTTTTGTTGAGAGAGCCCAAGACATTAGCAGAAATTCTGAACTGAGCAACTCAAGACTCACATTTTTTGCTTTGTTTTTCTTCAGACAGAAAGAAGCAAAAAAGGCTGCAGTAGCCATCCTCTTTTCTTCAGCTGACAGCGAAATGCAGATTTCTTGATTGTGTGCAAAGGATATTAGTATGCTCTACAAATACTTTTATCTTCACTTGGGAGGGGATTCATACACAGATTTCTTCTTGTTATGCAATTATGGAAATGAGCCCAAAGGATACTTAATAAATGGCTAAATAGCAGGGCTGGAATTGTGGTAATAAGAGCACAAAATTCTTACTAAGTCCACTCAGTCAGAGCGAAGCAATCATATTCATCAATTGTAAACACGTGCTCTAGAGCATGACATCACTGCACATTTTTGTGCTAGGAGAAAGCAATCCTTTCCTGTCCAAAATCAAAGATATAACAGAAGGAACTGTTCCTAAACTGCACACCTGACATTACATGGTGTCACTTTTTGGAAATAATTTTCAATAATGTGTTAATAACTGTGGGAATAAGGACCTCAATCCATTTATTTACAGTAGAGATAGAAGTTTTAGTTTTCACAAAAAATCTTTTGTACATTATCCACCTTTATAGCCTTGTCTGCAAATTTCCAGTCCGTATTTATGAATTTATTTCAGGCTGCATCTGCTTATACATTTGGAAATAGGTTGATCTTGAAGCATTTTATATTAGGAAATTACTTAAGAAAATAAGTCCTAATAAGGATATATCAGATCCTAGAGATGTCTAGGTGCTATCAGATATTTTAGCTTTGTGCCCATATTAATTATATTCTGTATCAGACCAAGAACTAATGAAGAAGTACCTTCTAAGATGATCCAGTAAATATTCAGAGTTCATTTCCATGTTTTGTACTGAGCATTCTCTACTGCAAATACACTGTCAGCAGTGTTGCACCAAGCAAGTTCAAAATTAGCCTCCATCCATAAATATGGGCAGGACGCATTCTTAAGTGGAAATCTCCCCACAGACTGATCATAAACTATGTTAAGTATACTTAGAAGTAAAATTCCAACCACTGTCCCAGCAAGTGAGTAGAAGGTTTAGATGATGGAATTTCCTTCCTAGATTCTTACACAAGAATAATGTGGTTGCATCTTAGTAGAAGTTGTGAGTGCCCTGGGAACTATTTTAAATCAGATTTTGCATCTTGAGGTTACTGAATGGAAAGCTATTTTTTGGTATCTAAAGAAGAACAGTGATCCCTCCTAGTTTTGTGTTCAATCATTTTGCTAGGTGCAATTATGTGCTGATGAGCTACCACAGCTTTAAATGAAATGCCTTCATACTTTAATAGAATTTTCCAGATTATCAAAAGTTAATGGTAAGTGAACAATTTAGACATTTGCAATTTTTCACTGTTCAATTGACTTCTGCCCTAGATACAGAAACTAAAATTACTCAAATTTACTCAGGTTTAACACCCTATATTATGCTTGCAGGAAATGATAAGCTACAGTGGAATTACTCAAAATGTGGGGTAATCTTTAAGCAAAAATACAGGGGCAGGTTGGTTTCCTCTCTTTTTTTTTTTTTTTTTTTTTGTGAAAGCCTAGTTCAAAGAGTATGCAGGCATATAATTTGGGGATGCAATGCAATTACCAGAAATAATTTAAAATGGGTTACTTCACTTGACTATAACTCTTTGAAGAATAAAGAGTAATTTTTTTAAGTGCATAATTACTTTAATATTGGCTCCTTTCAGCAAGTTGCAGACTTCTAGATTAAGCTCTAAGTCCTGTGCATCTGTCCACTCAAATTCTGTTTATTCTTCAGGCTGTCATAGTTCCATTATTAAACCCCTTGAAGCCTTTTGATGTGTTCCTGCACATAAAAAGACTGGAGCAGACTTCCATGCAGCCTGATCTTTGCTATGCTAACTTTTTTTCAGCATAACTGAAGTCTGAGAACAAGTTAAAGTCATCATTAAAAAACCCTGCTAACAAGAAAGACTTCCTTTTATAAATGTATTTGTGTCCATATAAAAATGCTTTTTTTGCAAGGCCTTGCTTGTGAAGCTGCAGATATATTTCTGATTTTCAGAAGGAAACCCAGTATTGGAACTTGGCTGTGTTTCTTTGGAAGGCAGAGACTGCTGAGCCACGGAACAGCATGCTTTGATCTTACAGCTAAGTACCATGGTCGGACCCTGCTGAGAAGCAGTGCTTGGGATTGAGGTAGCAGGTTCTTTTTGGACAGTGCTGTGAGTACCATCTTGTGGACTCTAAGCTCCTGACCACCTGTGGCATCAGCTGAGCTCATCTACACCACTGATTATTTCATTTTTGCCTGATTTGCACAGGTTGGCAGCCATACTTTCAGCTGCCCCAACCAGAGAGTCTTGTCTGGACTAATACATGCAGTGTATACAGAAATCCCAGCTCTGTGCAAATATGTAACCAAGTAAATATAGTCAGAGGCTTCCCTAAATTTGCTGTAAGCCCTCTCTACTTTTCAGAATCTCATCTCAGAGATGGCTCTGTAAGCCTCTTCTGACTAGTAAATTGTTGAGATCCTGACTCCATTGGAGTCACATTGCCGCAAAGCTGGCAGAGAAAGGCAGTCAAATCTCAAAGCTGAGAGAAAAGACATTCTCATGAGTAGTTCCAAGTGTCAGGCAGATCCCTAAAAACTATACAAATACCAGAGGATTTCAGGGAGTTCCTCTGAGGCAAGGGTGAAAAAAACCCCAGCTTTGACCATGGTTTATTTGGGAGAAAATTCCCTTTACTTTTTTCTCCTCCTTGATCACACTCATGTAATTTTTATCTATTAAGAAATCCACTCTGTTTTCATAATGAAAATAAAAGTGTAGAGCTCCAGTGTTATATGATCTGAACAACTAATTTCTAGTTTCCTGCAATTCCCCTGCTCATTTCTATTGTCTCTTACTGCAATAGAAAGTGGCAATACACAGAACCTACTTTTCTAAAGCATTTACTTTTTCTAAAGCATTTTCTAAGCCTTTATTTATAAGAAAAGAGCATTTTACAGGATAGAAAATACTAGTAGATATTAAGCTTTCGAGGAAGGATGGAAGCATTTATTCTGCTCGCTTCCATGCTATTCAAAGGTGAATGTTGAATGTAAATAAGTATTATTATCAACACCGTTATTGTTTCTTGCCTTTTCCTTGCCTGCCCGTTTCTCAGAGGGAGTTTTACCTTTATAGGAGTTCTGGTAACCCTCTCTTTGGTCCGAAGGTGGCAGCATCTTACTTCCATAGAAAGTTTCAGTCTTGTTCAGCTGTGCGGTGGTTTGATCCTGATACTGCGTAGTTTCTCTGCACGAGACTCACTTTTTTGCTAAGAAAATGAAGACATATTCTGTGCTTACTTTCTGAAGAAAAAAGTTTTCAGTGTGAGATACAGCGTTTCCAGAAAGACTGCAAGTTGTTATCCACAGATAACTTGCAATGTATGGTGGTAAAAGCAGACTCACTGAATACTTCGCTATTTGCATTTTAATGCTGTGGCAATACTGTTGCAGAAGCCCTCTGACTGCAGCTGTCACTCGTCCCTGGCAGTGTTGTGGCATGTCTGCTGTGACAAACCCTGGGGGTGGGATGCTCTTTTGGGGTCTACTTTCAGCTGCACAATGCCCTCCAAAGCTTTTGGGTTTTGGCTGCTCGGCATGGGGGTCTGTATGTGCCCCCATTGCCCTGGACAAGGCAACCTGGGCCCATTACCTGGGCCAGTTATACTTGGGTAAAGAGCTATCAATTTTGCAAACTTCTGTTTGACAATGGTTTTGTGGTCCTACTGGGGACTGAGACACTGGCTCCCACTCCTTGTGAATTCAGGCCTCTTCTTTTAGGTCTGCATGCCCCACTTGCCCAGTTTGGAGGAGAGATAACAGCAGGAGCACTCACACCTTTTTTCTGTCCTGCCATCTTAGGCTGGAGACTCTGGGGACAGAAAGCATCTTCCTGTCATTTGGCCAGAGGCTAGCACTGGGACAGGAGCTCATCCAGACAGAGAAGGGCTCTCATTATCACTGGAGCATAAATAATGATTCAATATCCACTTAGCTGCAGTACAGCCCTGATTGCAGCTTTCCACTAAGTGGGAGGCAGGGAGGAGGGAGGGGAGGTTTGCACAGCTGTGTGGTGCAGGCTGTGCACAGGGGAGAAGCTAGGTAGCTAATGGTTTCTCAGCCACTCTGGTAATTCTGTGTCTGTAACAGCCCAACAGTAAATGAAACAGTTTCTCCAGCTGCAATACATCTTCCTGCTTTTGATTTTTCTGATTTTTAAAAAAATGTATTCCTCCCACCCCCTCCCCCATCAAAATGGCACCATTGAAGACCTTCATAATGGTTGAATATATCTGAACAATAACTGCCCTGATCATGCCAGCTCAATAAGGCTGAAGCACACACAGCTTATGCTTCAAGCTCTAAGTACAGAAGGAGAGAAAGTGGAGAATATTTTTTGCCTCTGACTTCTCAACTGTCATCTTCTTAGCAGCTCAGATCACTCTTTGAAATTATTCTATTACTCATCTGGCTCCCTGACATCTGCTTTATCATTTCCTGTCCAGGCAGTAATCCAAGTAACCAAAATAAATATTTTTTTGAAGCAGAACACCTTGTCTGTGAGCTTGCAGGGATGACGAACCACAAGAAATATTCCTGATTGTGTGAAGCTCCATCTTTGCAACTCAAAAATCCAGCTGAGAGAAGGAGAGTGTTTATAAGAAGTAGTTCTTTGCTGAGCTAAGAGTTTGTGGCATACCACATGTATTCCTACCAGTAACATGAGTGGCAACGTCACTGATAGGAATACGCCACTGATTCCCACTCACCATTCTGAATTAGGATTGCACCCTTAGAAACAATAAAGAAAAGTACAAGAGGATCAGTGCTTTGTCTTGATCATCTAAATTACTTGTGTGGTAAAGTATTGTCAGGACACTGTCGTTGTAACTCAACCTACAGAAAGTCAGAACATAAACTATAGTGATAATTTTTACAGTGCTGTGACAATAACACCAGTTGGGGTCTGCTCTGTTGGGAAGGGGCCTATTTCAGATCTCATTTGCTGGGACAAGTATGAATTCATTACTTCACTGCAGTTACTTGGAATATCAGTGAGCTCAGAATTTGGGTGATTATCCATTGTTGATTTCTAAAGCATAGTTTTACAACATTAGCTTCTTATTCTAAAAATCTAGAACTGTGGCTAAGCTATCCACCCCCACTTTGCACCATCTTTTAGTAACAGGATCCACAGATTACCTGTTGAAACTACTAGAAAAGATTATATTTTTCAAAAGTGTGAGGAAGTCCCAGGAATTCTTTGAGTCACAGAAATTATCCCTTGCAATCACAGGTTACTGTGCAATGGGCCATCTGCTTGTGCAGAGCAGTCCTGGAGACATACAGCCTTTCCTCCTGCAGACCTTCAAACACTTTATGAAGGCAGTTAAGTGTTATAACTACACGTACAAGACCTATTTAAATAGCAATAGGCCGCAGTAAACTGAGAATATGAAGTACACTAACACATACTACTGGTGGCTGAATGCAGCACTACTCATGATACACCTGATGGATATGCCAGTAAGTCTTGCTACAATTTGACAGCTTATTGCTGTAAAAGCACACAGCAAATTAGATTCAGCCACAGTCCTGGGTGTGGAAATTGCAGTCAATATTATCTGTCACAACAGTGGCATTTCTTCTAATGGGGATCCAGCAGGGATTGGGTGTTTAAATAAAATACAGTGTATTAGTCTTGATGATAATTAACCTTTTCAATTTTTTTTATGTAAGTTCAGATATAGGTTAGCACAGGAAACAAAGGTCTTTGATAAACTGGAAGAAATTTCTGGAGATTTCCCTGGCAACATACAGAGAGCAATTGACAGCCCCTTGTGCCCGCTGTTTCACATGAACAGTTCAAGAGGGGAAGGCCATTTAGGTTTTTCATTGGAAGATGAAAACGAATTCTGTTTGTTCTCTCTGCTTTTATAGTATCTGGTGTCAGCTTGCCCCCAAATAAAGGGGTTAGCTTTTCAGATGGGCAACGTTTTACAAAGTAATCATGGCACATGTGAAAATGATGACAGACAAACCACAGGCAATCAGGAGACTGATCTGGCTCACTTAATAATGAAGAAACTTTTGATGATTCTGTAAACCTCCAAGACATAGGGCACATTTTGAGGTTTTTATTCCTGACCCTTACCACCAACTCTCTTCCTGCTAGCTACAGCAATCCACTGTTCTCAGAGTGTGAAAGCAGCTTCTCTTGCTCACAGACTCATGGGATAGCTCTGTGGTCCAGTGCTCCCAGCCAGCAGCAGTCAGCAGAAATGGTTAGTGTGGTTGCATTGCTCAGCACTACATTTGAGCAGAGCTTGTTTGTTGTGTTAAGTGTGGCTGCAGTGGTGCTCGTGTTACATGGCATCACTGGTAGCCTCGGTTTTTGTGACTAACTTGTTCTTATTTCTTACATTCAGCTCAGGACAATAGAGATCATCTGTGGGAGAATACCCAGTAGGACATGCTTAGTGGAGACAGATGATAATTTAACTAATGTTGAATTTAAAACTAGATCTACTTCTGTCTAAATATGTATCTAAGTTTGTGTGTATGTATATTGAAGTCAGTTTTACAAGGGGAACAGAAGTTTGGTCTTTTCTTTTTGGATACCTCTGATTTTGGTAGATTCTACTTTGCTTAGTCATATTGATTGCATATCTAAAGGATCCATAGTTGTAGCTGTTCATCTGACATTGAAGCCAGAATATTTGTATAGGCAATTTTACTCAATCTTCCTAAAAAATGGTGAGACAGACAAATATGACTTAAAATACCCCAACAGATTGTACTGCTTTGCTCTATTACGTTCCTCAGCTTCTGCCAGCATGTCCACGAGAAGAAGAGAGACTTTTATATGAAGTGTAGTAGTGAGGTGAGGGTGCTGAAATGGAAACTTCATACTTTGATTTCCACATGTCACCATTTCAGTGCCTGACCTTTGATAAGTCCCACAATGGCTGTGAAACTCAATTTTCTGTCCAGTGGCCTTGCCATTCACCTTCATTAGCTCCTGAAAGACCATTAACACTTTAGAATCTTCATCTGGAAGGTTTTAAGAAACACCTAACATTGAAGTATGGAATAATAATGTTAATAAATATCTAGTTCATGCTTTTATATTTGTTTTTGATTTCTTGGTTTCTTACTGAACCTGAACCAAACCACTTTCATATTTTTCCCTCTTCTCTTTTCCTTTCTCCTCAAGCTTTGCCTCACTCTCTATCATCCAAAATGCCACTATCTCTATTGCTCTTAGAAGTAAAGCATGCATTCTACTTTTACTCTACAATTTCTGACATATTCCTATATGGAATTTATCTGGTAGCTAGATGCATTTGATAATCAGTGTGCAGGATTATGGTTTGCCACAACTAAGTTACTATCCCTCTGGGGGCAATCAATGTGTTTCTGTACATTTGTTTGCCAATATTGTTTCTATAGATTTCTTTGCTTATATCCAGGTATTCTTTTATGTATATCATAGCTTTGCAATTATCTGAAGCAGAATATGGCAGTGGAAGTACCCTTGGAATTCTGTTAGAGCACAAAAATTTATTCCCGTGTTGAGTCCTGTGCATGAATAAAAATTCCCTCTTTCAGTGCTCTACTCATATAAAACTGGAATTGGAAAGAACTGCTCTGTGTTCCTTATTGCCAAGCTGATGTTTCCTGATACTACTTTTTCTAATGCTGTGGTTCTGGCATCCAGGGTAGCATAAACTCAGGGAAGAGTCCGATAAAATCATGGTTTCTGTCCTCAAAGTGTTTTCAACAAAGTTTTTCTCTTAGTAATTAAATTCCTAATTATTTAGCATTTTTTTAACAACTTTAAAACAGTTTACTTGTGAATGGAAAAATCTATAAATTCCAGGGAACTGTTGTAAAGTGGTTTTGCAAATAACTGAACAAAGGACTGGACTCTGTTAGGCTATTCAGGTGAAATTAATGTTATTTGTTCCCTTTTTAAAGAAGAAATAGCTAATGTTTTTAAATCTACTTTTTATATTTATTTGTAAATAGCGCTAGAGACTGTATGTCTCCTCTGTGTAATACAGAGGTCTGTAATATAAACAGATAATATCATATCAATACACACAGATACAATCCATACGTATGAAAACCATCAAGTATCTTGGAAGTCTTTACAGTGATCTAAGACACAGAGTGGGTTTTCCAAAAATATCAATAAAGTGCTCTCTGAAATCAAATTGAACCATAATTACATTTTTCCAGATACTTGTCTATAAAATCTTTGCCTGCATACATAGTTTAACCACCCAAACATTATGGCCACCTCTCTGACAATGTAAAACACATACTGTGCTTCTGGAGAATTTTGTACAAATATATTTGGGTTTGTGTGTAGAAGTGCCAGAAATGGTGCAAGTGGCTCACAGATTCCACTTCCTTTTTTAAGATAGTAGGGAGCAGGCCATTATGTAAAAGATTAATTACATATTCTCACAAAAATCCAGATGAATGCATTATTTTTGTATATATGGCTATCAGAGTATGACAGAAGTCTTGTCCTTTAGTCATCACTGAACTGGTGCATTCACCATGCTGTTTTCTTTAGTGAAACAGGTTTTAAATGTAAAAGGGGCTTGTCACTTCACTCTCTTTTTCATGCCATACATCTGTCATAGGAAATTTTGCATTAATTTTTACTGTTGCATAACTATTGCCTTTGTAAATGCCAAAGGTGTGAGCTGTTGGCTTGCCTAGCTGTATATTGAGTTGTGGTTGAATTCTGCATATAGTCAGGAAACAATAAATGAAAAGGCCACAAGTACAAGCAGAAACACGTTTCTCATTTTCTGAATTTTTTTTAACAAGAAGTAGCAGAAGAATATTTTTCGATAGTATAGAAAGAGAATACTGTGAGGAAAAAGAAAGAAAAAAAAGCAAATTAAGTGTAAAATATGACTCAATGAAAAATTGCTTTCTTTAGATGTACATTTGCTTTGAAATCCATGCTGGGTCTCTTAGTACCCGCTGAGCTTAGCTTTAAGCCCTGAAGCTGTGATTTAAAATAGTATATATTTGCTCTTTCATCTCTGTGCTCTATTATATCAATTTCCATGAAAACACCTGGAAGGATTCGTAGAGCTCGTCATGAACTCTGACTCTAGAGATTTTCATCTTTAGGTCCTGCTGTGAACTGATACAACACATGCCACAATCTGTCTGTGGTTTCTTTCTAGTCTTTGGAAAAAAAGGAAACATATATCACAGGAACCAGTACAAACACATTCGCCTGGCTAGCAGCCTCCTAGAAATTTGTTTCTTTTTGAGATTGCAATCTGAACTCATTTTTACTTAGAAAACTGATACAAGATGCTGATCTCCAAACACTTGGAATTTCTAAATCCAGAAACTTTAGGCATATTGATCCATCCAAAGTTGAGTACCTAATTTCCAAAAGTATTAAAGCTTTAAAGTATCTTTCACTTTTTCTTCCTGCTTTTCCTTACTTTTGTAATGGCTATTACAGGGGCCTTTTCTGCTGATGCTGGTAACAAGGGCCTGAGGCCCCTCTCTATCAGATGCTCACATTTTTCCATTTCAAGGTTTTCATTGGCTGAAAACCCACAAAACCGTCAGAGACTCTTTTGTAAATGAATGAGTATTGATTTCACTCAAATTAGATTAGTCACTAATCTTCTACTGTTATTTAAGGGGCAAAGATAAACAGATCCTTTAGGTAGTTCTGTGGGTTACATTATGATGATTTTGTACAGAGTCCTTAGTAAAAATAAGTCTGACTGTCATCCTCAGATGGTATACAATGATATTAGCAGGTAAATGTTTGCAATATAATCCTGAATTTTAGAAGGGTGCTTAAATGTAATTTCTTTTCCAGAAGTCTTGAGAAATAGAAAAATTATGCAACATTTCCAATTCATCAACTGAGTCACTGTCCAACAAAGAACAAAGACTCTTTAAGGCTTCAGTGAGGAGGGTTGTTTTCATAATTTTTATTAATTTTTGTCACATAACTTCTAAGCTTTTTCTATTCTTCAGAATTTTTTTAAAAGGAATTAAACAAAACCATTTCAAATTCAAAGTGAGCTGTAGGTTAGCATTATCGGGGCAGTGATACTATCAGCCATATGAGTAATCCAGCTACCAGTAAAGTAAATTCAAGTTGCTAATTTTGCAGAGTGAGAATTGTCCTTTGAACACAAAAGTTGCCCTGGCTTTGTGAAGTTTAGGCTGTTGAGTGCAACCTTTTGTTAGGTATTTTGATGAAACATGTACTGAAATGTGCCGGAAGAATCTGGAAGAGTTTTGAACAATGATGTGCACATCAGTTTTTCTCTGTGTGTGAAGATAAGGCCCCTTGGCATTTCCTCCCTTGTCCTTCATTAGGAGGACAGTTGCCAGCAGGTCAAGGGAGGTGATCCTTCCACTCTGCTCAGCGCTGCTGTGACACATCTGAAGTGCTGAGTCCAATTCTGGGCTCCCCCATCAAGGAGAAAAAGGGATGTACTGCAGGGACTCCAGAAAAGGCCCAAAGGAATGATGAGGGGACTGATGCATTTGTCATTGAGGAGAGGCTGAGAATTGGGGTTCAGCCTGCAGAAGAGAAGGCTCAGTGGGATTCCATCAGTGCATATTAATAAATACCTGAAGGGAGGATGTAAAAAGGATGTAGACAGGCTCTTTTCAGGGATACCTGGTGACAGGGCCAGGGGCAATGGGTACACAAGAAAACTCAGGATTCCCTCTGAATATCAAGAAACACTTTTTCACCGAGAGGTTTACCAAGCACTCACGGCAGTTTCCCAGAATCTTGTGGAATCTTCATCCCTGGAAGCCACGTGGACATGGTCTTGGGCAACCAGCTGTGTGTGGTAGTGCTTTGGACTAAATGACTCCCAAAGGTCCTTTCCAACCTCAGCCATTCTGTGAGTCTACAATCCAGATCCAAAATTTGGACTAGAAATGGCATTGGGATCTGAGAACGAAGGACTGTGTCAGAAAGTCAATAAGGCAGTTGGTCTCTGCTCTGCAAGGCAGAGCCTGAGCTGGCCTTTCTTCCTTCTCAGGTGGCAGCTGCCACCTCTTGCTGCTGCTGCTGCTGCTGCTGCTGCAAATCCAGCAAACTTCTATGGTTGCCCATTTTCTGTCCCAGCAAACCTTACCCAAGATCAGACATGCTGATCCCCAAAACTTCTCAGCTTTCAAAAATATTAAAGGACCTTTTGCATAGTTTAATAATGTCATCAGTTCCTTCATAACCGGCTTCCAAAAAACACTTCCAGGAAACAGAGCCTCTCCTTCCCAACTACAGCTATTTCCATGGTTGAATGTCAGGGAGAGAGCAGGAAAAATATCCTAAAATCTTCTCTATTTCCAGATCTATCAAATATAGAAGTGTCCTGTGTGGGCAGCCACTGCTGGGCCCATCCTTGACTCACAGGAGGAGCCAACAGTGGCTATCTGTGTCAGATTTCTCTCAGAGGGTACCAAGCCAGGGCCCAGCTTTTAAATCTGATTCTGTAGGAGATCTGTCTTCTCACCCTTCTTGTTCAGAAGTACCAAATGTGGGCACATACACTTGCATTGCAAAGACTTGTGAAATGCCAGTATTATCTGAACTGGTTTTTGGTGGTAATTTTTTCTCTAGACCTTCCTAATCCCACATTATTCAACAAGGTAGATATGACAAATTTGAGGCTGAATTCTTTTCTGGGACTTTAAATGAATGTGGTCCCTACAAAGGGCTGTGTGAGCTGGTTACTTAAAACCCTTTTCAGAATGTTTACTTCAATCCTGGCAAAACCTTAGACTTTTATATAGCCTCATAGACAGTGTTTAATCAAAACTGAGCATAGTGGCATTATGACTATTACCAGAAATTGAGGAGTGGGGTTTGCTAAGTAATTTAGAGATGTGAATCCTGTTCAGCCACTTGTCACCATCCCCATGGCCACAAATCATCAGATCTGCTGGTAGAACTAGTGAGTCTCCAGCGAGTTTTAAAGTAATGCAAAGGATATTGTGATATTCCTTTACACAATAATTAAGTAAAAACTGAAGAAGAGAAGCTGTCTTTGTTCAGCGAGTGTTCAAATCAATTGTGAAGGCTGGCCATCTCCTATCTTTCTATCACATAGTCCATGTTAGCAGTCCAACTTCCCCATAATGGAGTTTATGAAATGTAAACAGTTGTGTCAAACGGGTAAACACTTTATTGTCTCTATTTTGGAGGAAAAATGATACCCCAGCTTCTTCAAATGCCTTGAAGGGCACTGAAAATGCACTGCTAGTTGAATAATTTCAGTATCTTCAGCTGCACTTTCCAATATCTGGAGACAGAGTGCCAGGAAAAAGGAAAAAGCACCAAAGTCTATTGTCATTGGGATTAACTTAGTGTCTTTAGATAGATAGTGGGTTAAAAAGAAGAGTAAATTCTCATTTTTAGGAACAATTGGATCAAGCAACATCATGATAAAACCTCTACATACAAATTTAAAAGCTGTGGATCTTTTGCAGGCTATTCCTGCAAATGGCTGTTAGCAGCTGTAGCAAATGACTTAGTTCTGGGCACTGCAAGTTACTGTTTAGTGTTATGAAGCCCACGCAGCTGCAGAGGGTTACGTTGCCTGGAAGTGACATGTTTCTTCAGAGAATGTAGTAGAATAGGGATATTTTTTTGCTGTTGCAGTTCTGGAAGCCTCCTGGTATTGTCCTGAGAAGAAACCTTGAGCCCCACCTCCATCAGAACATTGCTTGCTAAGAGTAAAAGCCATTTGTTAAGTTTTCTAGATGTTACTGGCATGAATTCCCATTAATGGCAGATTCAACAGTCATCTGTGATGTGACATATTTTTCAGATATATCTTTGTTCTGCATACTGATGTTCTTGGAAAGCCTTTATTTTTATATAATTTTTAGAAAATAATTATGTAAAACATGAAGTTAACCACTGGGGAAATAGTGAATTTATTTCAAAGCCTTCAGATCTGTTTATCATTTGGGAAAATATTCTCAAACTGAATCACAGGGAATGTTTTAAACACACACAAGTTACTGGCCTCAAAGAATGGTTGAATTTGCTGGTGAAAGGGGAGGCAAGATGACCCACTGGTTCATCCTGACTTCTCATTATGCTAATTTGCTGAAAACATCTGTGGGATTACAAGAGTCTTCAGAGATTTACAATGCCCAGACTATTTGTTGTGCTAGTTCAGTAATGTCCCAGGCTGGGAAAAAGGAAAACCAGTTCACTTGATGTCCTCCAAGTATGGTAGGTAATTGCTCAATGTCTTTTGGATTAGTTCAGGCCATGTAGTGATTAAAAGAACTTATGTGAAGCTCAAAGTTGTTTTTCCTTCAGTCTAGCAACCAGAAATCACACTAGTATGCCTAATTCTCTGCTCTGTTATGTTGTAACCCTGCTGCTTTCAATAGAGTCATGCTGGTGTCGAAATGATTTAAAGGACCAGTGAGTGAAGCATTGCAGCAGAAACATCAACTATTTAAAAACCTTACAAAATCTAGGAAGTTGATAGGCAACTTCTTTTTTTTTTTTTTAATTATTTTATTTTTTTATTCCAAGTCATGGATGCTCATATTTTGGAAGTTGCCATAAAAGTTAACAAATGCTCAGGTCTGAACTGTTTTTCCCTTGGGCATCTGTTTATCTTCCTCTCAGTGCATGATTGTTCCTTCCTCGGAGGGTATTCTTTGGTGCTTTGTTCAGCACAAGGAGGCTCCTGCCATTTCCTTTGGGCAACGTGAACTTGTCTGGGTGCTACAAATGAGCAAAGAGACTATTTTTCCTATTTTTCATTTCACTTTGTATTGACTTTTCTGATTTGAATGTTTTTTCCATATATTGTTTTTCATCTTCTCACACCCTAGCAAGACATTATCATATATGATAATACAATCTGTTATGAAATGCTTAGGGCTTGCCAGCAATTTTTATTTGACACTTTAATAATGTCTTTAAGAGAGAAGTGGGAATTGCAAAGAACAAAGAATCTCCAGATGTCCTAAAAATGTATGATGTAGGATTTGCAGAATATTTCTCTACTTGAGAGATCACTAATTTTTATTTGAAACAGCACAGTCCTGCATTACATTTTCCTGAATTAATATGAATCCAATTTCATTTACAGATTGTCTCGTAGATTAACCCTGTATCCTGGATGTGGCTGGTTTATTACCGAAAGTGCACTCCTTGCTACTTCTTCTATTCCCTGTGGGTTTGTAAACCTACTTTAATAAAAATGCAACATATAAATACAATTCTTCTTGCAGTTCTCCTTGTCTTCAGACAAGAAAAAGAATGTCAAGAAATTAACTATGAGGTTTTGGCATATGTCTTCTGAATGGCAAGGTAGCTCTCAGCTTCAGTGTTTCGTGCTGTTTTAATTATGCTGTACAGAGTCACATGCTTTAAACTAATTGCTCCTCTGCAAGACTTGTAGGAAATAGAAATGTGAAGTTCCTGTGGTGTTTTTTTTGATTTTTTTTCATGGGGACTGAGCTGAGCCTAAAATAGAAAAATTCCTTCTCCTCTGGTTTTCATCCTTAGTTTCTTGTCCTTTTTCTCTACTTCTTTTTAAATCACCAGTAAGATATATATGAATCTAGTGTGTTCCTCACCATTATGTCTTCTCAGGGATCATACAAACCCAATCAATAGAAGGACCATGCTTGACCAGATACTGTACAGAATAAAGGAATAGCAAAAAACAGACTATTTCAAAGAAACAATTTATAATTCCAACATTTTCTTAAAACACATTAATGTAAGCATTGCTTCTCAGATGTCACCAGCCCTTTGGAGGGGTGATGGCTGTTGTTCTGGATGATTCTTGTCAGTGGAGTTCCACTGCTGGATTTATAGGATAGTAGGAAAAAATGAAGAGAGGTAACAGATTTTTTCTTTTATCGCTTCTCAACAGCTTTTCAAGAGAGGTTTATCTCACTTTCCTTTGCTGAACCCCTGCAACTTCTTTTACTCACTTATATTTTGATTTTTGGTAAAGCTGTTACTCATAATAAGTTCACATCTTTATCTATTTTAATGTCAATTACATGCTTTTATTTATGGGGGAAACAATCCTGTAACTCATCAAGTTAAACTCCTTAACAGTGGGAAGGATTTCTGAAGTGTATTTTACTTAATTTTTAGAAGATATGCATGTACTTAAACCTTCTAATGGTATTTCTGACAGCTTATTATGTTTCTGAACTATGTTCTGTAGGGACATGCTTTATAAATAGTTTCTGTCATATTTTTTTTCTTAATTAGCTATCTGTTAGGCTGTGATTTGACAGTGAGGCACAAGGATTTGTCTACTGCAATCACAGATTATAGCAGTCACAACAGTTTAAATTTCTGTTGTTCTAATTAATGATATTATAATTTTCCAGTTAACCCATAAGCTTATGGTCATTCATCTTCACTGTTGCTTTTAAGTGTTTTAAATAACAAGACTGCAGTCAGGAGCCCAACACTCGGTGTTATAAACCAGTACGCTGTTAGGAGGAGTAATTTTTTTAAGCAGCTTTCTGGAAGCTGCCCATCCCCAGTGCTTTTTCCAGTGCTGCCTCCAACATTGTTGTCAGCTCTGGTGAGCTGGGTGACCCTTGGCAGAGGCAAATAATTCATATATGTACTGTCAAGAGCTTAGTCCTATACACCTAGAACCAAACTCCTTGCCTTCCTGAAAAAGAAGGGGAAATTTCAGAACAGAGCAGTTTACTCAGATGAAATCATTATCAGCCAGGATGACTTCTTTTTTTCGTCCTTGGAAAACTGCTGTTGTTAAAAAATTCATGAAGTAGTCTGCCTTTTGCTGAAAATGCCAATTTAATCTATTCTTAATTTTTAACTTATAGGAGCTTAGTGAGTTTAATAGAAATTTTTTGTTTTGCATCTAAATCTCTCTGCTCATAGCTGGCTATATACACAGTTTTTCTTGTTAGTGTGTGTTTTACATCTATAGAAGTGTCTTTCAACCTGAAGGGCCCTGCTGTGCTTATGAATACTCCGTTTCCTTGCTGTCATGAACTGTCTCTTCAGAATAAAATAGGAGGTAATTCTAACCAAAGTCAAAGTGGTAAGTCTAGAATTATCACAGACCAGAAAAGAATGGTTTCCTTCTTTTGCTCACAGAAATGGAATTTCACTATTATATTTGTTAAAAACCACTTTGATGTACTGTTCTTCATGGGACTTAGTATGAATCAATTTTATTCATGGCTCTGTGCTGATCAGAATGAAAGTCTCTGTGGGAGAGGGAAAGTGAAGTTACAAAAGGCAGCCACAAGCCTTCTAGAAGCTACGTCTTGGTTAACTAGTAATTAGTGGTAATTTCATGAGTTAGTGAGTGAGGCTGGTAAGGTGTGGGTTACGCGGGTGGTGTAATGATATCTTCTGGGCTTGTAAGGCATAACTTCTGTCTGCTCTTTTACTTTTTATGAGGGATTCAACTCTATTGAAGATAATTCTGTAGGGTTGTTTTAATATCCAGATGGAGCCCATGATCAAGAAATGCTATGTAAGTTTTGAGTAGGAACAGCTGTAAAGAAACATCAGGAAAGAGAGTACAAGCTTGTTAAAATCTTGGGTGAGGCATGAGGATATATGGAGATATGGAAATCCAAAGATGGACATGGTGAAGGGTAGTGTGAAGAGGTTGAAGAAATGCCAGGAGAGATGGGGGAGTATGGGGACATTTAGGCTGCAATGTATTTTGGAGGTGAAAGACATGCAGATGAGTGCTTTTGAGCAGCTAACTACTTCTGAAGGAAGCAAGCCTAATGTTGCAAGGAGACGAGGATTCTTCTTGAATTCCACTAATTCAGAAGAGAAGTGATATGGACAGACTCCCTGCTTTAGGAAGCAAGAAGGTTAAAGACACTGAAAGAGGAGATTAGAACAAACCTTATTGTTTTCTAGGAAAAAACCTTACTGCCTCAGATGTGAGGTCTCCTATGTTTTCCATGTCTTAATCAAGCTGTTCCCATGTGCTGGGGAAATACTGCTTTATGGTAGCATAGCTTCTGTGCTGTAGGTCTTCCATATCCTAACTTGTAGTTTAGAGAACTATGTCAGTAACGTCCTTAGCTGAGATGACCATGATCAAAAGAGTGTTCTGTCCTTCTGTCCATTGATATGGGAAGTCCTGTCAGTCTTGTGAAATTCCCAAGTAAAAAATACAGATCCTTCCAGGTAAAAAAGGCCATTAATCCAGTAGTAATGGAAACTTCTGAAAGCACTGGTTTGAAAAATACTGTTCTACCTCTTCAAAAGAATTTAAGAACAATTTAAACAATTAATAGCTTCTAAAAGATATTTCCTATGATTTTCAGACATTCCTTCCTCCTTGGCTCTTATTTATTACTGTTGTGTGAACATAGTCTTTATTCCTTTGAATATGTATATAGAACTTTACTACCCTACTTGCAGCCTTTAGGCTATTACAGATACTGTAACATTTTACCATTTTTCAAAAAGCAAATACTGCCTCCAGGGTTCTTAGTATAAACTCATTAATCATTAGATGGGTAGAAGGTTGAAATATTGGTGCTGCTTGAAAAAAATATTCTAATAGGAGCCAGCATTCTCTGGCAGGAGGCAAGATGGGCCAGAAATATTCTCTGTAGCTCTTGGTTAGTGTCTTTGATAATTCATTCTTCTTTTGGGATGAGAAAGGAAACCATTTCAGAGCAGCTGTGGCAGCAGTGTCCCAGCTATTCTGCTCCTGCTTCTGCAAAGGCCTCTTCCTGATGGATACTGGCCCCCTGGACACATAATAACTAGCAGAGATGGGCTTGAACAAAAATTCCAATCACAGTTTTTAGTTTCAAGGAAACTCCGCTGAACCGGGGGTTCTTTTAAGTCTAGGCTTTCATATAGTTGTTAAATTTCCTCATTATCAGCATGCAGTGGTCCAGGTAGAAGTAACTGAAGGCCTAATTTAGCAATTTAATAAAATATATGTATGTCCACCCTAATGACTGTCTCTCTTTGCTACTCATTGATAATTGATATGCTTTTTCTCAGGGCAATGAGTGTTTAGGTGATTGAGAGTCTGAGAGGGTGTCCTTCATAGTATCACCATTCTTAGTGAGCATTTCAAAATCAAGAGAAGGAAATTGTGTGTAGGTGTTTCTTACAAAACAAAAACATTTTTTAAGTCTTAAGAAAATGTTTTCTGTAGTAGAATTGCACAAGTATTCTGGGGTCTTCTGAGGAAGCCTGGGGCATCAGTGCACATGTTCGAAGTCTGCAAACCAATCTGTGTGTTGGGTCAATGTAGCCCAAAAATTGTTTTTGCCAAACTTTAGGCCTTTTTTTTAAAGGTGTTTTACTTTGAAGTTATTATGTTGAGATTTCTGTTGCTCACAACCATCAGTGGAGCTCTACAAGCTCACTTGAAGAATGATGACAGTGACATTCCATTTGTAGTGGGGAAAAACAAAACTGGGGACAGGAAAAGTACACGTTCTTTCGCAGAACTCTAATGCACTCCGTATGACATAACCTATTCCATGTAAATAGATATAAGAGGGAAATGGGGATGGGGGCCACTTAAGTTTTGTGAGGAAGAATCCTGAGTAAATTTCTTGCAATAAATTTCTTGTTCAGAGACAAAAAGAAAATGATAGGGAAAACCAAAGAGAGAATTCAAGATTTTTCTTCTCCATGGAAAACTTGAAGATTAAAAGCAAAACTACAAAGCTTTTCATGAAAAAGTTCAGCGTTTAGATGTGAGACATTTATCACAGGAGAAGAAATCATATTTTTGCATGAAACATTGCATCTGGCTTAAATCATAATGAATGATGGGCACAAACCACTTGATTCATTAGGTACATAATTCACTTAGAAAACCATCCTGTTCCTGTGTTGCTGACATCCATGAAAACATTGTCTTTCATGTCAGCAGACCTGGACTGAACTGTAAACCACAGAAATAATCTATTTATTTAGGAAATGCTAAGTTTTCAAAACACTGAAAAGTTATGTGATATACTGAGTAACCTTGTTTCCCACTGGCTTACAGAATTAGGAAAAATGCAATTTTATTTCCCTCCTCCATTTAGGAATTGTTGATACTATTCTTTGTTACTTATCAGTGGAAATTTTTTTCCTCAAATGCTTTTGTGCTTTGTCTTACCACCCCTCAAGCACTGGAGGATTTCTGCACAAACTAGGGGCAAGACTAGAAGGGATGTGCAGAGACATTGCATTTGGAGGTCCTGGGTGCAAAATTCACATATGGAACAGCAAAAAAAAAGCCTTTGGAAGACATCTTATTGTCCCATTTTCTAAATCAGGGCTGCAACTCCATCTGCTGCTGCAGCACTTTGTTTTACAATGACTCTCAGAGACTCACCCAGCTCTGTCCTAGCAGTACTCTGGGTTTGGTCCTGCCAACATGTGCTGGCTGGGGAATCTCTGCTGGCCTGCAGTTTGTCCTGTTTTTACATTCACCCATAATCTGCTGCTGTCTGGTTGAATAGTTATCTTCTCCTTTATGTCTGTCCTCATAAGAACGTACATTTCAGGCAGCACGCATAGTCCCTCTAAAGTTTGTCTCTGCTCACCTAAACAAGCTAAAATAATTTAGTTCTTTTCTTGTAAACAGAACTGTGTCAGTACTCTAGATAAAGCCTCACCACTGTTATGCACAACAGCCTTAATGCTTCCATATCTTATCTAAAAGTATCTGTTTAGAATAATTTTAAGAACCACGTTAGCATTTTTACAAGCACATTGCTTCAGTGATGCTGTTCTCCTTAAAAGGGAACTGCAGCCTTCATTGTAGCCAGGGATGATACATTTCTAACAGAATCGAGGTTTCAGCCACTGCCTTTACATTAATTTTCATGGTGCTGTCATCCTACAGCTTCTGTTACATCTTTTGACATTACTTAACAGACTTCTGATACAATCACTTTTGTGCTCTTTAATTCAAGAACCACCTTTTTGTTGAGGCCTTTCAGTACTACCGTAGCACTATACAAACCCCCCAAAAAGCTCAGAAAGTAAACATGGAAAGAGTAACACAGCTCTTTGCTGCTGTTTTTTCAACAGTGTCAGAAACAGAGGACTGATCTTTTCTAGAATTCAGAAAGCAAGAGAAAGAACTCCACAATTTATATATTCTGGAACCTAAGCACCACCTGAACTTGCTTTTAAAACACATAAAAATGCTGCTTAGTGAGGGTGAGAAGTCAATTTTCAGAATAAGGAAAAATGTCAGAGACCACAGCTAAGTAAATACATGGAAAGAAAGACTAGACACTAAAAGAATGGACATAAAAATGTGGAGGTACCTCAAAGGAAACCATAATCAATGAACACAAAGAGAGACTGCTGGAAAAACTTTGCAGTTCCATGAAGTCTTAATAAGCCAAGCCACAAGTCTGTAGTTGTAGGAGCTGCTAATTTCATAGCCATGAAAGACATGGTCCTTGAACATATGCCAACAAAGTACAAAAGTCAAGTGTGTATCTGCTCTAATAATTTATTTTTTTTTTTAAAAAGAGCAATACTTTACTCACTGTGAAACGGTACAAGGGAGAAATGACTTCTCTATTTAGGCTCTAGGCATTCTGAGCACATTGGCGGAATATGCTCTGTAGCTCCTGCTGCATAGTGTTATTTTACTAATGAAGTGAATCCCAATGACACTTTTTAATTGATTGCTTCAGCTTATTTAGGATGCGAAATGGTTCAAAAAACTTTAATTCAAACAGGCTATAAGCCAGCAAAGAACCATACCTACCCACTGCGTGCTTATTCAGGACACTGTTTCAGTAGGTCCTACTATGACACAGGAGGACATTTGTCACTTACGTTTTCTTACCAGTTGGGGATGCATAGAATTTTAATTAGTTCTCCACTTTTTTGATTAGGGAACTACTCCAATGGATAGAAAACATTTTGCATATGTCCATAGTAGCAACTGAGACCAGAATTAAGGTCAGCTTCTAACTTACCCTTTCTACTCTTACACTGGAACATTTAAACCCTTAAAGATGCACTAATAACAATTCCACCGTCACTCGTTCCTGACTTCTGTTCCTTCTGAATACTGCCTATTCTTCATAACAGAGTAAAAGTTGAAGATTGGTTGTTAAAAGAGCTTATCAAGCTGATACAAATAGCCTCTAAAAGGTTGATGGACGCCTCCTGCTAAGATGCTCACAGTGAAAGTGTCTCACCAGCAGAAGATGACTGGTCAGGGTAGAACCTCAGTGTCTGTGGAAACTTAAATTACTTAGGCAAAAGTCTGTGACTTTTAGTAGTGCTTTGTAGACATTGTGACACTTGTTTGATGCACAGTAATTCTAAATATTATAGATTCAGTCTGTGTTCATTCATTTCTGTGCCAAGATGAAACAAAAATCATCAGTTTTCAGGAGGTAATCCCTTTAACCTTAAAGTGATCACTGTAATATGAAAAACAGAGTGTGAAAATTGTGAAAATAAATGCTGCAGTACAAATGGCTTCAAGTATATCAAAGTCAGTTCTGTTGTTCAACAAAAGCAACATGCACAGGCTCTTTCATCATCTGACTGCTTAAAAAGTCCATGCTCTGTGGCTGAAAACTAGTAACATATTGAAGTTCTTGAAGCTGATGATATGAGGTAAACTAATTATGTCTGGAAACAATACCCAACTATTTTCTGTTAATATTCCTACTACACTTCAAAGACTGAATCCTAAATTGACTCAGAATATATAGCAAGGCCATCTTTGTAGAATTTCTCATTTCTGTTGGAGGAAATACAATGGACTTAAGATGCACTCTCTGTCTGAACTACTTGCCATCAGAGTTTGCTGTAGGAGAATTTTACAGGGATGTTGGTTGTCTGACTGATGCCTTTATTGTGTGTATGGGACATTGCTTTGAGGGTTGCCCTCCTCCAATGCTGTGCTGCTCTTTGAGGAAGCAATGTGACTCCATGGCAGGCCCCTTTGGCATCTCCCTGGAGCAGCTGGTGACAGCAGCAGCACCTCTATGGAGGTGCCTGGGTTTTCACTAAGCTTGCAGGAGGGTCTCTCACCATTGCTGCACCAGTGGCAACTGCAGTGACAGCAGCATCTCCAAATGCTCTGGTGGTCTACAAAACAAATCCATCTGCATCCAGGGACAGATATTGTACATGTTTGGAGGATGTATATGTAGATGTGGTCCAGAAGGGGAGAGTGGAATTGCAGCATGTATAGAAATATGCTCAGACCTGTTTCAGATCTCTAACCAGTCCTTCTGAACTCCTGAAGTTTTGAGTCAATCATTCTGGTTTTGATCAGGGTCAGTTTAACTAGTTTCTTTATAGAGCACATATGGACCTGTCACTGGACTATTTAACTGACACATTTACAGTAATCACTTACCTGGCATGCAGCCATTAGCATATAAAACACTAGGTCTGCAAATTTAACTTTAATAACAATATATTAAAAATGTTCAGCAGACTTTCCCACCTTTTTCCAGAAAAACAGTCTGTGGGGTATCACATTTGCTCATAATTGGGCACAACAAATGAACAGCAGCCATCTAAAGACACTCCGTAACCTGCTGGAGAGGAATGTTTCTCTCTTTATGGATGGGGCACCTATTTAGCTCTTGTTATTTCATGGAGTGGTGAATTGGACTGGCCAAACTTCACACCCACATTAGTTTAATTTCTGTATATGCCATGTGACTGATCATAACTAAAACACAATCACATTCCTTGTTCCAAGGCTCTTGCTGGCACAAAGCTTTTGCAGTTTTGTGTAGGCTCAACTTAAAGATATGCTGTTTCCCTTCCAGATGCATTACCTGAATACTTCTGCAGTGTTTGGCAACCTCAAGAGGTGCAATGCTGCATTTTTCTTGTGGTGTTTAATGGCTGCTGGAGAGGTCTCTTCCGGTTGTTGTTAATATTGTCATTCAGCTTTCCCATGTTTCTGCAGAACTGTCATTATTTAGCACAGCAGAGGGATGCTTGATATTTCCGTTTCTTTCTTACACACTCAAATAATCACAAGTTCTGTGTGGAGCAATAAGAACACAACATACAGTATGTATAGTTGAATTGCATATCGAATGCAGCTCAATTGTACATCATCAAATGTTTTGATTTTAAAAGTTCCCAGTAGTACCAAATTGTGCTTAAGGTTCAATAATGTCGGTAATTTAAGAAAGCTTTTACAAGCACTTATTTTGGCAAGACTCTATGTGCAGAAACTAATAATAAAAAGTAGACTTAATCAACCCGATATATGATGTAATGGTGAAAAATAGCATGGGAAAAATGTTCATACAGAAATGAATTATCAGGCAAATTTTCTTAAAATAAAACAAAACTGATGTCAGAGAAATGTCAAATCTTTCTTTAAAAGTGTGCTGAAACAAGCTCACTTCAAACTGAAATCTTGTGCTCATTTCTCAAATGTTTGCCTGACTGGAGAAATATTAGGCATCAAAGAAAAACTTACTAGTCAATTATTTTAGTCTTGAATCATTGTTCGGAAAAAAAATTGTATTCCTTTTGCAGTACTACTTGGCAGCCACTTAATTAGTCTGTGATTGAAGCTCTGCTACAAGGGATAATCATTCAAATGCAGTAAGTACCTATTTTTGTATGAGCTGTTTCTGCATGTTTTCTATGCTTTGATGAGCAGTGGAACTGTTGACATTTAAAGTGTCCTTGTTGCCATCAGGTCTAGTATAGGCAGAAACAAATCTCTTTCACACTTGGATTTCTCATTTCTTGTTCCCTACAAATTCAGATAGGCTGTAGGCCACATTTTTGAGGCTTTCTTGGTAAACATAACAGCTATATGCTGACTTGTTGAAAACAAGTGCTCTTCTCCCCCTAAAGTAAAACAAAATGCAGTTAGCTGAAACTCTGGAGAGCATTTAAGATGCCTGAGAGTTAAATTTGCATGTAAGTAAAAAAGCTTTCTGACAAAAGGTTGTTTATTTCCAATAATCATTGTTTCTCATGCCTGGATGGTTTTACATCTTAAAGATAAGCATGGAATCACACTGCAGAATGATCTGTAATGATCTGGGGTCCCATAATGTAACATTGAAATAGGTTATCTGGTAAATGAAAAAAGAGTAACTAAATTAAGTTGGACAGGTCTATTTTGTAATTAAACTCTGTGAGGACAAAACAGGACAAGATGACAAGATGCTCTCCAAAGGAGGGACTACTGGGTTTCCATAAATAACCTCTGTCAAAATTAGAATTTGGAAAAAAAGTGCCCAACTAAAAGATATGTCTGTGAAGAATATTAATTCTCTGGCAATATGAAATTTCAAATTTCATATGAACCTGGTAAAGTTTGGTAGATGTGTATGTGTTCTTTTGACCATTTAATAAAAGGTCAGCAAACCTAAGAGCAGCTCTAGATTATGTCATTGTCGCTCTGATCACAAAGTCCTATTCAGGCTCAGGGTGCAGCCAAGGGAAGTGATGTAGCTACTGCTCAGACAAAACCAAAAGGGTAAAACATTGAGGCTGTGAGCACAGATGGCTTGGACCCTGTTTTGCTACCTGTATTCCTAATTTGAGGGAAAAGTTGTTGAAGACACACTTAGTGTTTGGCAAGGTGGGCAGGAAAAGGTATTTAGAGAGAAAAATGAGGGAGAAACAAAAATTTGAGAAGGTCCAGAGATATTTCCTGTTGACCTCAGTGAACAGTAACATTGAGAAAGTGGTTTAGCCTTGTCAGAGATATTGAAAATACAGGCCAAGTTGATAAAAACCCATCATATTAACCTATAAAAAACCCTGTTCTCTTGTAGCAAGTGTGCATAGCTTTGTTTTGTTAGCTGGAAAAATCTGTGTCACAGTTCTGAACTATTTTTCTCCATTGATCTCAACTAATCTTTCCATGCTGGATTGTAGATATCAAATTATTTTTTTGAATTTTAGTGTGCCTGAGGTGGTAGACACTGAAAATAGGGGTATAGATTCAGGGGCAAGTTTGCAGTCAAGTGTGAATAAAACAGCTAATTCTGGGGAGAAAAAGAGTGAAAATAAAACAACAATTTACTACTTGTTAAATCATTATCACCATTATCCCATCTTATAAAATTTCTAAATAGCAACACTGAGATTTGATCTATCAACTGTTATTGACCATCAGTTTGAATGAAAGCAATCAAACACTAAAGCTGTGAAACTCTGAACAACTTAGCACAGAACAGGGCTGGCAGCACTGCCCCTAACATGTCTGTATTATTTCTGAAAGAGGCTGGTTAGTTGGTATGGGTATCTCTACATGTTTTTGGCCAGAAAAATAACCTTTGCTTAGAAATTACAGTAACCCTGATTTGAGCAAGAGGGGCAAAAAAGAAAAATAGTTCATTAAATAGATGCTTATTTTTTTTTGAAGAATACAAGTTTTTACTTCAGCTTCTCCTTCAGCATGCCAAGAGACTTATTACAAAGGGTGGGGGGAAAAAAGTACAGAAAATACACAAAGTGTGTGAACACAGCAGGTCCCTCCAGCATTTTGTGCAGTGCTCAAAATGCAAAGAAAACACAAAGCAATGAAGAAATAGGGTCTGAGTGTCCAGCTTGTCATTCTTGAATTTAAAACAATAACCTAGGGCAAAAGATGAGCAAAGAAGGTCAGCTGGAGCATTGGAGGGAGCAGAAGGACTGATGGTTTTGGAGACATCTCCCTTTCCCAAAAGCAGCTGAATAAATTCTGGTGTGGCTCTGACCGAGCAGCAGGGATTCGAGCAGAGTCTCTGAGTGCTGCTGGAGCAGTGCTGGCTTTTCAAGCCAACAAAATGCTCATTAATTAGCTTGTTCACGTTTGTGAGAGGGGAGCTGAGCTGGCGTGGTCACTGCTGGAGAGGACGGGGGAGCAGGAGGGAGGACAAGGAAGGACATCGGGGTCTTCCGCCAGGGAGTGTCCAGGGGAAGGGTTGAAGGCGCTGAGTCAGCACTATTGGCTCAGTCGCCCACTTCATCAAGGTGACACACACTCCAGACAAACTGGAATTTGGATAACACCTCCTTCCTTACAGATATCATTCTAAAAAAAAATGAACTTAAAAATTTCTATTATACTTTTTTTTTCTTTTTCGTTTTTTTGCAACTGTGGCAATTGCTGATGGATCAGAGGAGCAATTTTTCTAACACTGCAATCATTTTGGCAGAGTACAGTGTGGACAGTATGCCTATTCTTAGAAATTATTATCCTACTAATCATTGCTAAGTACTTCAAAACAATGTATTATGTGCTAAATACAGGTAGGGAGCTCACTGGTGCCCAGAAAGGGAGGAATATACAGATTGTACCCTGGAGTTTACAGTCTAAACCATTATTGTTGCTAGACCCAAAGCAATTGGAAAGATGAAAGGATTGCAGGCTTCACTCCACGATATCAAATTACTGCAGCTCAAAGCACCACTGCAGTCCACTGAAACCAGTAAGAGTCTTTCTGCTCGGTCCATTTTCCTGGGATGGGACCCAGGGAATGGCTGAAGAGTTGGAAGCTTCTGAGGCCACTGCTCACCTGGGTGGCCACCTGCCTCGTCTTTTGGCTCCTTGCTTCTCACAGCCCCAGCTTTGCAACAGTGGTGCAGAGAACCAGGCCAGCTCTGCCTGGTGCTGGTGAGGGTTTGGGAATTTTGCTGTCTAGGGAAGGAATGTTGTTATGTCTGATGTTTAATGCAGCGCTGGCACCGGGAGGCTGCAGGCAGATTTGTTTACTTGATAGGCTCAGCTGGGTTGACTTTCTAAGGCTAAAAACCTACATTCCTGTGTGGAAAGGCTTCCATAGGAACAGATCAACTGCTTGCATCAGTCCGTGGTTGCCCAGAGCCAGCAGGGCCACTCAGGTGTGCATGATTGTGTTCTCTGCTTCAGCTCAACAACAGCACACGACAGCCAGAGATTGATCTCCTCCTGCAAAAGACTCCTGAGGGCGCATATTTCTGCATTAGGGCTGGTTCCTGTCTTTCAGAATTCTATTGCTGAGGTTTGGACCTTCATGGAATCAAAAATGCAGTAGCCTTCATGATTAGCTTCCATATTATTTTTATACAACATGAAAGCAAGTTCTTGTTTCTTCTTGTGGAATGCTAATGGTTAAATTATGTCTTAAAGTGAAGAAATGTTTACAGAGATTGTTGATGACTCAGTTGGTTTCTAGGGCAAACCATTGTTTTAAGAGCAGCATGTGCTTGTTCAGTAGACACCCTCAATGCCATCAAACATAACTAACAACACTGACCAAAAAAGGTATTTGTCTTGAATTTGAGAAAGCATAAATATTTAAATCAAAGCAGAAACATAGCTGCTGCCTCAAAAGGCCAGTGGAAAAATAGCAAGAACCATCATATCTGGAACTGGGACTTTATAAAACATCTTTAATGCAATAAATATTCATTCTATTTGTTGTAATTAACTACGCGTGCTATGTCTGTACTAAGGCCAGCAAGGAGAGCTGCTATTAATGGTTATTTCCATGTAATAAAATTGTGTGCAGCTCTGTATATTTTTAGATGTGTGAAAATATTTCGCATGTAGACACATGCACAAAGATTAACACACAGAGACAAAATCCTGTGAAAAACATAATGTGTTTTATATTGTATGTTTGCTCTACACTAAATATTTTCAGTTGTATTTGTGCTCCTGATGCTTAAATGAAAAATTCATATTGAAGAATTTTAACAGTTGATCTCAGATTCATGTCTTCAAATTTCCTGAAACACTTAAAATTGCAACTGTAACCTTGTGCTTCCTATGCTAAATTTATTTTGGACCACAAGCTAATGGAAATAAAGTTAATTTAAGTCAAAGATTGTAAGGATTTTGTCATATCTAAACAATATAAAGGGGTTCAAGTCTCAAGAATTTAGTCTGAGACAGCATGTAACTATTTGTTCCTATTATGTTATTGACACCCCTCTCATTGAGAACAAATAATTTTATTAATTTGTTTAAGAATTTCAAGCTGCTAAATCTTTCAAAATGAAAGCTGCTACTAACAATATGTCCCAGAAAGTCAACACAATAAAACAAACTTTCATATCTGATACTACTGAAGATCAGACATCTAATGTGATTCATGCACAAAGTACAGTGGATGATCCCAGATCCCTTAAAAAATAATTAAAACTTCAGTATGCCTTTGAGAAGATGTATAATTCCCATCTATCATTTGACTTTTATTCCTTTCTTTCAAGAATAAAAGTAGCAATTTTGCTGCTTGCTTGTCATCTTTAAGTGACCTGACTCTAAAATGCTGCTGCTTTTTGCTTTTTCACAGGACACAATCTCTAAATTTTTCCTGTCCCTTTTATTGATTAGCTATCAGATTTATTGCAAAGTTGTATCTGTCACATATTTTTGTGGCATTTTCTGTTATTTGGGTTTTGCTGTGCAGAAGAACAGAGCTCAAGAGACAGATGAAGCAGTGATGAGTTCACTAGATCCTCTGGGGCATGAGGATCTCAAAATCTAAGTGTTTGTTTGTTTGTTTGTTTGTTTGTTTGTTTGTTTGTGGTTTTATTTTTTTTTAAATAGGGTAATATTGGCTTAAGAGCTTTAGTATTTTAGATTTAAATGAGAGATTTCCCTTTCTGTAAATGGTCCAAGGTTCATGTTCTATTCAACAGCAAAATCTTTGATGTCAAGGAGTCCTGAGTTAGCTTTAATAATGCATGTAGTGAGAATTTGATAATGTTTTTTCCCCAAAAAACCATGAAAATTATAACAAAATAAAAAAGATAATACTCTAATAAGTTGTGATGTCAAAACCATCTCTTTTTGGTCTAGTTATGTCTCATTGAACCTGATCCTCATTTAAATCCAGAGCAAGATTAAACCCATTTTTGGATGGATATACAGAAGAATACTGCTGAATGTTGAAACTGCTGAGGAATTTAGGCAGGAAAATTGAATTATAATCTGGTTAGAATTTGAACATTTGTTTAGACTAGCATTTTTGCTTATCACAGGTACCACTCGATTCCAAGTTCTTTTACTTCATGATTAACTTCTTGGATTGAGCTTTTGACCTAGAAATCATAATTCCACTGCTTTTAATGGTCTGCATCTCAACACTTGTAGTTCGAGGTACATAACTCACAGTACAGATAAGCAGATAGTAAAAAACATTGTTTGAATACTACTGGTTATCTCACAGCAAATTTCCATTGAGAGTCTCTTGATGCTGTTGTCCATTCTTATTTCATTTTTGAACCAGATCAAACTCACACAAAATTCAATGCAGGGTAATGCATGGGTTTAACAATAATAAGGGAGCAGTTGTGAAAAAGGCATAAAAATTCAAAATCTAAGGTCCCAGCTGAAGGTAATTTTTTTCTTTAAAAAACATGTATTGCTGATATGTTTTATGGCTGACATATTGAGTTTTTTCAGGCTCCAATGTCCAAATCAGTAGCTGGAATGAAGACTGAGTCCACATCAGGAAGTGATGCTAGGAGGGTGGGTGTGCCTGCTTACAAAGCCACAGATGCCTTGAGGTAATAAGAAAGGACTGGAACTTGTACAGACATACAACAATTCATTTCTGTTCCTTAGTGTTTATTATAGAAATGTTCAAGCTGGAGACTTGGCACACTCCCTGTTAACGATATAACAACTTCCACTATTGTTTTACAACAATAAATACTTCTGATTGTAAAAAGACATATTTTACCAAGAGATTTCATGCAGTATGACCCCATGCACTGCAATATTTCTTGAGAGAAGCGTCACACACAACATCCTGGCAGTTGCTGCAACAGTCGTTCATCTCCATGAAAAACATCCAGGTTAGGTGAGTGAAAGGGAGAAACCTCCTGTTTTTTTTAGAAGAGCCATATGGTTCATTTTGATTTAAGGAACAAAACTAGGAACCATGGTTCCTCTCATTTTATTAACAATCTGGTTTCTGACACTATAATAAAAATCGATTACACTATTCTAGGTCAGCAAAATTGATTTCCTTCTTCTGGACATATTCTGAACTTGGACTTGCCATCTCAGTTGGACAGAAGACATTATTTAACATCTTCTCAGAGAATGCAGCAAATGTGGGTGGAAAAGAGCAAAGAGGTGGAAAAGAGACAGGGAGGGTAAACAAACACTATTTTATTAAATACTTTTCAAAAGTTTCTGTGATGCAGATGTGGGTTAAATTGAAACTGGTCTTCATTTTAACATGTGGTTGAGGTTGAAAGTGGATTTTCATGCATAGGGCTGTGTTTCTCTCTGTCATCATATTAGTATTTATTGATTTTAATTTACTTCTCCTTTCCAGAGCTGGTGGAGCTTTCCAAAGTTTTCCCTTGCCTGATTGCCTATTTATGCATGGCCTGCTTCTCCCTTTTGTTTTACAATGTGCTCTTAGAAAAAAATTATTAAATGCAGCTCTGCACATCTTTTCTTATCTTCCTTCTAGAAATAAATATGTCCAAAATCTTGGCAACAATAGTCCGAGGATAAATGCCCTTGTTTGACAGGACTTTGCAGTAGTAGCTGCTTTCTAATGGCCAGCTTGATAGAACCATTAATAGGCAAATCCCATGTACTACCAAGAATTCAGGAAAACTTTTTCATCAGAAATGCTGCAGACTGCATTTTACTGAAAAATATCTTTGTCTTTAATGAAACAGAGACAATATTGCAAACAACTGGTGTTCCAATTTCTAATAAAAAATTGTCTTGGGGATCAAAATCTGAGATAAATATGTAGGTATTTGAATTAACCATCTTCTTGCAGCATAACAGAGTTGCCACAAACAACATCAAACTCCGTATATCCAGGGAACCTGTGTCATGAAAATAGTAACCCCATTCTAAAATAGCAGATATCACATCTTCATCACTTAAATGTCAAAATATTTGAACTAAGAAAATGTAAATATTAATGGATTAAACTAACCTGCCAAGTTGCTGTTGGAGAGTGTTCCAAGTAGGAAGATGGTTTCACCAAAGAGAAAAGGCTCGAAATAAGAATATTTTTTTGTTTGTTTTGTTGTTTTTTGAGGTTTTTTTAAAATTTGTTTGTTCAAAATTGAAGCTTTGTGCTGTGTATAATCAATTTCTGGTCATATTTCATTACACTGAAGTACTAGGAAAATTTCTGTCAACATTAAGATTATCTTGCAGAATTTATACACATGAAAATTTATTCTTAAATAACTGCTTTTGATTAATTGTTTTCAATTAGCTTCCTGTGTAGGTGCTATTATAGGAAATATGTGTCTAATTTTGAATGTGGTAGCTATTGCACCTTACATGTCTTACCCCAGTACAGATTAACTTTCTGCGTAGACAAAAGTATAATTCCTATTTTATAACACTTAAAAGTAAACTTAATGTCCAAATCACAGTGTTTGAGGGAGGTAGTAATTACCACCCAAGAGATGGAGTTGGAAGAAACAGAAAATCTTTGGTGTTCTCGTGCTCTTCTTCAGGTCTCAGATGCCTGAAAGTTTTCCTATATTTGCTTTCCCTACAATCTTTATAATGCTGTTTGCCTTAAAATTACATGTACAAGACCACTGCTATGTATAAACTAATTTCTTTTCTTCTAATGAAAAAGATAACCTCATGTTAGAAGACAATGGTGTTCGTTAAATGACATTTGTCTTATTTTGCTTGTAAACTATATTTAATTTCTATGCAACAACCTTATAACTTTTTATAGGCTAAGAAAACTAATTGTGCTTAAAAATGTGCTTTTCTATGGTTTAAAGACCCTGATGTTTAGCCTTTGAAAGTTTCTGAATGTGTTACTTACCATTGTCTGTTATTTTTTTCCTTTTACTGTGCCTTTCAAGACCCATGACAAAGTAATGATTCAGAGCAGGGGATATAGACCAGATTTAAATACTTAGCATTTTACTTCTGGCATCTGGCTCATCCAGTCATATTAAATATAATCAAGAAATTCTTGAAATAGTTTAAAGTTTATATTTCAGGGGAAAGGCAAAATAAAAATTCCTTTGAAAATAAAACCAAACCAACATTGCCCATATCTGGACACTATGTCTCCTCCGTGCTTCTTGCTTTTCCTGCTGCAGAAAGAATTCTATGTGGGGTCATCTTAGAAAGATTCCTGTCCTTTCAGCATGACATTGACCCATGGATCAGAATACTATTGTGAATTTTATTTGTATTTCTGTGGGCATTAAAAAGTACTGATCTGGCAGAAAGTTCAGCAGAAAATTTTATATATCACATCATTCACAATCCAATTTTACTTTTAGGACATAATTCCTTTCTATGCTTATTTAGACAATTTAGTGTCATTTTGTTCTGTTGGATTTTGTTTGTTTGCTTGTTTAAATTACCAAGCAGATGTTGGTATTCATGAGATATAATTGTAAAACTTCAGGGTAGAAGAATAAGAGAATAGGTGTTGAGGATTAATAGCACTTCAGGTGTCCTGTTGAGAGTCACCAGTGTAATAATCTGTGTTCTGGCAGCACAGCTGTTGTCATGGCCCCCGGGCTATACAGCATCCATCTGCCCTTGGGCAGAGTTCCTGCGGAAAGTGGGGGCTTTTGAGTGGAATGTGATAAAATATCTGCCTGACTTCAGCTCCATGTGCCAATGCTCAAACATTGTTCCTAAGTGAGTAGCACTTATAAAGTGATCTGAATAAATAGTTATCCAAGTTCCAATAGTTGCATCCAAGTGGGAGGTCAGTTGATGGACATCATGCTGCTTCTGAGAAACTACTGTGAGATGGGACTCGACACAGAAAGTGATTATTTTCTTGTCTCATTTGGTGGACAACTGGCCACACACCACTCTGCTGGGAACCTGCTCCTTTGGAAACAGCAATGGGTATTAAATGATTTGGGGTTTAAAGAAGTTGAAAGGAAAATACTCTGCAGGTCATAGAGGCTTGTACTCCATCACTGCATCTTGGATCTGGATCAAGATGCCTACAGTCAGTTTCTAATTGAAAGAAAAACATTGGAACTGGAAGGTGTCTCTCTTCTGAAGAAATCAAAGTTTGGTTGCAAAACAAATATTTATTTCACTTTCAGATTTGTGATTTTAAATGCCCTGAAAATAACATTCTTAAAACTCTATCCTGTCCTGGAAAGAAGAAACACAGAACAGGAGCCTCTTGGGAATACTGACCTGCCAAGGGTATAAATGGATTTATGCAGCATTATTTAACAGCTACTGCCTGGAATATTGTTAGAAGCCATAGATCATGGTTGCAACACTAAAAACCCTGGAATGGAAACAATATTACAGTTTTGTTTTCCTCCAGTCTGCAATTGCTTTATTCAGTCAGTGCTGTTTTTTGACAACTCTGTGTAAGCAATGCAAATATTTTGCCTGTGGAGCTCAGAAGCATCATATTATGTTCAAGCTTTATCCGGAACACAGCTTTTAGAGATAAGAAATGTCCAACCTTCCCCCTCCCTCCCTGTCCCCATTACTGGAAGATAGCCCTAATGGCTTTGTACCTTAACATTAGAACTGGAAAGGACTTACTCCACCCACCAAAAAATGACAAAGACAGGATATATCTTTAGTACATCTAGATAATTCAGTTCTGTTTTAAATTGTCAAATGAAAAGGATTCTTGTATATGCCCTGGGAGACTATTTCCCAGTTTAACAAGACTGTTTTTATTCTGATTGCAATTCTGTGTTTTCCACATTTGGAAATGAGCACGAATTACCATTGTGATATTTTAATCATATTTTTGCCCTAATACTGCCCACAGAACTTTCTGAATTAATTTCTGTTTTAGTCAAACTGCTTTCAAGAGAGAGAGACCCAACTGCTAACTTGGTGAGACATTCCAGTTTATTGTTTTTCTTTTAAATGTATGTTTGGCTTCACTTTCTAGCTACATTGCAGCACTAGTAACAGATGTCTGTATTTTTTTTGTTTTATTTTGTTTTGTTCTGTTCTGTTCCACATTCTTTGTTTCCTTATAGAAGAAATTACAAATTAGCCACTATACTTATCATACTTGGATTACAGATTTTTGGGTGTGTAAATCTTTGCAATCTATACCCACAAAGCTTGCTCTTTTGAATTTTTTAAAGTAGTTTATTTCTGCCTTTCTACTCCTATTACTGGACTGACTCCTCTGAGCTGTAATGGTGACAGGGAGATGTAAATCTTTGAGGAAACTTAAACTTATGGAGTTGCCACATCAAAGCAGATCATTGTTGGACCAGGTTCCAGGCTCACCTAGTACAGAGGAATGATTATTACTTCCTGTGCCATGAAATTTTGGAGGTCTAACATGAATTAATTTTTAAACTCTTTTTAGGTTCCTTTCATACCTTGGGGTATGGAGGAAAATGAGGATTAAGTGGCATGTTTTGACTAATGTTCAGACTGACTGGCAAGTGGAATTGAAGAATTAAATCTCCAGACAAATTTTGCCATTCATTCTCAATATCTTTCTGAGCAAGAGCTTTCCATAGGTTCTTCTGTTAGAAATTTCCTTCATGTTTTCAGAAATCTCAAAAAGTCTGCACTGAAATTAAAACTAACTTCCTGGGTGTATTACAAGATTGCTGGAACATGGTGACAGGTTCTCCACAGAGACTGTGGAGTCTCCCCACCTTTGCAGATGTTGCAAACTTGAGAGATGGCATAGAGCAACCTTCTGTAGCTTTGAAACTGGCCCTACTTTGTGTGTAACCAGATCTCACTCCTAATTCTGCAGTTCTGCTTTTTCTTTTTTTATCAGTGATTTCTAGAACAAAATCTGCTAAGTTTCTAGTTTCATTGTCTTTAGATACTGCAGTCACACAGTACTGACAACCTCGAGGACTGAAGCATAATGAAGGGCTTACAGTGTCACATCAGATTTCTGTATCAGATGTGGGAGATTGAACACAATGTTTCCCTGGGAACTCTTGTTCTGGATAAAATCTTCAGTAAGCACAACCTTTTGGTTTTTTATTGACATACAATGGTAGAATGACTTAAATTCAGCAATAAGTGAAAGGCTATAATATGCTGCTCTATGTTATTCCCAGATTGAAAAGAGAGAGTCTGGTGAATGTCTTTGGTGAGCTGTTGCCATGGTTAACAGGGATGTCAAAAACAGTGAGAAGTCTCACTGACATTTTGCAAGCACAAATGCTTTCCTGATTTTCAGTTATGAGAAAGTACAAAGAAATATGAAGTTTGTGGTAATATTAAAGAGATTTTGTTTCAAGTTCCCAAATTTAGAAGTAAAATAAAGAAGAGCTGTAGTTCATTAAGTGAACTCACAGGTTTTATGGGTCAGCCATTACCATGGGTAGATCTGAGTCACTCAGGACCAATGCAAAGTGCTCTAGAAGTTTACTTCAGTCATGTTCTCATAGGAGGAAAGAGAGCTCAGGACCTCTCCAAAAATGCCCAGTTAGGTGGTAAAAAACTTTGGAAAGTGACTGTTAAAAGACAAAATCATTGTGTCATGTTTCCACACCCACAGTTCTGAAGTTTCTATGCTTTATATTTAAATTTTGTGAGGTTGCAAAAATTTTACTTGTTGTTGGGTTGTTTTTTCCCCCCTTTGGATCTTCCCATTTCTTCAGTTGGTCTGTTCACCTGCTTTGTGGGCTTCATGAAACTGCAAAGCTCCTTCTAAAGCAAATGGACTAGTCATTAACCAAAAACTGATGTAAAAACCTGCTTGGTACTTATAGCTAAAAGAAGAGGTAAATAATGAAGTGTGTGAAAGAAAATAATCTATGCCAATAAAACTATCTGATAGTGGACTCTATGTTTCTTTTCAGGCTGCCATAAAGGTACTCAGGACCCTGGATGCTGGAAATCAAGTTTCTGAACATTAACTTAGTTGTTTTGTGATAGTGGACCAATATTTGTTTATTGACTGGGACTGGAATTAGAGGTAAGATTTTCCATTTCTTAACCTGTCACATCTTGGGACATCTTGGAAAGACAGATGAAAAATATCTCTACTATCATCACAGGAAAATAAAGTTGAAGTTGTATTCCTTACTGTTAGTCTTTTCAAAATAGGAATTGATTTTAAACTCCCCTTTAGACCTTCTCTAATGCTAGGAGAGAGAGAGAAATTACTTCCCAGTAGAAGTAATTGTATAAGAAATAGATCCTTGAGAAAAAGTTGTTTGATTAGCTTTAAAATAAATTTTTGGTTTTGTTTCACTGAGGAATGGCTGATCTGTTCCTCCTTCTTCCCACGGGGACATAACTTGTGCTGGATTGCAGAAAATATTTTTCATTTCTAAATTTCTAAAGAACCTTTCTAAAGGTCTCTGCAGGATGAAGGGCAGAACTACTAATCAGATTTCTGTGGGAGGACTACTGTACTTTCTGAGGAACTTTGATGAAATCAATAGGGATTTTCACATATTTCTGCACTTCTGCAGAAATATCAACTACTGCATAGGGAGTACATACCACAGGGGTATCTACAGCTACATCTACAGAAACATGAATTAAAAGCTTATGCATTTAAGTTTATGCATGTAATGTAGTAATAATGGAAAGTAGCCTCTTCTGTGAGGAAACTGATGTCCATTGGGATCGAGACAAAAAGGTAAAAATCAATATACTCCTTATCTAAGAATAATGCAAACATTGATGCTTTCAATCTGTTACTAAATTATCAGTATAATTGAACTAAATTACTCTTTTGTGGCTGCCTGTACTTGACAGTAGCTTGCTTTTGAGGTTAGTAGACTATCCTACATGAGATAAGCAATGTAGGATGCTGTTTGCTATGGGAAAAACACCCCTGTCCTCATCTGACAACAGATTCTTAAGAGTAATGTCAATGACTCTATATCTGCTGCTCCCTAAAAATCCACCTATTTTGTCTTAGAGTGTCGGTTCAAGTCTGAGACTGAGCCCCATTTGTTTCAGGCACCAATACTGGACAAACCTTGTAGGCTAGAGGCTGACTTTTTATAGAGGCTGCTGCACACACAAACCTGCACCTCCCCAATTCTTCTGACAAACATCCCCAGATGTTGTTATTCAACATCTGGCAGTTACCTTGGCCAGGCTCCTTCCTAGACTGGGAAGGGTCCATGGGTGTTTCCTATGGTCTGAGATGTCATCAAGGGTGGCCAGATGTAGGGCAAATGTTCTCCTGCTGGCAAACAGGATGCAGGTAGATTCTTAAGACAGAGCCAACAGGGTCTTTGAGTATTTTCTGGCTTCTCTTCATTCATTTGCCACCCCACTGTGAGTTCACTTGCATTTAAGTTTGCGGTCCTCATTCCTGACCCCTCAGGTTGTTTCTTTTACCAATGATTGCTACATTTTTCATCACCCATCATTAGGGCTGAAGTTCTACAGTCAGCAACAATTGCACTGTGTTTTAATCAGTGTTGCTGAAAGTATTACAGCCATTAAAAGCAAATATAGCTTATCCTATCTATCTATCTATCTATCTATCTATCTATCTATCTATCTATCTATCTATCTATCTATCTATCTATCTATCTGCATCACATGCATATCCTAGGTGTTCTTTTAATATGCAAAAAATATTTGTTATATATATATAATTGCCAACCTTTAAATTAACTTCAGTATCACTCCACTTATGACAAGATTGCCTATTTTGATTTTTTCTGCTTAATCTAGGAGTGTGTTCTCTAATAATACAGTTTCACCCTTAATGACTACAGTCATCCTAAACTCATGCCAGAAAAAACATTGTACTGCAGTGCTCTATCATGCGTTACATTCATTATCTGACCAAAAGGCTGCACTCCTCCACACAATTACACCAAGACTGGGGAAAAAAAAGTGTAAATGTGTGTACTTGTAATAAGAATGCGCTTTGAGGGTTAGATCTCTTTAAACAAAGACAAGCATTATCTCATTTTTTTTGCCCAATCTTGATCTCTTCTTAAAACAGATCAACATCTAGCAGAGCATATCCATGGCAGCTATCATAATAAGTTCTCTCCTAAAACAGTGAGGCAGATTTCAAAGTCTGCTCTGAATCTGGATAAAAGCAGGAGACAACAACGGCCAACAATGGTAAAGTATAAAACAAACAAATTAAAACTATACAGTAAAGGAAGTAATAATATCACAAATGGACTACAAATGTTCAGTGCATTTTTAATTTTAAATATAGAAAATAAATTAGAAAAACACGTTTTGGCTTGTTTTTCTATCCTGAACATTTGTAGCTGATTTCTATGTGTTGAGGTTGTTTTTTATTTAGTTGAATAGGATCTGTGTTCTCCTAGTGATGTCCAATGTCTTGGCAAGGACACAAAGGTCTGTAGGGCAGGAAAGCTGAGGAACTGGGACTGTGGGCTGATATATGAACACTTATGATGAAAAATGCAGTGACTGGAGACCATCTGTGCAATGGTTGTACAGATGAAGAAAAGACATCTCTCTAAGCTCAGCACCACATAAATATGTTTTGAGCTCCAAGTGCAAGGAAGTCAGCAATAATGGAGTCAGAGAGCAGTTAGTGAATCCAAAGGCACATTTGTCTCTCTATCTGAACTTGGTAGCTCTGTGCAAACTGAATGAAGGTATCTTTCATGTTTGCAATTGACCTGAGTATTCAATTACCAGTCTGCAGGTCTGCAAAGCAGTTGCAATCAAATTTTTCAACCCTCTCATAAGAAGCCAACTATGTTCATAGCTGAAACTGAATAAGCTCTGTTTGGTTAAGCTCTGTCCTGACTGATATCATGGGTGCCACTAAGGTTTCCTGCAAATGCACATTCAATGGAGGGGTTCAACCTACCTCCCATAAAATACATTTGTGCTAGTAAGTTGCACAGTAACAACGAGTATTTCTGTTTATTGAAATTAGCTCTGCTTTTGGCATAGGAGGGTTTGTTTACATGGAAAGGGGTCTGCTGTGCTGATTGGCCCAGGTGCCAAAGAAAGGTTCAAGGAATATTTGATTCACTAGTGTCAACATAGCAATATACTCCAATTAAAAAAAAAAAAAATAAAAAAAAAAAAAATAAAAAAATTGCCTTCCCACTGAGGACGAACCAGTTCTCATTCTCAGCAGAATGATGTCAGCATGCTGGTGGTAGAATTCATCCTGATATATGACCCAGGATCAGTTTGCATGTATTTCATCATCTTTCACAATTTAGTGAGTATTCCCACAGTACATTTTTTGATGAAATATGGAATCTTATCACAAGTTGCAAACAAGTTCTCAACATGCCTGTAGTCCTCAAGAGGATGAACAATTGTCTGACACCTCACAAAACCCAGCAGCAGACAGCATTTGGAGTTTCTGGGCATCCCCAGCAATACAGGTCCATGGAGGAATGGATTCCTGCTCCAGTTTCACTCTTTGCACACCCCAAAAACAAAAGGATGTAATTTTGAGTGGGAGTTGTGTGACTTAGATGAGAGCTGCACTAAAGTGTGTTGTGAATTTGTGGAAGTTCAAGACATGTTGGCATGTCAAGCTCTTGAATGAAAAGTGTATTTTACTGTGTGCTCTGGGGGAGCCTTAGAGAAGAGCAGTCAATCTCAATTAATGTGAAAAGAATCTGGCCATGCATATATTGAAAAAGTTTTGCTTTCTGCCATCAAAGGGCTTCCCAGCTGGATGTTGTTAATAAATAATTGTCTGGTTTCACTTACTATCTTAAAGTTCAAAATCTTCATGTTTTATGGGTAGTCAAACAAAGTAAAGAGCACAAAGGTTGAAAAATCTGAGTTACCATTGCTGGATATTGTAAGACATTTTTTATAACCTGATGATATGGGAGATAACTGCTACAGTCATACACAAAAAGTTTAAGTTCCTGCCTATAGTACAGGAGCCTTTCTTTAAAATTTTCTTTAATGGTGATTTTGGAAGTTGACACTGGCATCTTTATCAAATATTTCTTGGTGTCTCTTTTTCTAAAATTATCTCATAGTTATCTGTTAAATATTTTATTTAGGAGACCATCATAATCATGTAAACAAGCTATTATATTTTAATTTAGTTGATACTAGTGCAAACAAACTATTATATTTCACTTTATTGCATTTTATTTAGTTGAAGGCTCATGGTACATGGTACACCTAATCTGTGTTTCCTTTAACCAGAATAAAATCCAATAAGGAGAAGGGAAGTAATGTAATTAGCATTGGTCTGCTTCATTACATTTTACACATACAAACATGCATTGCATTTATTTTCTAGACCCTGTTTGTTGTGAAAAATGTTTTCATCACAGTTAGGATAGCCAAAGATGCCTAAAGGACTTGGATGCTCAAATCCTGTTTGCTTTTCTCCATTTGCTTCTGATCACTGGAGAAGTTTTCCAGTGGAGAAATGTCTGGGAAGCATTTAACAGAGGTCTCACCTCAGAAATGTTGTGCTAATTTTTGTCTGCTCTGAGACTCCAGGAGTTCAGGACATGGAATGAATTTGCACATGTTTAATATTTCCATGGTTTTATTTTGAAAGTCTTGAGCAATTCCTCCTTGTTATGCTGGGATTATCCTTCTGGGGAGCTGGCTTTTCTAAAGGGATATTTAAGAGCAATTATAAGAGTCATCCTGAATCCACATTTGCACCTCAGTATCTAAGATAGCAATTAAAAGTTAAAGCTCAGTTTTATCAGCTGAAATCAGAACTCTGAATGGTTTTCATTTCAGAATTAATTTAAATCAGGTCCAGACTTAGGCATTTGAGTTATAAACACTTCTTCATTTGCAACCTGACTGATCTTTTGAGCAGATGAAAAAGTCTTATGTAAGACAAGCCTCAGCTTAGCTGAATGGTCAAGCAAAATGCCTACCTTTATCTGCACTGTCATAGCTAAGGGGTTTGTGCTAACATGACAAAACATCACCTTCTGTCTTTTGCACAGATATAGACTGGTTAGCATGCTTGCCTCAGTAAGATGGGCTAGAACCTTCCAGTAAAAGCTGAGAGGATGGTAAGAATAACATTAAACAGCAGCAATTGTCCCCAACTCTGCCCATCACTTCCCCTCCCCTGCCAATCCTCCTAATCTTTTAAAAATGTGTGATGTAATTTCTGATGAAATATTGGTTGTTTTTTTTTTCTATAGCCTGTAGGCGTAGGTCTTTCCACAGAGTTGTCTAGCCTAATTTAGACAATGCATTTGAAGGCAGCGGGATGTAGGTATCTGAATGTTGAAGGAGAGGGTCCTGCAAATGGGGTTCTGAGGACATAGGTGAGAGCAAAAAATGTGTCAAAGAATGGCAAGTAATGATATGAGGCCTACTTTATTAAAAATAAAGTGTAGGTTTTATGATCTCACTTATCACTGCACACGGACACAGCAGGTCAGCAGGTTGATCCTCACCAGCAGGGACGCGTTGGAGATTAAAGATCTTCTTGAGATAGGACTGCAGCTCAGACAGAGCTGCACTGCACACCCTGAATATTACTTAACAATGAGATTCATTACAGGCAGCAAACAGCTTAAACTAATTAATAGGGATGTGTTTCTGGGCATACCTAGGTAATGACTTGTAATTCTGAGGTAGGCCCCTGAGTGAAAATGAGAAGGTTCATAGAATCACAGAACAGCCCAGCTTGTGATGACCTCAAAAGATCATCTGGTCCCACTTTTTGTAGGAAAGGAAGCCTAGGTAATATTATGTAGCACCTTGTCCAGCTTCATCTTGAAAACCTTTGGTGGTGGTACCTCCAACAAGTCACTGGGGGAGTTCTTTCTGTTGACTCATCTCTTTGGAGATAGAAACTGCACTCAGATAAAGAGGGGAGACTTGATATTGTTACCACTTTTACAATGGTACTCCAATGGTCAAGGCACTTAGCTAAGACATCAGAAATTCAGGCTAAATGCTTTTCATGAAAGCACAGCAGCCTTGGAATAGGAGACATGTCTAATCATAGCATTGTACAAAATCACAGAATAAGCTGATTTGGAAGGATCCACCCACAAGGATCATTGAGTCCAGCTCCTGACCCTGCACGGCACCGTTCCCAAGAGTCACACCATGTATCTGAGAGTATTGTCCAAACACTTCTTGAAGTTTCAGGCTTGGTGCTGTGACCACTCCCCTGGGTGAAGACACTTTTTTCTAATATCCAACCTAAACCTTCCCTGACACAACTTCAGGCCATTCCCTCTGGTTCTGTCACTGTCACCACAGAGACAAGATCAGTGCTCGCCCCTCCTCTTTCCCTCACGAGGAAGTTGTAACTGCAATGAGATCTCCCCTCATTTTCCCAAGGCTGAACAGACCAGGTGGCCTCAGCCACTTTTCATACAGCTGCCCCTCAAGAATTGTTGCCATTCATTTTTAAGTATTGCATCAATCCCTGGCAGGGAGAGTTTATCCATGATCTCATAATCTTGATAAGCACACTCCATGGAGAAGGACCATTTTCCTCTGGGTGCTGTTTTCATATGAAGCATATTGGCTTGTCAGTCCCAAGCCACACAGGGCACTAAGAGGCTCTGCTGAGCTCTGCAGAGGCACAGCCCTGGCTGAAGCTTCTCATGCCTCTGCAGATCTCCCTGGGCAAGAATTGTTGTTTACCTACATAGGCTGAGGCACTACTTTCTTGCCCAATTTAACTTTAGATGTCCAGTGTCACAGAATGTAGTAATCCACTAAAAGAGACAGCATCCCTAGTTTAAAATACTGTTGTCGTTTGAAAGCAAAACGAGTGAGAGGCTCCAAGTCAGAAATACAATTTAATAGGAAGAAGAAAAAAGGATAAAATAAAATAAATGCAATAATACGAAAAAAAAACCACTGACAGAGTCAGAATACAACCTGAGCGGGATGATGGAAGCAGTGATCCTGTAGAAAGGTCTGGTAGCTCTGTTCCTCTGGGAATCCAGTGGGTAAGGTCCCCCGTATTGTCCCAAATCCCAGATTATATCGAGGTGAGAATGCTTGGCTCCTCCTCCTGGGCAGAGCATCTCACAATGGGATAATGAGTCATACAGGGGGTCCTTAATGGCTCATTAAAGAGAGATAACTCCCAGTGGGAATTATCTATGAGTTGTGCAGCAGGCCATTAACAGAAGACCCATTAACAGAAGATACCTTAACAGAGGACACCTTAACAGAAGAGGGAGGGGGAACCTGGAAGAACACTGCTTCAACAATTGGTTTCAACAGTTCATGAAGGTGGTGATAGAATACTTTGTGAATATCTTATACTACAACCCAGGACATAATCCATGCTTTATTTTATCGCTATCTACATCATACCCAAATCAATGCATTCTTACAGAGATATACATATATACATACAGAATGAAACCTCACACACTGTTCTCACTTAAAATTAGGTCTCCCTGTGGTACACAACGGGTTTCCCCATCTTTCTGCATTACCCACCAAGTGTATCCAGGTCCTTGAGCAAAGACAATCCCACGGGTGGGTCTGCCTTTGTCTGAGGTGGGATTAATCCAAACAGTCTTTCCTAAAATGGCCTTCATGTGCACCACAGGGACTTTGTCTCCATGCACTGTGTGTAAGGGTTCAGACTGGGCAGGACCAGCTCGATTGATAGACCCTCAGGTGTTTACCATCCAGGTGGCTTTGACTAAATTTATTTCCCAATTCTTGAAGGTCCCTCCACCAAGTGCCTTCAGGGCAGTCTTTAGTAGTCTATTGCACTGTTCAACTTTCCCAGCAGCTGGTGCGTGATAAGGAATGTGATATATTCTTTCAATACCATGCTCTCTAGCCCAGGTGTTTATAAGGCCATTCTTGAAATGGGTCCCATTGTCTGACTCAATTCTCTCAGGAGTGCTGTGTCTCCACAGGACTTGTTTTTCAAGGCTCAAGATGGTGTTCCGGGCAGTGGCATGAGGCACAGGGTAGGTTTCCAGCCATCCAGTGGTAGCTTCCACCATGGTCAGCACATAACGCTTTCCTTGGCGGGTTTGGGGAAGGGTGATGTAGTCAATTTGCCAGGCTTCCCCATACCTGTACTTCAGCCATCGTCCACCATACCACAGAGGCTTCACTCGCTTGGCCTGTTTGATTGCAGCACAGGTCTCACAGTTGTGGATGACCTGTGAGATGCTGTCCATAGTAAGGTCCACCCCTCGGTCACGGGCCCATTGGTATGTTGCATCTCTTCCCTGATGACCAGAGGCATCATGAGCCCAATGAGCTAGAAACAATTCTCCCTTGTGCTGCCAGTCTAGATCTACCTGTGATATTTTCACTTTGGCAGCTTTGTCCACCTGCTCATTGTTGCGATGCTCCTCATTAGCCTGGCTCTTGGATACGTGTGCGTCCACGTGTCGAACCTTCACGGTCAGCTTCTCCACTCGGGCGGCGATGTCCTGCCAAATGTCAGCGGCCCAGATGAGTTTTCCTCTGCGCTGCCAGTTGGCCTTTTTCCAGCGAGTCAGCCATCCCCACAGAGCATTAGCTACCATCCATGAGTCAGTGTAGAGATAGAGCCTTGGCCACTTCTCTTGTTCAGCAATATCCAAAGCCAGCTGGACAGCTTTAAGCTCTGCAAGCTGACTCAATCCACCTTGTCCCTCGGTAGCCTGTGCAACTCATTGTGTGGGGCTCCATACTGCAGCTTTCCATTTCCAGTTAGCGCCTACAATTCGGCAGGAGCCATCAGTGAAGAGAGCATATCGTCTTTTAGTCTCTGGTAGCTCATTATATGGTGGGGCTTCCTCGGCACGTGTTACTTGCTTTTCTTCTTCTTCAGACGATAATCCAAAAGTCTCACTTTCCAGCCAGTTTGTTATAACTTCCAGAATCCCAGGGCGATTTGGGTTTCCAATACGGGCATGCTGTGTAATGAGGGCAATCCATTTGCTCCATGTGGTGTCAGTGGCGTGATGCATGGAAGGAACCTTTCCCTTGAACAGCCACCCCAGCACCGGTAGTTGGGGTACTAAAAGCATCTGTGTTTCAGTGCCAGTCACTTCTGAGGCGGCTTGAACTCTTTCATAGACTGCCCAGATCTCCTTCTCTGTGGGAGTGTAGTTGGCTTCGGAGCCTCTGTAACTTTGGCTCCAGAATCCCAATGCTCGGCCTCGAGTCTCCCCAGGCACCTTCTGCCGAAGGCTCCAGGACAGACCATGGCTCTTGGCTGCAGAGTAGAGCACATTCCTCACATCTGGTCCTGTCCTGACTGGGCCAAGGGCTACTGCGTGAGCAATCTCTTGCTTGATCTGAACAAAGGCTTGTTGCTGTTCAGGACCCCAGTGGAAATCGTTCTTCTTGCGGGTAACCAGGTAGAGAGGGCTCACTATCTGACTGTACTCAGGAGTGTGCATATTTTAAAACCCTATGGCACCTAGGAAAGCTTGTGTTTCCTTCTTGTTAGTAGGTGGGGACATGGCAGTGATCTTGTTGATTATCTCTGTGGGGATTTGGCGACGTCCATCTTGCCACATCACTCCCAGGAACTGGATTTCTTGAGCCGGTCCCTTAACCTTACTTCATTTAATGGCAAAACCAGCTTTCAGCAGAATTTGGATAATCTTCTCTCCTTTCTCGAAAACCTCCCCTGAGGTGTTCCCCCATACGATGATGTCATCAATGTACTGTAGGTGTTCACTGTAGGTGAGAAGAGCCTCACCCTTCTCCAGTGCAGCCTGGATCAGTCCATGACAGATGGGGGGGCTGTGTTTCTACTCCTGGGGCAATCGGTTCCAGGTGTACTGCATGCCCCTCCAGGTGAAGGCAAACTGGGGTCTGCACTCTGCTGCCAAAGGAATGGAGAAGAAGGCATTAGCAATATCAATGGTTGCATACCACTTTGCTGCCTTGGACTCCAGCTTGTACTGAAGCTCTAACATGTCTGGCACAGCAGCGCTCAGTGGTGGCGTGACTTCATTCAGACCACGGTAATCCACTGTCAGTCTCCATTCTCCACTGGACTTACGCACAGGCCATATAGGGCTGTTGAAAGGTGAATGAGCTTTAGTGACCACCCCTTGGCTCTCTAGTTTACGGATCATCTCATGTATGGGAATTACAGAGTCTCTGTCAGTGTGGTATTGCCGACGGTGTACTGTTGCTGTGGCAATTGGTACCTGTTGTTCTTCGACTCTCAGCAGTCCTACAGCAGAGGGGTCATCTGAGAGACCAGGCAAAGTATTCAACTGTCTGATGTTTTCTTTCTTTACTGCGGCTATCCAAAAAGCCCAGTGATATCCTTTTGGGTCTTTGAAATATCCATTCCTGAGATAGTCTATGCTGAGGATACATGGGACCTTCAGGCCAGTCGCGATGGGGTGTTTTTGCCACCCATTCCTAGTTAAACTCACTTGGGCCTCTAATACAGTCAGTAGCTAGGAGCCTCCTGTCACCCCAGAGATAGAAATGGGTTCTGTTCCTACATACCTTGATGGCATCATGGTACATTGGGCTCCAGTGTCAACCAATGCCATATATTTTTGTGGGTCAGATGTGCCAGGCCATCGGATCCACACAGTCCAGTAGATCCGATTGTCCCTTTCCTCTACTTGGCCAGAGGCAGGGCCCTCCTATTCCTGATCATGGCATACATTGTTCTCTTCCTGTAAATATGTTTCTGAAGTCCCTTCAAGAGGATCAGTCATATCATCATTCCTGTATCGTGTGGGGTTCTGTGCATGAGAGACTGGAGCGACATTGATTCTAGATGGGCTTCTTGTGGTAAGTGTTTCTCTTTTCAGCTCACGTACCTGGGCTGCTAAGGAGGAGGTGGGTTTTCCATCCCACTTCTTCATGTCTTCTCCATGCTCTCGAAGGAAAGACCAGAGGTTACCTCATGGTGTGTATCTTCTCTTCCTGGCTGGGGAACGCCTGCTCTTAATGGCAGAGACTCTCGTCGACTCTGGTGAGATTTGGTAAATTTCTTCCTTAAGTTCTTCTTTCAGTTTTTGATGGCCTTCTGCAATCAAACTCCGGCCTTGCTCAGCCAGTCTTGTTTCCACAGACGAGACATGAGTACTAACTGGGGTGTCACAAAGACAGTGACAGTGTCTTTGTAAATTCTTAGTTTATTCGCCAAGACCACCCTGTCTTCACAGTCCCTCCATTGCAGTTTTGCCAAGTAACGTGAGTACATCTCTGGTCCAAGCCGTGCAAATCTCAACCACATCCGTGATGTGCACTGGACACCATCTGGGCTTTTAGGAAATCTCTCGTCTTCTGAAAAAATGATCTCCAGCACAGCCAATTCCCTCAGGCATCGGATACCTTGTTCTATTGTGCTCCATTTTCCTTGGTGCACTTGGAGGTCTTCTTTACAAAGGTATCTGTCTTTCACACTTGTTAGCAGTCGCTGCCAGAGACTGAGAGGTTCTTGGGTTTTTCTGATCCCTTGGTCAATGACCACATCCCAGGACAGCGATCCCAGTTGCCTGGCCTCAATTCCATCTAGAATGGTGTCATTGGCTGCAGTGTCCCAGATTTGGAGCAACCAGGTCAGGATGGACTCGTTGGTCTGGCAAGTAAATTCCTTTCGCAGGTCACGCAGCTCACCCAGAGATAGAAATCAGGTGATGATCTCTGTCTCTTCTGCTGGGTGTGAAGGTCCTGCTGCATCCTCGTCAGTCACTATGTGGACTGATTTGCTCCTTAATTTCTTCTTCTGAGTGGTGGCAACTGCTACTGGTTTAGGCTGTTTCAGTTCAGTGACGGTTTGTGTGGAGATAGTGACGGCACCTTTGGTTCCTTTCTCCTCTGTGACAGTCTGCATAGATGTGGACACCGTTGCCTCACTTTTGGCTTCTTTCTCTTCTGTGATGGTCTGTGTAGATGTGGACACTGTTGCCCTGCCTTTGGTTCTCTTCTCCTCTGTGACAGTCTGTGTAGATGCTGATGCTGTTGCTTTGTTTCTTTTTCCCTCTTCCTCTTCCTTAAGAACACGCTGCATCACACCATGTAGTGTTTTGATTCTAAGTATGGTGCGGGCTGTGCAGAGAAGAGAAAGCAGGACTAACAATAACATCATGATGTCCTTGGTATCCAGGGAGTACTCAATATTTTCAAAAACTGCTGTGTCATGCCTGAAAAGCTTGAAAAAATCATTCTTTACCCCTCCCCACAGGGGCTGGGTGAGATTGTTGAGGCCCTGGACGTAGCATCCTAGACCAGAACAAGAATACAAAGCTGGGTATATATTCTGAATGATGTTCATTGCCTCGGAGTTTATCAAGCAATGGACATAATAGAGCAATAAAGCAATTTTAGTACCATATCCCGGTCTACACAGGAGCATTAAGACCAGCAGATAGTGTCCCAGGTGAGGAAAAATATAGAGAGATAGGTATGAGACACATGTAAGCATGCTGAGCATCACAGCAAACAGGTGCCTGCTTCAATATGAAATTGTAATTCTGACTTTCCTCAGTGCCTCTCGTGCCCCACGTTGGGCACCAAAAATATGTCGTGGTTTGAAAGCAAAACGAGTGAGAGGCTCTAAGTCAGAAATACAATTTAATAGGAAGAAGAAAAAAGGATAAAATAAAATAAATGCAATAATACAAAAAAAAAACCACTGACAGAGTCAGAATACAACCTGAGCGGGATGATGGAAGCAGTGATCCTGTAGAAAGGTCTGGTAGCTCTGTTCCTCTGGGAATCCAGTGGGTAAGGTCCCCCGTATTGTCCCAAATCCCAGATTATATCGAGGTGAGAATGCTTGGCTCCTCCTCCTGGGCAGAGCATCTCACAATGGGATAATGAGTCATACAGGGGGTCCTTAATGGCTCATTAAAGAGAGATAACTCCCAGTGGGAATTATCTATGAGTTGTGCAGCAGGCCATTAATAGAAGACCCATTAACAGAAGATACCTTAACAGAGGACACCTTAACAGAGGACACCTTAACAGAAGAGGGAGGGGGAACCTGGAAGAACACTGCTTCAACAATTGGTTTCAACAGTTCATGAAGGTGGTGATAGAATACTTTGTGAATATCTTATACTACAACCCAGGACAAATACACAGATAATAAATAAATACCTTCTTTGAAAAAGATGAAACACTTCCTTCCTATATATGCTCATATAACATATTTTAGCTTTACATATAAAATACACATTCACTGAACTAGGTCTGCAATCTTTGTCTACAACAAAGTGTTATTGCTTGGTGAGATTACTTTGCCTGATAGCCAAATATGTGGTTTTGAAGAATTAATGAGGAATTTATCTATTATTCTGGATGAAATGTTCTGGCAGTTCAAGGCAGTAAAATTCCTGTCTTGCAGAAGAGAACACAGTTCTGCCTCTGTCAAGAAGCAAGACAAAAATTCATAGCTGATTTCAGCAATGAGCTCCCAAATTTTTTCAAAGATACTTTATTTTATTAAATATTTATCTCAGAAATATGCAGCTAAAGACCAATTGCTTCTCTGCACCAAACAGGAAATTTTATCTGCTTCCTTGTTTTGTTTTTCTTCCCCCTAAATTTTCCTACCACAAACATTTGGTGTGTGAAATGAAGTCTGATTTATTTGTGTTCATTCTGTCTAATTTCAATAGCTTTATCATTGCTCTTTATAAAAAAAAATAGGAATTTATAGAGCTGTGAGCAAAATGAAGGGTCATTTCTTTGTGGTTTAGTATATGAAATGAGCAGATGGTTTCAACTCAGTTCCTTATTAAGAAAAATTGCTGTCTTTGAAAGCAAGTAAAAAACCTGGCCTCTTTTACAAAAAAACATATTTAATTTTGGAATCAGGGAATGAAAGAAAAATTATGTTTGAATATGCTCATTTAATCATGCTCCTACATCAGTGTCTGTTTGTAACAACCATGTTCGGTAGAACATTTGACAATTTTGAAAATATTCATTACTGATTAATGCAAATTTTAATAGTTGGTTCAGTTTATCCACAGCCCTTTTGTTATCAAAAGTGTTGCTGATAAAAAATGGGAAACAGAAGCACATGATGTATGGTCCTGAATTTAATACTGCACATTTTGAATGGAGGTCAGTCACCTCAGTATTTACAAATCAGACCAATATAGAAGGATAAGACATTTATAAAACAACTACAAAGCAGAAAATTAATTCATCAAAGTTGTGGATAACTGATTAATATCAATTTGCTTATTTTAAATATTAATAAGAAATTATAAACATGACACAGACAGTAATGAAACTGAATCTATCTGGAAGAAATTTCTAAGTAACAGTTCATGGTAAGGCAATCATTTTTTTTACACGACAGGGAACAAAGCCTCGGTCTGATTTGATCTGGTTGAACAGTGAAAGATGTTTCCTCCTCAGGATTATGTACTGAATTTATGCCAATAATAATTCCAAATGTAATGAGCCTGGCTCTAGGTAATTCAGTTTGGTCAAATATCTTGCTCAATCTGATCTTGCCCATTTTCATCTTCCTCGGACTCCTATCTAACAACATACACCTGTGAAAATGTTTGTAACATCTACAGTTATTAAATCAATATATAAACTCTCACCTCATATTAGTACACTGCTCCAGCCAGATTTAGTTTATAGAAATGAATGGAATTGTACTGTTACCAAATGTGTGTGACTTCAAAACTGTACCTGTTCCTATGGTTCAATCAGTAACCCCCTCCCATATATTTTGAATGAGACAATTTTCCTTTGAAAAGGGCGCACTGAAAATAGTGGTAAATCCTTCAACATGCCATGTGATATTGTGCATTTATTCCTTGATCCTGTCCTTGAAAGTCTTCTAAGTCAGTTACAGGCTGAGTTGGCTATGCTAAACAGCTGAGTCTGAAGGGTTACTGATATTAAACCTAGACAGAGTAAATCTAATCTCTTTTTGTTTATAATAACCAACTGATGAATGCATATGTTCATTTTTTGATCAAAGCAAGGATCTTGGTGTGTTACTTTGTTGTTTTTAAAGAAATTTGATCTGTTTTTTTTTCCTTCTTCTCAAAGCATCCATGCCATTTTTCTTGTGTCCTGAGGCATTTCTTGGGCTACCTCTGTGTTTCCAAGTGAGAAACCTGAAGAAAATGATGTATAGAATTGGACCCAGCACTGACAGGGATCCCAGCAGTCATGCGTCCCTTCTCTTGTCTCCAGTTCTCTTGTGGTAGAAATGGATGCAGTTCAGGGTGTGGTGATTTATTTTACCTTGCATGCCCCTTGATCCCTGCCTTGGCCTTTAACTTTTGCAATGCTCACCAGCTGTCTTCCTTGTGCTTCTTTGCTCACAAACCACTTCCCAGCTGGGGATGGGTAAGAGCTGTGGTTACGGCAGAACTGTAAGGGACAGCTGTTCCCAGCTCACTGTGTATTGAGCTATGACTCCATCCTGATGCCAGCCCTTGGAGTGGTGGAGAACACCAGTGGGACTCCAGTGGGATACCAGCTGTGGAGATTTCTATTTCTCTTACACAACAGACTAACAAGGAACAAACCCCTCAATCAAGTAGTTGGTACCTCTATCATTCCCACTACCTGTGGCCGAAATGGCAGCAATGTCTGTCTTTCAGACTGTATGTCCAGCTACACATCCATATTTGTTCCTCCTATTCTTTCAAAGTGCAAGGGTAGGCAGCCTTCAGCCCTCACCTGTGGAAGGCAAAAATACAATTGTAAGAACTCCTGAATCAGCAGTTGTGACTAACTGCAAAGCAGTCCTCAGGACAGATAAATAGTAGCTGACAGGATAGTCCTGAATCAGACCTCTTAAAGAAACTGGTTTTTTCACCCAGTACCAACTAAAAGAGAATGTTATACCTGGTTGATCATGGTTTAATGTTATACCAAAACACATGACATATTTCTCAAAGCTACTTTTCGCAGTTTCTTTGCTGTAACCATATGCAGAAATCGTGGCATACAGGTACAGTATTCCTATGACTCTTAAGCCTTATCAAATAGCATTAAATTGAGCCACAGCATATTCTAAATGTCACATGAATAAGCAGGCACCCAGTTGCAAGCAGAATGTTACACAGCTATGGCAGAATCTGGGAAGTGGGAAACATTTAGCATCAGCTGAAATGCATTGCAGTGGCAGGCCTTGTTGGAGCTGAGCAAGGGATCCCATGTTGGGTTGTATCTGACTTGCAGGTATACCCATTTGCAGTATGATTTTTAGGCATTTTGAATTAGAAAGCATGATCTAAACAGGAGAAAAACCTGTAGATCTGTGAAAGAATTGTCTATCAGGGGTTGTTAAAATGTGTTTCTGCAAGTTCACCCAAGCAAAGAATGGAGATTAACCACTGCATTTGAAACAGTCTCACCTGGGCACAACACCACCAAATCCTTTGTCCCTGTGTTACTCAGTGGAATATATCCCTAAGACCCTTCTATGTGTGTTGGCTGGGGGTCCAGATAGCATCCTTACTGCCCCATAGTCAGCAAATATCACTGGGGTATCTCAGGGCTGCCCAGGGCAAGATCTCATTCCTTTGTCCCCAGTGCTACATGGTCTATTTTCCCTGAGGTTTCCCTGAACATTACTGATCCCTTATGATGGCAGAAAAACCTCTGGTCTCTGAGTCAAATTTTATTATCTCAAAGATGAAGATGAAATAACATAAGTTTTGTGAGCACTGAAGACAGGCTGTGAGTTATAAAGCACACTTGGCCTTACGTGGGAGCCAACTGCTCAATTCACAGGGAAGCACAAGTTCCAGGAGGAAAACATAAAAGTGTAAAAAAGGGGCTATGAAATAAAAACATGTTCTGTTTAGAGACAGAACAAAAACTTTGGCTTAATCTCTGAAACACAGGCATGGTTTGCTATTTCCTCTGAACCAGTAAAGTTTATGTGTGCCTGTAGTGAAGACAGTAATTTAGAAGTTTTCTCTCTTGGCCAACTGCAGGGAGCAGAACAACTTCTTGAGAAATTGGTTATGCCTGAGGCCCTCAAGTGTTCATCTCCTTCCCCCAAAACAACTTTTATGTGAAGACTGGGATTTTGAAAACCATGCAGAGCTGGCCTGACTTTCCTCCTCAATGTCACAGGAAATGCTGGAATCCACTTCTTCTGTGGTTAGCCGGTGACACATACAGGCTTTGGAAACTGTATAACAGCACAGATTTCCACATGAACCAAAACCAAATGCAGTTGTCCTGAGAAGAGTCTCAAAGGTTGGAATGATCTTGAATGTGAGAGCTGAGCCTCACTTAGGGTAGGTGCAGCCCCTCTTTTCTTCTCAGGAGCACAAAAGAGCTGGCAGTCTCTTCCATGCATTGTGGATCAAATCACAACCGCACTGACGCTAATGGGAGTCATGCTACTGGCTGAGATCTAGCCAGAGTCTTACCCTCTGTGACTCTATGCCATCTAAAATTGGAGATACTCTGAAGACTCTCTCCAGTTTATTGCTCAGACTTCCATGTAAAGACTTTGTCCTGCTCCATTCTCAGCACATACTTCCCATCTGCATTTTCTACAGCTTTTAAGATTTCCTAAAATTGCATCACTTTGTGTCTGTATCTGTATCATCTGTACATGTATTTGTGTTTTCAAAGTCTATTCTGTCAGTTTCTGGAAAGGATTTTGTAAATTAATATGAGAATTACATACAGGATAAAAAATATTTTAGGAAATTGAAGAGAAATATTCTGTTGAAAGATATTTTCATTTTTTGGTTGCAGTTCATCTGAAAATCACTCATTCTGAGAAGACCACCCAACATGAATGAAAACAAAAGTCTAGAAGGGACTCCTTATTCATCAGAGAGAGTCTCAGACTCCTGCTGCAGGTGAAAGATATGTGTGTGAGTTGGACTGAAATGCAGGAATCAGTCAGGTTATTTTTTTCTGAGGAATGATAGTTAAAAAGAAGAAAAAAAGTAGAGAAAAAAACCTCTTTCTTCCTCCCTCATCGTATCCCTCATCGAGGAACCAAAGAGAAATTGTGATTTTGATTTTTCTCATTCATTTGTTATAAATTATTATAAGTCATTAGAGAGATCTCTCTGATTCTTCAGGGACAGATGCCATTTGTGACACCTATGATCCAAAGCTGGAGAGTGATTCTTCATCATGAACTGTAATGGTAGGTCAAAGAGTAATGGGTTCAAACTGAAACATGGGAAACTTAGGTTTGATATACAGAAGAAATTCTCTACTGTGAGGGTGGTGACGCACTGGAACAGGTTTCCCAGAGGCTGTGGATGCCTCATTCTTGGCAGTATTCAAGACCAGGCTGCATGGGGCCCTGAGCAACCTGGTCTAGTGAAAGGAGTCCTTGCTTATGGCAGAGACTTGGAACTAGATGATCTTTAAAGTCCTTTCCAACCTTAACCATTCTATAATTCTGTGAGAAATAACTGCTTTGGTTGAGGGAGTGGAGCTTCCCCAAGACACACAGAATTTTTCAAGGACCAGAGTTGTTTGCAAAGTGCCAGCAGTTCAGGTGGATAAGGTCTGATCTTACTCTCCAGAAAGTTGTGGTCATTTTTCAAGAACAAGCATTTATATCAAAAATATGTACATGAATATATGGCACCTGGCAACATATGAAGGGAAGGAGTGCAAAGATCTATCCACACTCTTGCCAGAGGCAGCATCTGAAGCACACTATGCAGAAGTGCCTGAGAACGTGTCGGTTGCTGCACACATCTCATGGAAACTAGAATGTGCAAGGAGACAAGGACTGTTTATTTCTTATTGTTATTTAATTGGACACAAGAGATGTTCAATGCCTTTCTCTTGCACAAGTTTCAGTCATAATGGCAAACAAATCAAGGAAAAGTGTAGTCTATTGCAGGCTTCTTTCCTGAGTTAGGAGATACGTGAAATTATTTAGGTCACCTCTACCTCAAAAGACTATAGAAAAATTTTGACAGGTAATAGACTGTCCTATAGTTTCAGTCTTCTCGGCTGTCAAGGTTTTCTTACTTATGTTTTTTAATAGTGTGAGACCAAAGACTTCCAGGTGAAAATATAGTGAGTTAATACAACCTGTAATTCACCAAGAATCTGAGTAAGTTAATTAAATGTAGAAATGGCATAGAAATATTTTTCAATATTGCACAGAAGTAAAATAATATTTGAAGGAAAATAATGCAATGTGTCTCAGTATTCTTTATATGCATATTTAAAAGAGTCCTAACTGAAAATTAATTTACAGAGAGAAGGTGAGAGAAAATGCTGAAACGTGTTGGCTGAATATTCTGAAAGAGAATGATCCTCCTTACGTTCCCTATTTTCTTCTTATTGATCCCACTTGCTGCAAAGACCTAAGCTGATGGTGTCAATGGGGTCCCTCAAGCACTTCCTTTCCTATTGCCATTTTTGGATCCTGGAATTTGAAGCATTGATGACTGTTTAAAGTGTGCAGAAGAAAGTTACATTTAGTCTATAGATCAAGACATATACCTCTGAAATGCATTAAACAATTGTTCTTTTGCTTTTGCTAAAAAGGGAGAAATAATTTGGAAAAATTGTGGCACATTTGGGAATTTTAAATTATAAACACTAATTTAGTGTGGGAAATTACTTGTTCTGCTGCAATTTGGTTGTGCATATCAGCTTCCTTTTCCTACCAAAACCCCTCCAGACTGGCCACTAATGTTTGCAGGGATTCTCACTTTTTTTTTTTTTTTTTTTTTTTTTTTTTTTCCCAGTGTCCCTAGAAATGGCTGCTGAGGAAAACCAGTGGTGGGTAGTGTGTCAGTGTGCATGAAGAGGGGTGCCAGACTGCAATATTGGTGCCACTGTGCCACTGTGCAGGAGGCTGCTTGTTACTGGGAGACAGGGGAATGCAGCAGCCACAGAAGTGTGATTATGGCTCCCTCCCTTTCTTCTTCTCCTCTCACACCACCAAACCTCCTCATCTCAGTATCTGCTGCTTTTTTCTTGTTTTCCCTCTCTCATGTCTTTATTCTGCTCTTCTCCAGCTGGTCTCAGGGTCCTGTGTCTGCTTTTCCTTTTCTGATTTTGTTTTACTTCATCCTGTTCATCCTGGCCCAACAAGCTACCCAGTTATGACTGTGCAGTTTTTATGTGCTACAGAGTAAAATTTAGTAATGATTACACTAAGACTTTTTTGTTTACTGTATCTCCTAAAGATTTTTTAGATATGTGGGAAGACATTGAGGACTCTCTGATTCGGTGGTAAAAAAGGAACCATTTTTTAACCCAGGCATTTGATATAAGCTGTTCTTGCAATACACACATGCAAAGACTAAATTTTTTGCATTGGTGGACAACCTGTGAGTTCCTCTTTAATTTCCTGTGGATTGCTGTAGAGTGACATACTGAGGATTCCCATAATAATATAACCTAATGAAGAAACTATGAGTTGGATGACACCATCAACAATCCTTAAAAAAAAAAATTAGGTATGTTTAAAGAATGTCAAAAAGTCCACTTGCATGTTAAGAGACCATGATGAGGTCTCTTTTTCCATAGAAAGCAGTGAAATCTCAGGATCCCACATCCTTTACTGTGTCAAGTCTCAACTGGTCTCTGGACGACAGCTTGGAAGAAGTGAATCAAACCAGTTTAGCACCTCCTTGCCTTCTGTGTCACAGACAACAGTGACACTATTTTAAAACTTGTGTAATTAGATAGAAAAGGAACTGAAAATCAACTCATGACCAGGCTGGTTATATTGCTCCTTGCCAAGACTTTCAAGATGTGTGGAGAATAATTTTAGAAATGCTATATATGTTAGTTGCGCTTAAAATCCTTTGCAAAGCTAAAAGGATGTTTGGAGTTTGTTACAATTTAAAAACAGTGGGATTTTGTGCAGCGGGTTTTGGCAAATGGATCACGGCAGTTCCTACAGCTGACAAATTAATGCAGACCCGACAGACTAACATGTACCGTGTGTTTATTTTGGCAGCAAATATGGAAAAATCATTTGGAGAAAATTTGTATTATTCAACTGATTTCTAGTTTTGTTTTGTGTTTTTTTCTTCTTTTAATTGAAATCATAAAGGTAAGGTTCAGGAAATCTTTCTGATTGGTACCATATTTATCATGGTATGTGAAACTAACAACACCATTATGTGAATTTTTATGTATTAGGCTATCTGATCACAGTAATTATTTCAACTACTAATATGAAACAAGATGCCCCCACAACCCAGCTTGAAGGTAAATAGAGCAGATAGATGTCAGATCAGAAGATGTACTGCGATGTTTCATGATTTAACATTCATTTGCAATGTGAGGCTTCTGAACATCTGATTTATGAAAATTCAGACATATCTATTTTCAAGATAGTTTATGAAAGAATAACACTGTTTTTCACCGAAGTATTATCAGACTATTTAACTTAATGTTATGGAGAGTAAAATATGCTAATAATAAATTGTTTATTGTAAGTCATAGGTTTACAAATATCATTCTATTCAGCTGCCCAAGTTATGGCCCTGCATGACTAAAAAGATGAAAAGAACAAAAACCAATACCATGCCTGGATGGAATTTGCATGTTCACTGTGTCTTTTTCGAACCTTGTAAACCCCTGTCACACACTGATTTTTGGACTCAGAAAATGCCAAAAAACCCTCTGTTTTCATTGGACATTGGACTATTTTTTCCTTTTTGACTAATTTTTCTTCATTTTTGCTTCTTTCCCTTCCTTTTCCTCCCTCACTCCCTCCCTCCCTCCCTCCCTTCTTCCATTCACCCATTGTAACAAATTAAGTAAGATGTAAATGGAATATCCCTAGCAATATCAGTTCTCTCTTTTCTACAGATTGGGGTAGAGCAGTACTTTGTACCTCTCCAAAGTGCCTCAATTCTTTTGTGACCATGTCTACATACCACAGAAGCTACAAGGCTATTCTTGTGCACGAGTATTTAAATTAAACTGGATATGTTTCAGGAAAAAAAAAAAAAATGTTCCAACCCAATTGTGAGAGTGAGCTAATTTTATGGGTGGCTTTCTATGAATTTGTACCAGTTCTGTCAGGCAGGAAGTAGATTTCATGTCATTAATGCTTTTCGGTCCTGAGATTTCTGACAGATGGTATCTTGTTGGGTTTCCCAACCCTGCTGGGCTTCTTTTGTTTTCCTCTCTTTTTTTTTCCCCCGTTCTTTTAAAAGTTTTAATTACAAACAGTGAAAAAATAACTAGTCTTTTCCATCTGCATGGAATTTAGAATTAGATTTCATTAATGGTTGGGAAAGTATGCTGTGAAACTTGGGGAGAAGTGAGTGGAGGAGAGTCAATGACCATCAGCCTTGAATTCTCTTTGTTGTGTCCTCTTTCCTCTAAGCCCTTCAGCTGGCAACATCTACAGAGGCACTGCCATGCCATCATTCATTTGGATTCCTGCATCTGTGTCCTTCTTTTCCCAGCCTCAAGGATGGAGATGGTTTCTAGTGTCCCTCCTTTTCCTGGGAATACTTGATGGAATGAAGGGCCAGCAGTGGGTGCTTAGGGAAAGATCCTGAAAAATTAGCTGTGTGTAAAGCAGGCTTTTGCCCCACAACTTTCACCTCACCAACCACTCTTAGATCAGGATGTTCATTGCAACCCCTACTTGCTTTTGTAATATCCTTGTTGTTTTATTTCTTTCTTGACTTGAGTGTCATGATGGTGGGAAGCAAGTTGTTGTCAGATACAATGAAACACTCACCTGGCTTTGACGCCATGTTTAGAATGACCAAATCCATGAAGAGCATGAAGAGTCAAGTCATGGTGACATCTAATATTTCACTTGCATTGAGTTTGAAGCAGAGAGCCATGACAGAAATGCAGAACAGTATCCAAGAGTGCCTCTGGTTACCAGAGAAAGAATAGCCTTTCCTGAACATGATGATAGCTGCTTGAGAGCTATCCCTGTGCCAGGAGATGTCTAAAGCCATCAATTTCAGATGGCTGCTTTCAGTCAAACCTTTCACAGCCTTGTAACAATCTTGCTTAATTTAATTTCCTTTTGTTTAATATAATTTCCCCGCCCTTAATTTAATTTCCTATGTTGTGTTTTAATAGCAGATGAAAAGTAAAAATTGGAACAAAATATCAAGAACAGGAATGAAAGGAAGACATATCCAAACATATATTCATGCCCTTAAGATTTAGGCAAGCTATAACTGACATGTTTGATAAGACCATGGACAGAAAAATGCCATTTTTTAAATCTCTATTTCTGTGTCTCTGGCTATGGATTTAGATAGCTCAATACCAAGCTCTGTGCTTAATGGGAATATGAAAGAAATGCAATTGTCTTATCCTGTAAATAACTATAGCTTTATCTCTGACTAATGAATCAGTGTCCTGGACACATCCCAAATGGAAAAAATGATCTTGCTAAGTTTGTGCCTAACTCATTGTCTTGGCTGCTCTGGTGGGTGTTGGGATAGTGCTGGTCACAAAAAAGTGGGAGGTTTTTATGTGTCCCTTTCAGCAATGCTCTGAGAGGGAAAACCGTACCAAAGCAAGCTGAAGAATATTCTAATTTGCTAACACAATAAGACAATAGTTTTAAAAGCAAAACCAAATCAAACCAAAAAAACCCTCTCAATTACTTCCTATAGGTATTAGAAAATGTTTAGACTTCAAATGAAAGATAACCACAGTAATATATTTAAGATATTTAAAATATCTGATTTTAGAAATGATCTTGTGTTCCTCAGGTTCCAACAGATTGGCAATAATAAAAAGTGAAAAATTAGTTCTGGTCACTAATTGGTTTTCAGCTGTTAATTCTCCTATCCCCTTTGGTTTGTTTAGCCCATGCATTGGTACATAATTAAAATACTCTTAAATGTCAATTAACGGCTGTCTGTAGTGAATGCTTGAAACATTACAAATATCAGGGGCTGTTTCTGAGACCTTACTGCCTGTGACCATATGGCTTATGGGAGTGCTTAAAGGAATTTTTTGTGTTTAATTTTTATTTTGTAGCCTGGCCACAACACTGGCCAATTAATTGAGGCTCATGAAAAATTAACGTCTTGGCTAGAATTATTTGGGGAAATCTCATTAAAACCATTCTTCTTCTCCTGAAATTAAACTTACTTCACCAACTTAGATCAGTTTTTTTCCTTAGGAAGTAGTTAATCTAAAAATATATATCCTCACTCCCTGGCCTAAGTATTTTTCAAACATTTTGGAGAGAGGAAACAGTGCTGTGAACAAAAAAAATTGGCTACAATAAATATCTGTGCGCTTATGTTCAGGAAATTGTTCTTGTCTCTGAAAAGGAGGATGACAATTCAGAATGCAGTCGGAAGGGTATAGATGATTCAATAATTAAAAGGACTGTGATTATACCAAAAAAAATACTCATGCTGCCACTTGTGACAAAAATAATTGGCGGAGGAAAAGTATGTCTTGGCATTAAAGAGTTCTTTGTAAAATATATGAAATTTTTTCTAGGAATTCAGCATAACTGACTGCACAAATAAAGGTTCAAAAGTCTGAGATGAGTGGAAAATATAAGGAACTATTGAGATAACTTCTGAGCATATGTTTGTGCATGTTCCTCCTGATAATATTTTCATGCTGTTACAGACAGAGAGGAGCATCTGCTAAGCACACAAGAAGCAAAAAAAGTCAGGTGTTGACAAGCTCACCCAAGACAATTAAGGATAATAACTATGCTTTAACAACATAGCCCCAAATGAGGAGCAGGGCAGAATTACATCACCTAAAGAGGAGCATCTGCAAAATTTCTCAAAGCACAGCTCCTGGAGGGCATTTCTCCCTGGGTAGGAAGACAGGTACAAGAGTTTTGCTTGTGACTTGGTGGTCCAGCTTCCCCGGCACATGTGAGTCTGGGTGAGTCATGTCCCAAGAAAGTGAAGAAGCTGCTTTTCAGAATGGGTCTTGTGAAAATGTGTGAAGTGAATGGCAGTAGCTGGTTTGCCCACGCACTGCAGGTCCATAGCTAGTAGAAGATTATATGACAATTTGACAGCCTACTCATAACCTTTTATGTGTACAAACATTGCAGGGGGCCAGATTCTCAGCTGATATCAGTCTACACATTTATATATCTCCATTCATCATCTTAGTCTTGCATTCAGTGTAGATCGTCTTGATATTTTTGTTTTCATTTCCAGAGTTTAGTGCATTGTTTGTGGCCAGATCTGATGTGTCTTTCCAGTTTTTCCTCTTTTACTACCTTGCCTTTCAGTTGACATTCTAGCTGAAGAATATGCTGGAACAAGCAGACCTGAGTTGCAAGTGGGTTTGAGCAGCCTGGAAACATCAATAACGTCTGGTCTGTAATTAAGTAGTGCTTGAGTTTGTCCATGGACATCAAGTCTTACTTTTCTAACTCAGGCTGGTTGCCACATGACCCACACACGAGTGACTTAAAAAAGAAATAAGAAAAGAAGGGCTAAATAGAATATTTTCTTGAAAATCTTTAGGCACTGTAGTGAAGTGACATGACTGCCAAGAAAGCTTTATTAAATAGCCATTACAATTTAAAAAGAAAGCTCTTTTGAGAGTCTTGGCCCCAGTCAAATTTGTGGACTTGGCATACATTCTAGAAATTCTAGGTTTCTTTTAGTTCTTTAGTTTTGCTCTGTAACCACAGTTTGACTTCAGAGCCAAAGGCCTATCTTCTTGTTCAAGAATAAGTAGCTTCAACTTCTATCTGAAGAGTCACCAAAAGATTAGTCTACGGTTTGGCAATTTTATGCCCTTTGGAAAATGCCATAAAATCAGTTATTCTCTACCATGTCTTCAGCATAAAATAGATGAAATCTGGCATCTTATTTGTTAATATTGACTGTTGCCACATTAATGTTACCAGTAGGACTTCATGCAATATTGAGGTGATCCCTCACTGTAAATGATTATTTCTTGCTGTAAATAGTAAAACTTTTTTAATAGTCAAATATATCTGAGTACAGCATTCATAGCCTATAGAAGGGCTGAAGGTTTTCTGTGCAATCTCTGCTTTACTCACTTTTTTTTGTTTTGTTTTATTAAGGATGAACTCAAAGCTCCAATTATCATCACAAAGCCTAATGGTAGGCACCTCAAATGAAGCCGGTTTCCATTGCTATGCTTAAAACACTTAGAAAAAATATGTTTTGGAAGCCCTTCACTTCAGAAGCTAACAGATCAGCTTGGGTAACCTTACTCTGGAAAATTTTTATAGTGTTTCTGCCTCCAGCTGTCCACCTCATGCTTATGCCAAAAACTATTAAATGATGCTTCTTTTTTTGGCTGAACTGGTTGATGCCAATTCATGTTTTTCCTACTCTGTATTTGACAGTAGGATGATAAATTCTGGTAGGGTGGCAGAGCAAACAGATAGGGGGTTTATCATCTTAAAATGCTGCAGTGTATAAAATTCTCCAGACTTGCAAATACTATATTTCTCTTATGAAGCCTCCCTCATCTGCTGCAGAAAGAGGGTGCTATCTACCTAGTCAGTTAAATAGCATTTATTTTTCATAAATTCCTTGAATAATGAATTTTTTAGCTTGAAGCAAACTTTTGGGGTTTTTGTTTGTTTTGACTCACAAAAAGGAGAAATCAGCAAAGTACCAGACCTGCCTGAATAGCAACAGTACTTGCTAGTGTGACACAAAAGTTCACATCAGGGTCCTGCACGTGTTGAACAGTAGAAACAGGAAATCCTTCCTAAAACACATCTGATGGATTTCTGGTGGCTGAATGAAACCAGCTCTCAGTGTAACCTAACCTTTCCAAACTCTGTGGATTGCTATGAAACTGTATTCCAAAAAATGTATTGCAATTACACATAGGCATGACTCCACAGGAAGCCTTTTTTTTCATTCTCCATTAAGAATTCTGATCCAGAAACAGAAGCTGGTTTAATTTGGCACTGAGCTTTTCTTGCCACTATTCTCTCTATTCTGTCATCCCATGATCTCAGCTTCCCAGGAAGACAGGGCATGGTGCAATTTATCACAACAAAACAACATGGATTTCAGTTTTCCAGGCTAAAATTAATTGCAGTTCAGTAGTTCCTACATGAGAGGTGACTGAAGAAGAGGTGAGAATGGCATTACACAGCATAGCATTAGAAAACAGTAAAAATCCTAAAATAAGATGCTCCCTGACTTGCATGGGGGCACAAGTAAAGACTGGGCTTAGTTCTGTTTTGATGCTCCACAGGTTCTGATTGACTCAGTGCAGAAAAGCTAATTTGCAATGGTTTTGTATACCTAGACATACCTTACTTCTTCTTCACACAGCAAAACAAAGACAGAATTGCAGCACTAACTAGAGCATAAGTCCTCTGGGCACCAAGTGTACCACACATCATCTGCAAGCCAGTGTTCACATCTAGACTAGGATGTCTTCATTGCTATCATTATCTCTGGGAGTTTAGTTTTGTTTGGTTTGCTTCATAACAGGGTTGCCAAGTATGGCAAAACAAAGGCACTTGTTGTTCAGACCTGTCCTAAGGAAGTTTAATCTAGTCCTGACAACACCATTGTGTGGGATTCATCTCACGTAATTTTAGCTATTTAATAGTAAGGCAGTAACTGAACTAGTTAACAGTTGCTGGAGGGGTATGGTCATGTCCAGAGAATGGTTTGTCCTGGCCTGTGTCTGCAGTGAATCATTTTCGGTAGGCAGCCATCGCTCCCTGTTGACTGTTGAGGAGTCTAGATGACCAGCTTAGATGATAACTGTAACTTTCCGGTAGCAGAAGTTGGGTAAGAGGAATCCCTCCAAATATTTTTTTATCTTGACAAGGCAACATTCCCATCTCAAGGTACATTGTACGTAGCCAACGCTTGACACGCAACGTCTACAGAAATAGCTGCAGGAGCCGTGAACACAATGAGTCTGATACTCTCTTCAAGCCTGGCCAGAGAACAGGGAGTGTCTTATGTTTTCATTCTCCTTGTTTGGTATAATTAACCTTAAGCTGTTTTTTCCCAATGGGTCATTATAAAGCACACACAAAAGGGAATTGTATCACTGCTCTTCATTTATGCTTATACAGGGCTTTGCAAGCCACAGAGAGCTAAATACACATTAAGACCATCAAGAATTACAGTCCTGGGACTTGTGCATCTTGTCATTCTAGCTATAAATAAGAAAAGGGAAGTCCTTGCTTCAGGGAGTTAAAGCAATTTGACAATGGATGTCTAAAATATTCTGGAGGTGACCAAGCTAAGAAGTAGGCCAGTGGTATTGAGCAGATTCATACCAGGCCTAAACTTAATGTTAGGTATTTAATGCCAGGTTGGCTCAATTATGGTGATTCACAATGTTTTCTTGTAACACATAAAGAAAGAACCAACCTAATGTTTGGAGAAGCCTGACTTCTCCAAACTTGTTAGACATGTCGTTTATTTCTGTTCTGAGGAGATGAGGGAAAAACCCCCCGCTAATAATCTTGCATATAATGCTTCTGTTCAGCAACAAGCAATAATTTCTCCATTGCTTCAATGATCTTTTGTCATGCTTTCTTTTTCCCCATGCAGCTAACTCAGACGCTGAACAGGGGAAAGTTGAATTCTTGGTTGGTTCTGAGTATTTTTTCATCAAAACTTTCTAATACATGAAAGGATTTAGTTTGAAAAACCAATTTTTTAGGCAGCTAACAAGGATGTCTTTTTTCTCTACTTTTTCTTGGAATTGCTTCTTAGGAAAAGAATCACAGAGGGGGGTTAATTTTTTAAGTAAAAGCTGCTACTTGTAAGAGACCTTCACATGCTTAAAAATTGAAAGAAATATTGAAACTTTTGACACATTGCACAGACAATATCTTCACATGAAAATCATTGTACATCACTGAAATGCCCTGTAGTCTTTGTGTTGTGATAATCTACTGCATAAAACTAAGTATTCATAAAAGTAACCATTTAGGCAAAACGTTGCTATATTTCTTCTGGCAATATAGTTGTTATAATAACAGCATATCTGAGACATGAGAGACTTTAGGAAAGGTGTAGACAAAAAGAACTTTAAAGCAGCCAGTGTCTGTTTCCACTAAGCTACTAAATCACCTCTTATTTCAGACGAAGGTATATGTTTAAGTTTCCATCCAAATTCTAATCCAGTGGCTTTAAGCTAAGCCAGTATCTGCTGCTGAACTGGATCTGCTTTTGAATTAAGGTTCCAGCAATGCTTTTTTCTTAATCATGCCAAGCCACTTGGAAAACTGTGTGCATACAGATGCAGGGCACACAGAACTCTCTCTCTTCTGCTTCAGGTTAATATATCCTTTTATCTTTCTCTTTGTGCTGGTGACACAAGATCTACGGATGAAATAATCTGTTTTAGAGGATGCATTGTCATTGTAACATTATAGTCTGTTATATTAGTAGAATAATAGCACACTTTAAAATGATTCATACATAAGTACACAGTTAAACACTCTGCCAGATTACACACCCAAAGGGTTGATATTCACTATACTTAACAGGCACTTTTTCTTGGGCCTTCAGTTCAGTGCTTGCTCCCTCTGTATAGTGAAGCATGAGAGACATTTCTAAAGGTTAATTTTAGGTGAAGAAAATTGATTCCTAGAGATGTCTCCATCAATGATAAGAACAGTCTGAACTGCTGCAGGCCTCAGCCAGGATGAATCTAATTTAAAAGGCATTTTCAGCTCACATTTTGCAAAATGTGAACCCTCTCTGAAAGGAAACAGGAGACCTGATTAGCCAGGATTTCAAGAATTCTGAGGTGCTTAATGGTATTTTTGCTTCAGTTTCCTCCAGCACGTGCTCCAGTAACACTGTCTGGGTCACCGCAACAAAGACAGGGACTGGAAGAATGAAGAACTGTCCACAATAGAAGAAAATCAGGTTCAAGAACATTTAAGGAACCTGAACATGCACAAGTCCATGGGACCTGATGAGATGCATCTGTGGTTTCTGAAGGACCTGGAAAATGAAGTGGTTAGGCCACTATCTATCGTGTTTGAAAACTCATGGCAGTCCAGTGAAGTTCCACTGGAAAAGAAAAACAACATCCATTTTTAAGAAGGGAAATAAGGAAGACCCAGAAAACTACAGGCTACTCAGTCTCATCACAGTGCCTGGCAAGACCATGGAGTAGCTCCTCCTTGAAGTGTGGCCAGCAGATTGAGGGAGGTGATTCTCCCCCACTGCTCAACTCTTGTGAGACTCCCTTCAGTTCTTCATCCAGCTCTGGGGCACTCAGCATGAGAAGGATGTGAACTTGTTGGAATGTTGGAGTTGTTCAGTCTGGAGAGGACTCCAGGGGGATCTTGTAGCAGCCTGTCAGTGTGTAAAGGGGGTCTGCAAGAGAATTGGAGAGCAACTTTTTATAAGGGCATGCTGTGATGGACCAAGGGGTCTATTTAATGGCTCCAAACTGAGAGTAGGTTTAGATTAGATACAAAGAAGATGTTCTTTCCTGTGAGGGTGGTGAGGCAATGGGACAGATTTCCCATAGAAGTTGGGAGTGCCACATCCCTGGCAGTGTTCAAGGCCAGGTTGGATGGGGCTTTGTGAAACCTACTCTAGTGGAAGGTGTCATTGCTCATGGTACGGTGCTTGGAACTAGATAATCTTTAAGATTCCTTCCAACCCAAACGTCTATGTTTCTGTGATTGCATTATTATTTGATTATCTGTATGAGAACAAAACCTTAGAGTGCAGTGCAATGACTATCTCTAGAAATAAAAAGAGATGACTGAAGCAGTAGATTTGAGGACTTAGATGCAAGCATTATTTCTGCTCTGTGGAATATTCAGGGATTTTATTTGGTCCTCTACCTTATAAGAATTTTGCTGATATTCAATACATAATATTTGATGAAATTGTTTTCCAGGGACTGAAAACAATTGATATTAATGTGTACCTTTACCATCCAGCTATAAAAGAGGATGTTTCTAAATTAGGAAGGTTCTACCAAACTACTTTAGAGTCAAGACCTTTTATTCTTAGATAGGAACATTACCTTCCCCACCTGGTGGGAAGAAAAGAAAGCTAGCAGAGCTTGTAGCATCTTTGAAGTATAAACCTAGACAAATAAGGACTTGTCTAGTTCTTTCAGGTTATGCACATGCAAACAGAAACAGTGGCAGATGGATGATAACATTGCCATGGATGGATGATTACAATTCCACTGTATTTGTACATAGTGGTTATAAATAGGATCAAACTTATAAAGTTTAATTAAATGTAGAATCTCCCTATTGAGCAATCGATTTCCCTGATCCCTCTAACTCTATTTTGAAGCAAATAAACTTTAGTTATAAAAATTTCAGGACAAAATCTTTTGATCTATATTTCTCTTTGCCTTCATGGTGGCATGGAGAAGATCTATACAGTCAGGATAATGTATCTCTCAGGGGTTTGATCAAGCCACTATAAAACTGCTGCTAATAAATCCAGTCATTTATGTAACTCGAAACATCCTGCCATGCTTAAAAAGAAAAGTTGACTGCTGAGCACCAGGATTTCTAAAACATTTTGACACATTGGATCATGGATTTCCCTGTGTCACTTATTTTACCATTTCAGTGCAATACCATGTATCCCTGAACAATTTTGCAATGCGGCCTATGTGTTTGCTTTTCTTGATGAAAACCAAGAAAGTAGAAAATTATCTGCAGCATTGACACACAAACTGTATTTTTGTTTTTACTTCTGAGTTTAGAATATTTTTTTAAATATATTTTGCTGGTTAATTGCTCTCCACTGAATGTCCACATTTTGTGAAAGTTTTGAGCAGCTCTTTGGTGATGGAACATTCTTGAATGTTCCTAAATAAGAAGTGTTACAGTATAATCTATTTCATTTTTAAGCTAGAGATGGTATTTACAAAAAAATATAATCTAAATATAGTGTTCTGCAAAACATTAAGAGAAAACAAACTTAAGATCCAATTCTTCCTGGCAAGCAGAATTATGTCAGAAGTTAATTTGACCAAAATAAAAATATGGGTCTCAGCTGTGAATATGGAAATGGGTTTAAATGTTTACTGATGAAAGTCTTACCAGGCTTGAGCTGAACAGGAAAAACTGAATGCAATGAAGAACGGCAGAAAGTGACCCAATCCATGACTCTCTCCACCTCCATGTGCGTAAGCATGTGCTTTTGTGGTTTTATGTGAAAATAACTATGTAGCTTTGCTCTTTGGACTTTGGGTAGCAAATGTTTTAGTCTTGATGTGGTCCAACTAAGTATGTAACTACATATAGAGCAGTAACATAGCTGTGACATTTTTTCAAAGCAGAAAAGTTGATTAAAGATACAGATGGTCTGCTTAAGTCCTCTGTTGTGTTGCAGTATGCTTTATTGATTATTGCAATTTTCACAGGGCTTTTCATTCCTTGTGGCATACTTCTTATTGTTTAAACTTCTACTAAAATTCTTCATAATTACAAAAAATGGTACAGATACTCTATTAATGGACATTTGGAAAAACTAACTTAAGCGAGTTAAATACATGAATTCAAACCATATTACATGACTGTGTGGATATTTGATCTGGTAATTAAGATGTCCTTCATTAAATTTAACTTAAGTCACTTCCAAGCCAAAAACAAATAAATCATATTGAAGTCACAAGTTCAGCAGGAGGAGATCCACAAGGAGATTAAGGCAGAGCAACAAGTCCACACTGAAAGCTTACTCAGCATAATTTGTATGATACCTGGAATTTACCATTACAACTACAAATATAAACCCAGCTGATCTAAATATTTCCCTTTCCTTACTCTGAAAAATCAGGTAAAAGAAAAGTTAGTACAAAAATTTTAATTCCGCTCCTAACTCTTTAATGTTTTTGAAAGTGCTTTTACTGTGCAACTTCCAAACACTGTAGCCCGTTGCCTGTCTCAAGAACTGCAGACAAAGGGATGATGGAATTAAAACCGAATTTTCAGAATATTTACGGAATTAATGCAGAATGTAAATGCTGTTTAGCAGAGTTGGTTTGGGATTTTTTGCGGGTTTGTTTGTTTGTTTGTTTGTTTGTTTGTTTGTTTTGTGGGGGGTTTTTTTGGTTGCTTTTTCTTTTGTGTGTTGGAGCAGAAAATGAACCCTTCCAGGCTGGCTAAGCTCAATGTGTAATTAAGCAGGATGTGTGGATGCTGCAGTGTGGACTTCTCCTGAGGCCCATTACCTCTTGATCTTGGCTATCAGATCAGATTTATGATATGCATAAAGAGGAATTTGGATGCATTTAAGGTTTACTGCTTATTGACCACTAAAACTGCTAAAGTGATTTCTAGCAGCAGAGCACATTATACTGGAGAACAGGATTTCACATGGCCTTTTTATCTCAGAAGTGTTGATCCTTCTTAAGGCCTACCAGCTTTCTGGTTCTCTCTGTGGCAGAGCTAAGACCTTTCCTGTCTCCAGCAGGACTTTCTAGTTGAAACTCACACCTGAAGACACTACAAATGTATAAAACAGTTTACTAAGATATGTTAGTCCTAAAGTAAAAGAAATCAAAAGATTCAGCTGCATTCTTTCTGCTTTAAATTCAGCAGTCCTTAGAGGCTGCCTGTCAGGCTCAATGGAGACAAGGTTGATGGACATACTGGAGTTATATCACAACTTTCACAACTTTGTGTGTTTGTTTCATACTTTCTTCGAAAGGGCACAATGGCCACCTTTTCTCAGTCCGGAAGTGGGGAATTGCACTTTCTACTCTTGTAAAGGAGAACCTTTTTCTGCTCTCATTTGTTTGTTTTTAGCTCCAACGTCTTTCACTAGTTTAGCTTCACTAATCTTTCATAGAATTATGTTTTTAATATCTTTCTGCCATTTTGGTATCACATCTGTGCACACTCTATACTGAATTCAGGGTTAAAAACAAAAATCTTGAAAATTATTTTGTATTTATGCACTCTGCATGCAGAGCTCTGCTTTCTGAACATTACTTTTATGAAATGAAGTCTGAATACATAGTATGTTTTGAATAGTTTTCCATATAACTACATCTTCATGGCAAATATTAAAACCTTGGGTTGGGGAAGTGACTTAGAGTCAGATGAGCACCAAAATACCTAAATGGTTTGAGTTTTCAAAAGTGGGCTGAAAAACAAGCTTTCCAGTCTATTTCTGCTTTAGTTTGGCCTGGAAATACTGCATCATCAGCAGTGGAACAATAGTTCATTTCTCCATCTTATCAATGGGCAGGCATTTGCCAAAACTAGCCCTGGCCAGGCCTAGATAATTCTGCAGCACTGTAAAGGGAAGCAAAGAGAATGCACTCTAAAAGTAATAAGAGTTGGGAAAAGCTCTCTGAAGGGTTTTTTTGAATGCTTTTTTAGTAGCAGTGAGTAACATCTGCAAGAGCAGTCAAAAAACTTCAAAATGCAATCAAGGTGATTTTGAAAAAGTTACCCAGTACCAGGAAAGTTACAGTCTTTCTGTTGTTTCTGATATTGTGCTATTTGCATTTTACTCCAGAAAGCATAAAACAACTAATAGAAAGCTAAACATCAATTAATACTAAAAATTATTTTTCACAAGTTAAGGTCTAGTTTTTGGAAACTATTCAGTGTACTGAAAACAAGACACCTACTCTTATTTAAAAATTGGCTAACATTACTGTTAGAGTTAAAAAAATATGGTAAAAAATGGGTGAATGGCTCAAAAATCAGCTCATTCCCACTTGAATCAAGCTTCCTCTGGTATGGCATGAGCTAATGCCATGACTATATTTTTCTCTAAATGAGTTTGGGATGGTTGGTTTCACCAGGAAGAGATTCTGATTCTGGATGAATATGTTTTAATGAGATCTTACATCAAGACTTTTCCTAATGGGTACACTAGCAAGAGTCAAAATCTATCCCCTCAAAAGGCTGGCTCATGAAAATAACAGAAATAGTACCAGTTCCTTGGTTATTATATTTAGTCTTCCTCTAGTTTATACTCTGCCACGAAAAGGGAATTCAAAATTAGCGCTAGTTTTGCCATAGCCGTGATGGTTCAGAAGCTGTTTCACAGGTATTTCAGCTGTCAAGCAAGTTATGGTAGAGAGGTTGAACACATGTACATACCCAGAGACAGAGAGTTTCTATCTATAATTAATCTATGTTAGCCATTACACATAGGAAGCTTGCTCCCTGCTCTCCACTAACGTCCTGATAGCTTGGCTACAAGAAGCTGTTGGCGGATTTATTTATACTTGAGAAGAGTTGTTTGGGAAAGCTGTAGTACAGTAATTATGCCAAATACTGTCCTTAGGGGGAGCATTCTGTTGGCCCGAAGGAGTCCTTTTGTTGGCATCTTCAAACAGAATTATCTATACTAACAAAGATTTCTTGCTGCAATGGTAACCATAGTTTATCAGGTTTTTTGCAGAGTTATATCATGTAGGACTGACTTTTTAACATTTGTAGCTGCTTCATTTATACTTAACAAATGTTTCACACCTGTTTATTCACCAAAATCTTACTTTCTTATCTTTTCAATCATCCCTTTTCTTAAACTCTGCAGTGGACACTACATCCCTGTGCCAGATACCACTGTGGGAGTAAAGAGCACGAGACTTTGCAAATTCCAGTAACACAAGTAAAGATTCATTAAAATAATCATAGTATCTCAGTGTTTGAGGGAAATACCACTTCATATGTAGCACAAACCCACTCTTGTCTTTTCCCTCTTTTATGGTAAGACTATATGTGTACTATGATACACACTGTAATTATGTAAGAATTTAGAGGTTTTTCATCTTTCTACTTCTTCTACTTGGACATGAATCTATCCCAAAGCAGCAAGCCCTGTATATAATCAAAAAGGAACTGAGATAGAGGGTTGTTCTGCCATCTTGGGAAACAAATAATAATCTCACAGCATAGTTTTTAACCAGTTTCCTTTGAAGCACCAGAGATCCTACGATGATGCAAATCTAGTTAATCTGCTGACCAAAAACAATGGGATAATTAATGGAATACTTCAGCTTTGAAATTGAATTCTTATGATTTAAGAGTTATGACTGGGATGGTAATCACTCTTTGAACTGTTTGAAGGATTTGCATATAATTTTCACCCCATAAGTCATGGAGCATGTCATTACTCAGGTGTCACATAACTACAGAGATTTTGCTCAGGGATAGATGGTTTATAAAACTGAAAGAAACTAAATATTTATTTTTGGTTTATTATGTATCTTTATTGTTTGGAATTTTCTTCATCAAAGTATTTAGAGGTTCTGAGGTAGAGTTTAGTGGACTTGAAAAGTATATTTCTTTCTTTACACGGAAAAACACTCAAAGCAATTGCTCCACTTCCTTCCTGACAAAGGAAAAGCACATGATAAGGTGCAAGGTTTGTTGGTGTTTTTTTTTTGTTTGTTTGTTTTGTTTTGTTTTGTTTTGTTTTTTTTGTATGTGCAAATGCCTCCACATTCTGCAATTATCATCTCTTGCAACAAAGTAAAAACAGGGAATATTTCTCATTAAAACTTCAGGGTTTTTCCACCATTTGGTGAGGGAAAATGCTTAAAAGAAAATGCAAATATGGTGGTTGATGTAACTTAGACTCCCTTAAAGAGCTCTGTGCACAACCAGGTTGATAAAAATCAATCAAGTTTAATGAGCTTCAGATAAGGCATGTAGACAAAAAATTTCAATACTTATCACTACCTTAATTGTATATTCATTTTGATAATGCACACATCACCCCAGGGGTGTAGTAACTAAGGCCAAGTTTATTCTTGGATCACTTTACTTATAAGCTGATAGATAGGTAAAGCATTCTTCATGTGGGTGCAGTTGGCCTGGCATTGTTCTGCCGTAGAAATACATCTTTCCCTAAAAAAGGGTCAGTTTGATAATATAACTGTCTGAAGATTAGAAATTTCTGTCAGCACAGCTATGCCAGCCAGGAATCAATCCAATACATGAGTGTCAAAAGTCCGAAGGGGGAAGCAGACTTTGCAATGTGGTCCCTGTGGGAAGCAGACAGGTGCAATATGGTCCCTGTGCTGAGAATGATGAATATCACTAACTCTCTGGGAAGAGGCATGAAATATATACATATTATTTCAGATTATTGCCTGTTCCATTTCCATATCCAGTGCCTCTCCCAAACGATTTTCTCAGTGTAATAAACAAAAAAATATATATTTCATCTGATGCTTTCTCTAATGATCTCAACCACCTCCCTATCTTGTATTCTTTCATCTGTATTACTCATCTTCTTTCCTTTAAAAAAACAAGCATGTCAGGACATTCAGGATATAGTAGAGAAAGTAAGAACCTGGTGAATTTGTTTGATGTCTTTTCTAGGCATTCTGTTGGATTTAAAAAAGAGAAAAAAAAGCAGTTCCTCAGGTGGAATATGAATGAACATGTTTTGGAATATCAAGAAAATTAGGTTCACAATGCCATTATTTATTTTCTAGTGGGATTTCAGATACATTTGCTGCATTTGGTTATGAAAATTTTGATTGATGCAATACACTACCTAGGAACCTCAGTCACAGTTCAGAGCACACTGTGAGGCTCATAGAGGCAAAGAGAAAATTATTTTGTGTCCTAAGGAGTTTACAATCTGAATCGAAAATCAGATAGCAAACAGACAGAGGAGAATACAAGGCAACTAATAATCAGTTTTTTTGCAATGTCAAAACAGATATAGGCAAAGCTGTCTTGTGTGGGAAACAAAAGTGAAAAGAGCTACACTTATTTTGTCTGTCAAAGTCAAAGTGGAATGTAGTATTCAAATATACATTTTGGAGGTAAGTAAATATTAGGGAAAGTTAAGAGCTATTGAATATAAGGATAGTTCAAAGCAGAATGCACACAATTTCATCCTGAATGCAGTTAGCTAGATCTGTATCTCTTGAAAGAACACAAATGTCCTTCCACAAATGTGTGAAGTGAGAGGAAAGAAATGCAATTACTTTAAGACAGCGCATGAGGCATTTGCAGCAAGATAGGGAGGTCCTGGATTTAGGATCTACATCTTGGCATATGAATTTGGCTCTTCAACTTGCTGATATCTGCAAGAGAGGATAGATGAAAACTTGATTGATGTTTGATGATCCTGTCTATTTGCACTCCAGTCACGTTGAACTTAATTAGCTCTGTGTTTCAAAGTCTGCCAGATAGGTGCAGGAACAAGGAAGAACCCACTCTTTTCTACCCTTCAATGCAAAATATTGTTTCTGGGAAAGATGGAGTTTTATTTTCCTTTCATATGTCCATGACCAGTGAGAAGTCCTTGAGGTACTTAAGATCATTTCAGCTCATGTGCTTTAATCATGTCCTCAAGGCTCAACACCATCATTATATTTCAGGATATGTACTCCTTTTTCTGTAAAACCACTAATGGATTGGTATTTGGATTTTTATGGGGGAATTGCCTTCCTCTCTTCTGTTTTCATCTAACCAAACCCTTGCTTATGACATGGACCTCAGATACTGCATTTCCACCTTTTCCCCTGGTCTGTTCCTTTGGGAGGGGCTAGTTTTTGTCACTTTTGTATGTGAAACTTCTAACAATGTTACAAAGATTTCAGTGTGGGTTGGTTTTTTTTGTGTGTGTGTGGTTTCTGATCTATGGGATCAGGTAGTATAGACTTTTCTGGCTCCGTGTGAAATGTGAAATACTTCACTGCCTTCAATTGCAAAGGATTTAGACTTTTAGTTTAGGAAAAAAGACAGTGAGATAGCTCGTGGATGCTGCTTTTTAATACAGAGAAAGGGAGGGCATGGAGGGCATGAAGGGCATGAAAATGCTTGTCTAAAATACCTGTACATGAATGCTGTAGGCTGACTTCCCAGGGGCAAAGTTTTGGTAATTAGAGAGCTTACATCCTTGTCTTTCCAGGGTAAATCTGCAAGTACAAGAGAAACAGTTTTTGTGAGTTGGAGGTCTCTGGTGAAGGAGAGGGAATAATTGAGAAAAAGGGTGTGGAGCACTGTATCTTCAAAGAGCATGCCGTGGGGCAGGGCATGAAGCCATCCTTGGAGAGATTTGCTGCAAGGAGAATAAAGCAGGCACGGGGAAAACCTGGATTTTTGCCCCCAGAGCTCAGAAGACCCAAGGCACCTGTGTCTGATCACAAAAGGAGTTTAGACCAGTTACTGCTGCTGGCACTGGCAGCAGAAAAGGGTAATTTCTTAAATTCATGTATGGAAGCTGCATGAAATTCCCTTGAAGTGATTCTTACTCTATTTAACAATCACAGGAGAGACTGTTCAATGTTTCTGTAGCAAAATCCACATGAGATCCACTGACTCTATTAATTGAGGGATTTACCTGATGGACAGATGAAGAGGTGTTCAAGAATTCATGGGCCCAGTAAACGGAGACTAGACAGGGTGAAATCGAAGGGCATAAAATCTTCTCTGCTCCTGGCACTTTTTTTACTCTGCTATTCAGTCAAATGTTTTACAGTACTGATAAAAGCCAGGGGAAATAAAAAAGAGCAAACAAAATAAAGAGCAATTCAGAGCATATAATTCCAAGTTCCACTAGAACTTCAGGTTTTGGAAAAATCGTTTTGCTTTGGAGATACATATATTTTATTTAAAAATTTTCCAATATATCTACTTTTGACACCTTTTACTTGAGGCCAACCAGATGCAGGTTGCTGGCCTGCCACTGAACACAGATAAGTCATTGTTGGGCTCTGGCATCCAGGTAAGGGTTCCCCAGGCCCATCTCAGGGATTAAACAGCTGTTTTTCAACAGAAACTCTTCTAAATAAATCAATCTGGCTGAATATACCATCACTTTTGGATAAGGTATTACCTCATGTAAGCCTTCTCATCTAGATTTTACTCCAGCACTGGATCAGAAGAGCAGGCTGGTGTCTGATACGGACTTAATCAAATTCACAAATGCAATTAGGAAATAACTTGCTGAAAGTTTCTTATCAAGGAGGAAATGAAATTTGGGCTCCTTACTGGAATCACTACCTTTTGTTTCAATTTTAAATTATTGTAGTGTTGTCTAACTGCTGAAGGTCTCATTTTCCGAATAAAAGTCACTTTCCTACCTGAATTCTGCTAAGTTCTTTGCCTCAGATAAACCCCATGATACTGAATAAAACAGATTAGCTTAGTGAATAAAAGAGATTACATGCAACTGCTGCCTTCTATCAGCCTTAAATCAGTGCCTTTCACATTTCTTCCTCTTCTTTTCTGGTAAGAGAAATTGAAAATATGTTGACTTTGCCATTTATTGCTTGATATTATCTCCAAGATTTCAAATAAAATTGTTGCTATACATAACACTAAATCCTGATATGTGGATGTGAATCCATTATTTGCGTGTGAAAGAAGACATTTATTTTGTTTCTTTATAAAAACTATGTTTTAAAATTCCTCTTATGGAAAGGAAGATGCAGAAAACTGTGGTGTGGTTGCAGTATAAATCTGTCCTGAAACAATGATTTTACTGTAAGTTCTGATGACAAATACAAGATTTTTGTGTATGAAGAGCATTCAGAACAGGAAACTGCAAGCTGCAGAAGGAATATTAGGTAATCATGGGAATTCTGACAGCCATTAGAAATCACTTACTCATGAGCATATAACAGCTGATTTCATTGCTGATCTTTAACCATAATTAAAAAGCATGAAAGCCGGGGATCTGGCTAATGTAGTTTCTATCCAAACAGTGACATTAATCCTCTATAATGGAAGTAGGGATTTTTTTTCACTGACTCTACATGATCACAATGGCATAATAATATTGAATCATGCCATTACTAAGCATTTCTCAAAACCTCAAAATTTAGTTTTGAACTTCATTTGTATTTGACAACTCTGATGTTTCCCTTTTTTGTGTTATAGAGAAAAAATTCCTTCTCTCTTGAGAAGTGTTTCTTATCTGGTTTCCATCAGAAACCAAAAATTCTTGTTTGTAACACTGGATTTTAATTGTAAATGCAAACCCACCATTTCAGAAACTTTATGAGTTTGCAAATACATGTTGAGGGAATTTTCAGTGCTTGGAATCTGAACATTTTTTTGGCAGCAGCTGATGCTTGGTCCTACATATGTATAACCTTAAACATTTAGCTTCATGCTGAGAATATAACCAAGCAACCTGCTAGCTTTCAAGCTATCATTCTTACAGCCTTGATTTTCTCCACACTGTTTGGCTAAGGAAGGGAATCTTTTGAAACTTCCTTAAAGTCACTCAAGGGAATTCTTCCATCCCCTCTTCGCCAAGGAGCTGGGTATTGACTGGATAATGTGGTTTGATACTGTACAGTCATGCATTACACTTCAAAATATTTCACTTCCAAGAAATTAAGCCAAATTACAGAAAAGCAAATCACATAGCATCTGTAAGCAGAGCCCTGATAGAAGAGTGCCGCTGTTCCCAGACTAGCAATATTGTTGCAAGCATGTATCTATATACGTGTTTTGGGAGAAACAAGGTCCCACCACAGACTTCCTATATAATATGGGCAAGTCACTGCTTAATCTTTCACTCAGTTTCCCTTCTTTAAGGGATGGACCACAATACTTTGATTGTCTTGCCCATGAGGCGGTTTGTGAGGGTGTTTGTGGTGCAGACTGTCTCTAGTTTAAAAGTACAGCACTTAGTACAGTGGAGCTATGATCAAAATATGTTTCCCTAGGGACTTTTGCAATAAGTATGGTATGTATTTGTCTTCACCACAGCACACACATATTTTTTTAGCCAGAAAGGCAGAGTCTGGAGCTTTAGAGATCCACAGTACTGGTATGATAAAGATTTTCTTGCCCTCTCGGTAGAAAGCAGACTGACAGCAGTTCACAACTTTCTTTCACTCTTGGTTGCCTTTTTGCAAGAGTTAGAGGGTCCTCTAAGTCTAAAGGCTCTTTGAGCAGGCAAAGGATGTTGAGGTTCCTGCTATGACAAGCAGAGACCTTCAGATAAAATAATTTTAATGAACTTCATGTGTTTGTAGTGTTGACATTTACTTGAGAGATAATTTCCTTGACTCTTTTTATAGTCATTGCAGTCCAACAGTCACTTCCAAGATGAAATTCATTTGCCTTAGTTAAAGTTACTATTTTAGGGTGACATAAATCATCCCCTGCAGTTCCCTATTTCTCTTCATTGACTACAGAGAGCCCAAACAATTACCTCCCGTGTAAACTTCTACTCTGCAGAATCTGGATTTCAATTTGTGGTGCTCATGCAGCATCTATGGAGCCACCATACCTTCCCAACAAAGGTAGCTGGGAAGTCGGTTTTATTTTTTCTCTGTGGGGAAACTGAGAAGCAGAGGTATGGTCATGGTCCAAGGCCACCAAGGAATCTGATATTGATCCAATGCTTGTTACAATGAGTAACAGTCCAGACCCAGAACTGCTGTTTTGTAAATCTTTGCACCATTTGCTTGAGACATTCTATAGTTGAAACTGCTGAATGCTTGGATGTAAAGATCTCAGATAAATCTGCCTCAATCTAAAAACACAAGTTGGGCATCATAACTGATGCTTATCATTAGTACAATGAATTATACATTTTAAGAAAAAGAAATCACCAAAGGCACCACAATAGCAGCTACAAATTTCACCTGAACTATTTCCTTAGACATGTGAAACCTTCTGTTGAGTGAGACCTCTTCTGAGTCTTTTCCAAACCAAATAAAAAGCATTCTATGTCTGCAATAGCAGAGTAACATAGCTCTTAAGATAGAAAATTCTCATGGTTTCAATTAATTTTGAATTTCTAGGGGATAAAGAGAAAGACTAGTAAAAGTGGTGTCATGTGGCATGTGTTAAACAAAAATGAGTGGAAAAACTGTTAATCACTAATTAATAACAAGCTTGTCAGCAGCATGATATCTAGATGCTGAATAATCAACTGCTTAAAGCACAGTATCCATTCCTTGGGACAAGGTAGAGCAGAGCAGCCTGTGGTAGAGGCATTGTCATGTGGTTTCTCTGAAATACTGGAACTGATGTGACTAGTTTCACCCTTTGGCAAAGTCTGTCCAGGGGAGGAAATTAAACACACATAATCTTTGCCACCTATTACACAGGTGTATAAGAGCACGTTTCTACTCACTGGCAGAATAAGTCCTTTTGGGCAGGCTGCTAATGACAAGTACCAACATCATGCAAGGCTCAGGTGATGTAAGATCCATTTCTAGGCATTTGAACTCTGGTCAGATTTTTGAGGGTCAAATAACGAACCCTCCTGTTTCTGCAGAAGTGCTCTGTTGTGAGTGCTGCTGGGCACAATTCTGTGCTCAGTTGTGGAATAGTGATTTGCACCCTGAGCTCAGAAAGGACCTCTGAAAACACAGAAGAGCCTTCAAGGAACACAGCAGCTTTAATGAGGAGAGGAGAGGAGAGGAGAGGAGAGGAGAGG
>JANPWX010000096.1:11415006-11443240 GCA_024734555.1 Trochalopteron elliotii | reverse complement strand
TATGAGATTCCATATTAGAACCCCAACATGTTAGGATAGGGAAAGGACAGGGGCACAGAAAATGATTCATAGGAAGTTCCATTTCAATATAAGTGAAGAACTTATTTAGTGTGAGGGTGACTGCACACTGGAACAGGTCACCCAGAGAGGTTGTGAGATGTCCCTCACTGGAGATACTCAAGAACTGTCTGCCTGGATACAATCCTGTGTTCTCTAGAGTGATCCTACTTGAGCAAGGAGGTTGGACCAGAAGATCCATTGTGGTTCCTTCCAATCTGACCCACCCAATCTTACCCAGTGTCATTCTGTGAGGGCATTAAACTTCTATACAGGTTTTGATTTTGTTTCAAGGACTGACTGCACCAGTATAACATTTTTAATGGGTATTAAGATTGTCCTAATCATGAATCATTAGTAATGTTGCCTTGTAGAGACACCAAAAGCTGATAGCCTACAGCTGACATTTGTCTGGGATGAAATTAAGGCAGTTGAGCCAATATTACGTTATGACCCATTTTGTCATTTACTCCCAGCTCTTCTGTGCAGCTACTACATCCATATAGATGCACAAAATTAAAGTAATAATATAAATAAAATACCTTTTGTAAAGTTGATTACTGAAGAATTGAGGTTCAGGCTGGACATCAGGAAAGATTTCTTCACTGAAAGGACAGTCGAGCACTGGAATGGGCTGCCTAGGGAAGTGATGGTGTCACCAACTCTGCAAGTGCTCAAGAAACGACTTGGATGTTCAAGAATCTGACAAGGATGCAGCCCTTAGTGCCATGGTTTAGTTGGCATGGTGGTGTTCAGTCAAAGGTTGGACTCGATGATTTTAGAGATCTTTTCAAACTTTAATGATTCTATGAATTAACAACATGTTTTGTGTGGTTTTAATTAAGATCCAAGATGTATGATGACACTAATTATTCAGAGCAGCTTTGGCTCACTCAGTGCTTATACTTGCTTGTTTACTCTGACTACTCATGCTTTCATTCTATTGTAATTAGTTAATGCATTTATAGTTCTTAAAAAATCTGATTAACGACATACTTGCCAGACTTTCGTGTGGATTCCTTTTATGCTCATCTTTATTTGAAAATGTTCCCAGATTTCGAAAACAATGTTAGTATTTATGATGGGTTGACCTTGGCTGGCTGCCAGGGGCCCACCAAGCCTCTGTGTCACTCCTCTCTTCAGCTGGACAGGGGAAAGAAAACATGACTAAATGCTTGTGGGTCAACAGAAGGATAGGGAGATCATTCAGTAATTACCATCACAGGCAAAATGAAATTGACTTGGGGAAATTAATCTTATTTATAGATAAAGCAGAGTATTGACAAATAGGAACAAACCTAAAACTACCTTCTCCTCATCCCTCCCTTCTTCCCAGGCCCATCTGTACTCCCAACTTTTCAACTGCCTCCCCCAAATGGTGCAGAAGGATGGGTAATAGGTGTTGCAGTCAATTCATAACTCTTTATATTTGCTGTGCCTTCCTCACACTTCATCTGCTTCAGTGTGGGGAAAACCTGCTCCAGCATGGGTTCTCCACAGGCTGCAGCTTCTTTCAGGGCACATCCACCTGCTCCGGTGGGTGATCCTCCATGGGCCAAAAGGTGGATCTCTACTCCACTGCTGATCTCCATGTGCTGAAGGGGCACAATTTCCTCACCATGGTCTTCACCACGGGCTACATGGAAATCTCTGCTCTGCTCTGCTCTGCTCCCCGGAGCCTGTTCTCCCCCTCCTGCTTTGCTGATGTTCATGTCTGCAGAGCTGTTGCTCACATGTTCTCACTCTTCTGTTCTATGTGGTGCTGCACAGCTTTTTCTTTTGCATTTCTTAAATGTGCTGAGGTGTTACCAACACTTCTGATGGGCTTGGCCTTGGTCTGTCTTTGAGCTATCTAGACCTGGCTCTGTTTGGCATAGGAGAATCTTCTGATATTTCTTCTCTGAGGCCACCCCTGCAGCTCCCTGACTACCAAAACCTTGTCATGCAGACCCAAACCAGTTTTTCTTTGTCTTCTCCGATGTCCTAATTTTCTGTTCCCAAACTATTCTTCTATGGTAGTTCTTCATTCAAACTCTGGGTTGGTGGATTCCTTTACCCCCATTCCCACCCCTGCCCTCCACTATATCTTCTAGTTCTTGTTTTATCTGGTGCTGCTCTGGCTTGTGTGCTCACCAACTCATTTCCCTCAGCTTTATAATGTCATTGCAAGCAACTCTAACTTTTCAAATCAGCCAGCTCTCTCCTAGATTTAACCTGGATGCCAGCAGAAAATCACTGCAGTGTCAAGAGAGTCTGGCATTCTGTTTTCACCCTGCATCAAGGGAACTAACAACCCTTCATGAGCAACAAAATGTTTTTAGTTTTTCTGGGTTGATGTCTTCTTTTTCTTTAGTGTGGTCAGCAGGAGAATTCATGAGAGACTTGAACAAGGTTAGGCAGATTTTTGTAAAGACATGAATTATGTCTTCCTGACCAAAGGGACCATGCCACTGACTAGGATTTACAAGCTACAGTTTCAAACCATAGAGGAGTTAAAGAGTTACAAAATGAAGATGTCAAGAAATGGAACAAACTATCCTTTCCCCAGTAATTCAGCTTTTGGAAAATGTGTTTTGGAAAACAAATTTATAGCAGCCCGAGGCAAGCCCAATGCTTACCATTCGTTCAACAAGGAGTCTGGAATGAGAAATGAGAGGTGGATGTAAAAGGCAGTTAGTTCTCCATCTGAGAACTGGGAAAGAAATGGTAGCAGGTTGCCATGAGGATGCCTGCTGTGGGAGGGTGGGCTCTGAGCTCAGACGAAGAAACGGCTGAAGTCCAACAGACTTGTGATCAACAAAAGTGTTGGCCCCACTGCGAGATGGTCGTGTCAGGGGATTGATATCAGGATCAGGACACTGAACGTCTGAGGAGACCATGTAAACTGCTGACAATGTGCTGGAAGGCAGTATTTTACACAAACATCTATGTTGCCTGTTGGTGGACACCAGGTGACCAAACTCTCCTCTCGAATGCATCCTGCTTCTTTCTGTGGAAGGGTCTGTGCATTCCCCTCTCACCTGCAGACCTTGAGCAAAGTGGGAACTGCACAAAACTGATAGGACAGATAAAACTTCTAGCAGGACAGAATTCCAGTAACCCCCTGGCTGTATCTTGTTATCTACTCACACACACGAAATTGATATATTTTTAAAATTTTTATGAACCATTGATAGATCTCTTATTAAACTTAGGGTTTCATTCATGTTCAAATGCTACAAGCAAATGAAGGAAAAGTTGTGTTGTTTCCCAAGATCATATTCATCATGGTCATGGGGCTGTTTTTACGTCCAAGCATATAGCTGTGCCTTTTGGTTTTTCAGTGAACATAGGGGTCAAGTTAAACTGTATCTTTTCTTAAATCACTGTCCTTTGAATTTTAATTGCTGAATAACTGTCTTTTGGAAGCCTGTTCTACTGAATCACGTCCATTCAGGCAGATTTTGGTGTAGGCGACCTCAGATGAAATGAGAGCAGTTTCCACAAGCATAGTTGTTAAGCAAGAAGAGAGAAAAGCATACTAACAAAACATATAGGGAAAAGTCACAATCTAGTCTGGGAAGGAAGCCTGCTGGTGTTTGTTTTGGGTGTGGGAATTCCTTGGAGATTCTGCAACAGAAATGTGTTGTACAGCCAAGGAAAATCGTGAGTCAAGCCCCAACAAGTTTTGAGCAGGAGAGCCTTGCTCAGCCCAGCCATGGGACAGCAGCAGACCAGCATGGTGCACCAGCTGCAGCCAGGTGTGAAGTGAACTGCCTCTGTCTGTTCCCCCATCACCTTGGTACTTGTGCCACCATCAGCAGGCACAGGAGTTCAGGCTGCGATGCAGCAACTCCTGCAAGTGCCTCTGGGGCTCACCAGCACTGCTTCCCACATACTGAGATTGTGTTATTTACCTCAGTCACTATTTAGCTTTTCTAAATTTCAGTGAGGAGCACAGATGGGGTATTCAGCATCTGCAAAATCTAATGAAAGATAAGGCATACCAAGGGATGAGCCTGCTCTGAGAAGCTGAACAGATGTACTAAAATTGAGCTGTATCCCCAGAAGGCTTTTTGTGTTGATTTGTTTATTTTTTTGGACAGTATCAGTCTGACTGAATTGAGCTGTCCAGACTTTATGTTCCTGGGAACCAGTTTCATTTACAAAGTTAATGCCAGAAATTAAAAACTATCTAAAACTAAAGGTGATTTCTAGAAACTGGAAAGACTAGATGTCCATAGGTCTGCCTTCTCTTCTGAGAGTAGAAAAATAGAGCTAGAGGTTTTAGAAAAATTGGGCCCACTTCAGAACTCATTCACTAGAAACTCGTTAACTGGCCCTGGATAATATCACAGTAAGTCAGAAAGATGGAAAGGCAGGCTTATTGTTGTGATAACTTGCTACAGGAGCCATGAGATACTCATATTGCAGATATCAAAGGACTAAAAATATTCCTCTGACTTGTGGACTCATAGTCTCAGAAATTAAATGAAGTGTGTAGTCCTTATTCATTTAATGGAGACAATGGGAAAAAGAACACCAAGAATGCTGAACATTGCACATTTCTTGTGGAAGTTGATTCAGTAGGAAAGTGGCCAAAAGGCAAAATTGAGCACTGGAGACATCCAAGTGATGAAGCCTGCAACTCAAGCCTGTAACTATATTACACACCAAAATCTGTTTAACTGCAACCAATATCCTAAAAGATGGAATTGTGACCAGAAGATGTACTTAGCTCTTCTTTTTTCTAGTCATCCAAATCTCTGCTTATGTGAGTATTTTGATCTTTTCACTGATGGTATTTTGCTCAACCTTGATCAGGCTTCAGAAAAAATATTTTTTAGATTTTTTTTTAGTAGTGTGAGAACAGTAATTTGTTTTTCATAAATATCTGAGATCCTTTTTATATACCATTAGCCACAAGTATTTGCGGAGGTAACAGGTTAAAATAGAAGCTTATGTAAGTCTTCTGAGACACTTCTGCATGGCGCTGCATGACACATTAGAAACTAGAAAATATTTGATCTTAATAATTGACACAGGTGGCTGTCAGTTTTACAAAAGAGTAAAAATCTTGGATATGGAAAGTTATTTGCTCCTTCAGGACTGGAAAAATCACTTTTTCTTATAGAGCTGAATTTATGAATAGAACCTGATGGGATTTTATTATATTTCCCTCTTTTATGTGCTGTGAAGTGTTGTCTTTGTTCACAGAGGTTAGTGGGATGATGCAGGATAAACAGGTTCTGACTGAGTTGTTTAGCTTGCAGAACACCTTCAGCTCACTTTGAAGGAACAGCAGTACATTTATTGCATATATTACATAGACTGTTCTCTTCTCACATATCCCTTTTCTGCAGCATAAATACACTGTTTTTTTCTAGAAAATGTATAAATTACAAGTCTAAACTGCAAACATGAATTTTAAGTATAGCTAATACAGACACCAATGTATGAATATAGGAAAGTAAATATTATAACCAGGGTAACCTGATCATTTGGAATAAATTTCAACTTTTCAAATGAAGGAAAGGAATTGCATCTGATCCAACTCTTTTGATTATCTCTTCTATATACATTCTTTCAAACCAAAGAACAAGATCAGAGCGCTCCTGAAGAATTAGACAGCCCAAGACTCTAAAAACCTCCTACAGAAACCTTCATCATATGATTTCTTACATTTGGCTCTTCAAAGTTGAACTGTTAGTCCTCCCAAACCTGAAGTGACTATATTTGATTGAAGTCTAATTTACTACATGTGTAAGCATATTTTCCAAGTCCCCATGCATGAGCAAATAAATTATCATGAAACATTTTGATTCTACAGAATACTTTTAGAGGGAGTGATTTTTCCCTTCCCAGCACTTTCGGCATAGCTTTTAGTGATGCAGTAGTTCAATAGCTAGGAATGTTCATTGCTCACCTGTACTGATTTTGGCTGAGACAGAATTTTCTTTATAGGAGCTGGTACAGGGCTATGTTTTTTGATTTGTGCTGGAAACAGTGTTGATAATAGAGGCCTGTATTAGCTATCTCTGAGCAGTGCTTGCACAGAGCTGCTTGTACTACCTCTCCCTCCACCCCACTACCCAGGTGGCTGGGAATGCACAAGGAGCTGGAGTGGAGCACAGCTGGGAAAACTGAGCCTAACTGCCCACAGGGATATCCCATAATATGTAATGTCATGCTCAGCATATAAAGCCAGGGAAAGATGGAGGAGGTGAAGTTTGTAGTTTGCCTTACCAGGTACCCATTACCCATGAAAATGCCCTGCTTTCCTGGAAACTGAGGGGCTGTGTGGGGCTGAGCCTCCCACAAGGATTAACCAACATCACCCAGCATCTCTGCTGTGGGAGATGAGTTACTCTACATATTGAAGCATGATTTTCATTCATTTATTGTGGTGGAATTATTCCTTACTTTAATTCTCTGTTAGTTCACCGTTTGGGACATGACTGTACCCTTCTGTTTGGTCAGCTGAAGTGAATGAAACTGGTTGATGGTATTGCTTCAGAACAGTACTTCTGGTACTTGCTGTGGGAAGAGTTGAACAATTGTTGGTTTACAAAATGAACAATTTGTAACAAAAGCGATGAGAAAGACACATTCCCTCAAAATATCTTCTTGTCCAGAAAGTATAATAATTGGATTTTTTTTCCTTTTGAATATTAAATAATTCTTTGTGTTTGTACTGCCATGTACAGATACCCTGTATGCTGTATTTTTTTTTCAGATTTAAAAGGAAGTGGTGTTGCAAATTCTGTCTTTAAAGCTGAGTTTCCTGGATAACTTTTACTGATCTTGGGCCCAGACAGAGACAGTAAGTTTTTGATCTCATAAGCTCTTGATCCAGTGATTACTGACAGTGGTTCTCCCACATCTTCTGATGCTAGACTGCATATTATAGACCCGAGATATTTACTGGGGTAAACCTCAGAGCTTATGGTCCCAATACTCAAAGACCACACATCTAGAGTTTCTGAACTCACACTATCAATATGCAATTAAATACCCAACAAAAAAAAAAAAAAAAACAACAAAAAGTATAAAATCAGAATTTCCAACTATTCAGAATTTTTCTATGTCATTTAGTTGTTTTTGGCATGTGATTGTTAAAATAGCAGTTTGGGATACTTGAAAGGAGTCTTTATTCATGGGAAAAGATGTTCAATGCTATTTGAGGAACAAGTTTCCTTTGTGGTGTGTCCAGAAAAACAGTACTGAAGTTTGAAATTCTTAATGGATTACTTTAGGTAAGTCTTAGATTTGCCAAAAGGAATAGAAAAATTAAGAAAATCCATTCCCAGAGCCTTCCATCTTTTTTTTTAAGTTGAAAAAGAGGTCCCATTCCCAGTCCTTTAAAATCCTTTTGGATTAACTATGGTGCAAATGAGTTTAAACCAGGTTTTTCTAGCTATAAGAGTTATACAGAGCTGCCTACAAGCTAACTTGAAGAATTCAGTCATCTGAGAGAAGCCTGAGAACCAACAAAATCCTGAGGTGAACCTTACTGTAGGTGGCAAATTTGAAATATATCTTCATGCCTAGAAAATCTACCAGCAAAGACACAATCTCTTTCAAAAATGCCTGTCAAGGATAATATTGTGCCTTTTTCTCCTCTGACCTGAATGATCAGCTTGTAAAAATCAAATATACAAGTGAAAAAACATGGCTACAGAACCAAGCTGTAGCTCAGGATTAACTCCATCCACTGAGTCACAAGCAATGAAGAGTGTGGGCCACACTGCCCAAAGCCAGCAGTTTTCCAAGTGCTTAGCACGTGTCCTGAATGTGCTCAGTATGCCCTGCCAGATATAACTTTTCTTGTAAACTGAAACAGGTCTGGGGTGTGACAGCTGCTCTGACATCTCATGAGACCAGTTGTTCTTGCACTGTGTTGAATGCTACACTTGCAGTGTACTGGATGTCCTGTCAGCACATTCCAGTAATTTGGTGGCATAGCCAAAACTGGTAGAGAAAAGAAATTGTACAGGCAACAGTATGAACTTGTTAGTTAACGTATTGCTCAGGATGTTTCTAGACAAAAATGCTGGCATCAGTTTCCTAAAAACTAGTGTAGCTCTGCCAACACTCTGGAAGTGGTGCATGAAATTTTAGTATGAGGACTGTTCAAAGTAACCTTTTTATTCAGGATTAGGAAGAGTGAATGCTAAGCCATGGGACACCCCTGCAGTGTGCCTTACTCCGCACTCAGAAATATACTCCAGTTAAATAGAAGTCTGGGTGGAAAAACATGGCCTACATGATGTCATCTCTTTCTGAGATGATCTTGACTCCCTAATGCTAGGGTGAATATGTCAGACACACTCTACCTATCTCTGTGCTCCTATTGCCAAGCAAACTGGGCTACGCTGAGTTTCAATGCAGACTGCAAGAAACAGTAGCAAATAAAGTATTATTGTTTCAAGGCACAGCTCCTCATGTGGCAGCACCCAGAAAGAAAATCTCAGCCTATTTAAAGCAAGACCTTATATCCAGAGTACAGTTAATTCCAGCAAATTTCATGTCATGATTTGATGCTCTCTCCTTGCCTTATCTCCGTTGATCAGTAAAACTGTAGTCAGGCATGCAATGACTTTGGATGCTGGCCAAATATTGCCCTGGAAATGAAATCCAAGGACTTCTTTTTTCCTTTCCCAATTCAAAGCACATCTCAAAGTTGTTCTGGCTCTTTCTGGGAAGGAGGTTAACACAGATTTTCTGTGCTAAGGCTGTTTTAGTTTTACAGGCACAATGAAGATTTCTTCACTTCTGGTGGAAAAAGGAAGCGTTCCAAAATGTTTACCAAAGAATAGCTGTTTACAAAACTAGCATCTTGCTTTTTGTCTTGGGTAACTTAGCATCCATAAATGGCAAGAAGATTGCTCTGGTACTCCAAGTCCCCCTGCATTATTCATTAGGGAAGCTCAAGCTGAATAATTTTCTCTAGGACAAAGCTGTTGCTAAGCTTAAAGTTTGGGGGATCTAGTAATGCAATTTTGCTTATCCTTCTTCCCAGGAAACTCTTCCACTCACACGATGTGAGGATATCGTGACTTGGCAAAATCAAGCTTTGTGCTACTTCCTGAATACTGGACAACAGGACAACTGTGTGAACTAAGAAGAAGATTTATTAACCCTGACGCTTCAGCAATCAGTCAAAATGAAAGGAGGAGATGGCAAAGAGAGTGAATGAAAGGGTGGATAAAACTAGTTCCTCATGACAAGCATGGTATTGCATAACTTTTCCCAAAATGATCAATAAGAGAAAGCCATATGTATATGTACATTTTATAATATATATCCTAATTTCCATGATAAATGTGACTTCACCTCTACCAATTAAAGTTCTATCTTCTATTTATCTTAATATAGGGTGGGACAAAACATTCAAGATGTCCATTGCTTTTTTTCAGTCACTTGTGACTGAAAAATGGAGTGTACATTTCCTCTACTGCAATTTTACTTAAAAGAAATCATGGTTTCATTTTTGGATACCCAAAGAAAACTTCAGTCCAGTGGAAAGGACTGAGGTTTGGAGCTGAATGACAGCTTTTGCTGATGGTTAGCTTCTGGTCACAGTGTTAGCAGTGCAATCATGAGAGCAAAGTCTCCAGGCAAAGAGGCTTTGGCAAAGAATGAAGGGTGAACTCATCTAGGAAGGCATACAAGAAAAGTGAAAGGAAAATAAAATCTGGAAACTGATTTGCAAGTAAGACATGTTACAGAGACGTAAAGCATTTCTTCAAGACTCTAAAAAGTAGAACAAGACTGTCTGTCTCTGTGCATCAGTCCTTCAAGAAATGACTTGACATGTATAAAAGTAGTAGAAGAAACAGTCTGGAATTATGTCCAGCACCACTGTATTGAAAGAAAGCACAGAAAACAGTGAGTTAATTTGGCTGCAGTGTCATGGAACATTTGCCAAAGTACTACTCTGCTGCATTTTTCTTAGCTCTGACTCCCTAAGGGTGTTCTAACTCCCTTCCAACTTACACTGCAACTCTGAGAAATTACTTGTTGTTTCAAAAATTCTATTCAAAGGCTAGAGGCTCTTGGAAATGTACTTATTCTGGCACTCTGCAGAAAAATCACAGGCTGAGTGAACACAAAGACTACCTGTTGATGCCTAGAAATGCTTCCTTTGTGCATGTGTGGAGATACACTGGTGGATTGCCAGGAAGAAATCTAGCACCACTTTCCTCTTCACCAGTCTGCTTCTGCAGATAATCATATAAATCATATCGTATCGTATCGTATCGTATCGTATCGTATCGTATCGTATCGTATCGTATAGTATCGTATCGTATCATCTGCTTTCACTGTTGCCTGGAATAATTCTAAAATGTAAGCAATGTCTTTGAGATCAGGGGAAATCACACTCCTAATACTACTCAGATGTACCTTTTATGAGACTTACATATGGTTTATTATACTTGAAAACCCCAAATATCAAAAAAACCCCCACCAACCCTTCATTGTCTGATTTTTATAACATAACATATATTCTTTGTATTTTTATGTGCTTTTTCAAGCTCCCAGTTAATTTTTCCATGGATCTTGTGGGTAACAGCTTATGAGGTTCTGATGGGAGATGAAATCAGACTTTTTCAGTCAGATGTTTTCCAGTAGCTACTGGGTTTTTTGCACAAATTAACTGAGATTTGCACAACTGTATGCACCAACATACAACATATACGTTAAAACAGCAATTTAATAGTTAAATTTATTTTTGGGCTCAGCTCTGGTCACTTGAAAGTGTAATCTTTTGTGATAGAAGTATGATTCAATAGTTACAGTTACCTATCTCAGAGTGGATATGAAAATATTTCTTATTTCAGCACTATTGAACATAGAAGATGTGCAAATTCTCTGTCAATGATTAGTATAATTATTATTACATTTTGAATGTAAACATTAATATAATAGTGAGAAATTACCAAACCAAACTTGAGCAGCAGGTAACTGAATCCTCTGTTACTTATGTCTCTTTAAAGCTAGGGAGTTTCTTTACAGAACAATGTAAATATTGGTACACTGTGATTTTTATATTCACTTGTCATACAAGTTGCCTGTGGTCTGTTCCCATTTATCTTAAATATCCCCATGTTCTTAACATGTTCTTAACACGTAATCATAGGCTGAGTGCCTGCAGGGATAATTGCATAAAATAGGTGTGTTGCAGGAGTACAGTGTACATTTAGGTGTCTTTATTTTGGAAAGTGTATTTTGTACTCAGTCCTGCACACTGTGCTTTGCAGCTCAGTAGCTGCAGCTCATGGGCATTTATTTAAAATGCTGATTTTTAAATAATCCATCCACATTTTGCTTCATTGATTATAAGTGATTGTAAATTGTTACTAGTACTGCACAGGTACTAGAATGCATACATATCAGTTCAGAAGAACTTAAAAACATGTATTTGTCTTCAAGGCTCACAGTGACCTAAGTCTGGTCATGAAGTGAACTCAAGGATCAAAGTGACAGCACTGAAAACCTAGCATTGAGATGAAAATTGGATCACTCACACCCAGTCCAGCTGGGATGAATATTCTAGCATAGTTTAAGAACAGACTTTAGAGTCATCACCAAAGGGCCCAAAGTCAGAATTTTTGTGTCTGGCTTCCCCTGACCCCATGCAAATGGTGATGTCACTAAGGAATGAGGGAAAAGAATTGTTTGTGTAGGTCTGCTTCTAAACAGAATTATTTTCAAACTTTGCCATGCAGTATCAGCTGTTTCTAAATGATAATATTTTTATTTACCACTAATCCACTCAAGACAAGACATAACATTCTTGTTCTGTTACTTTACTGGAATTCTCATTTGTTCTTATTTTCCTTCATTTATTTTGATGTCCCCACATCACTTCTTTAATCCAATTTCAATCTGAACAGCAGTGCAGTAACTGGTTTATAGTCATGAAAGTGGCCTGTGCCAAACTAGAAAAAGCGCATTGTTGTTATTTTTGCAAAGTTGAACTTGTTAGGGAAACTACAAGGGTAATGCCATGACAAAATAAACCGCTGAAGCTTCATTCTCCTAAGTCCAATACTAAGGCACTTTATATGGTCACTCAAGGTCTAAAAACTGTTTAAAAACCTCACTGAGATGGAGCCAAGAGAAATATTAACAGAGACCAACAAAAGGCTCTGAAGAGTGAGTGTATTTTCATGTGTCCTTTATAGGAAATTTCTTTGGTAGGTTTTCTGAAGCTTATGACAGAAAAGGGGTAGAGATATTTCAACACCCAGGACTTCAGCAGTGGCAGTTGTCCCCGTACATCAGTTTATTCTGGTTTCTCAGTAACCCCTTAGTTGTCTTTTAGATGGTTTGAATTATTCTAATTGAAAAAAAAAAGCAAGGTACTTCATCACATAGTTTATTTGGAGAGTAGAGATTGCATTCAAGCATTAGATTCATAAGGTGTGTTGGGGAGAATGTACATCATGAGGAGGCAATTTAGACTCCTACAGCGAGATATGGAGCATACTGTGAATCTTGGACATACGTGTGTTTTCATTGATCTTAATTTCCAGGTGGAGTGAAGATTTCCTCAAATAGTTTGAAGTCTAGAAAAAAAAACAGATGCAGAGTCATGTCTGCAGAACAGGATCTAGAATTCTGACAAAAATTATGGTGAACAAAGAATTATGATGTCAGAATGGATTTCTTTTTAACTTTTTTTTCAAAAACTAATAATTTCTCATTTGAATATTGACTAGGGCATAAAAATGAGTATACATTATTAGTTATTTCATATAAATAATTACCTATAGCTGTGTTATTCTACTGTTTACAGAAGGGATTTGCATGTCTGAAATGTATGTGTAATCATTCTTGACAAACATTTTAAGCTGTTTTTGGAAAAATGAGATCCAATATTTTTATATGGATATCTTCCTCCCAGACGTGAGTTACTATGAGTTCTGATATAATTGATTTATATCGATGTGGAGCAGAAATATCAAGAGTATGACATAACGTGATTTGAAAAGGAAGATGTTTATGTTTGATATCATGTAAAGGAGAGCAGAGACACAGTTAAAAAAGACAGCAAGTGAAATGATTAATTAGATGTGCAAGTAAAAACTGCCTTCATTTAAAGCAGAAAAATAGACACTGTGCTAGCCAAGGCACAACATGAACCAAAATGCTTCCAAGACATCATGTAGGAATTCTCACTATGGTTATCCATACGTCAATCTTTGATCACGGATGCAATTGAAGATTGTGCACGACGACATGCCAGAATGAAAGACTAAATGGTGATATTTCACATAGAAACTTAGAAAAGGAACATTGTGAAGAATATTATGTGCTCTCCTTTAATAATGACAGCTAGACAATGGAGCTGGCAGCTAGACATTCCTCAGAAAATGTCAGAGGCTAAAATTTGTCTTTGGATGGGAACAGAGAATTTCAGGTAAAAAAATATAATTTTGTGAGACATTCAGTTGAGATGCTACCTGAATTTTGTTTGGTGGAAGAGGTTACCAGAGAGCAGAAGAGGAGGTGATGAAGGATAGGGGAAGACAGAGACAGCAAATAAAGAGGGAAAAGAGGATTAACACCAAGGAAGGTAATGAAAAACTGAGAGTAGAAGGGCAGCTAAACAGGAAAGAAGCATGATATCAAAGAAAGAAGAGGAGCAAGGAAAGAAGCACTGCTGGCCCACAACATTGGTGGATCAGGAAGAGAGAGAGAAGAGCTATTCATGATTCTGAGCTTTGGTTTGTATGAGATTTTTGGTAGCGAAATTTTGAGAAACTACCAGACTGGGAAGTATCTAGGATTGAAGAAGCTTTTCAGACACTGATATTAGGATGAAAGCTGAAAAGGTAAAAGATGGAGGTTAAAGCTGATGGGCTAAGTTGTGTTGTATGTGATGTTTTTAAGATGCAACAGAGTAATGGACTACTGCTACATGATAAAGAAAAGTGGAGTGATACTCAAGTGTTGAAGGGAAGAATATGGAACTGTTGGGAAATATCTACTCTTGTACCTGTCTGCCATTTAATTCAAGATACATATCACAAATAAATCATAAAAAATACATCTTTAAAAAAAAAAAAAAAAGGAGGGACTAATTCTATATAAGAGAAAGATCACAGTTTTACTATACACCTGCTTACCAGTAGCATATAGCTGGCTTCCATTATCTTTTATGTTCTCTTTTAGCACTTTCCCCCTCTTCTTAAACTGTTACCACACGTTATACAACTTATTTTCCTAAAAAACCTTATTCCTGGAAGCCCAGTGGTTTATGTGCAGTGTTAAATGCTGATGCCATCCTCAACCTGACACGTAAACATATATCTAGACTCTCCTCTCAGCAGGAGCTGGAAAATTGACTTTGGCTCTTTAACATCTCTGGAAATCATGTCAGTTTTTCCAGCAGCTAAATGCTGATTTATTTTTCTAACTGTGGACATTCTAGCAACAATTTTGAATAGGCTGAAGAATAACTTACAAAAGATAGTTTTTAAGAAACTAAAGCAAAGATTAGATGAAATTTGCATATTTGATTTCAATGTTGCTACCCTTTCCCTATCTAAACTATGCAGGTGGGTGTCTGAGAGCTTTATACATACTTGGATGGAATTAGTTCATCTGTCCATGAACTTAACATCTAGATACATACTTTCAGCCTTTGCACATTTTGGTGTTTAGAAATCTGCTAAGGATCCAAGGATTTCAGTCCAGAGTTGGGTTCAGTGGTTGTGAATGCCTTCTTACAGAAGCAGGGTCAAAGAGGAAAGATTGGTGGCAGAGCTGCTGTTACTCATTCTGCTGCAAATAAAAACACTAGAAAAGAGTTGCAGGCTTCCTGAATTTTTAAGGCAGTTTGCTTTAGACAGGCACTGGGCAAGGCCCAGAGATGATCCAGAGCACCAGGATTCCCTATTCCCGGCAGTAGGCTCTTAATGCCATGTTCCCTCATGTTTTGTTCTGGCCTCATGACTCCCTTAGTCCTGGATACTCTTGGCCACATTTGAAAGAAACCATTGATGTTTGCTTTCACCGTTAAAACATTACCTACCTTTGCTGTTTCACAGATGTTTTTTATTTGTTACTTCACTGAAAACTTTTGAAACAACCTCATGCACTTCCCCTCTTCTCTTTCCAAAGTCTAAATTTGGGCTGCTAAATTGACATACCTTATGCAGCAGGATTGGTAGAGGATTAAGAGCCTAAAAGCCTTCAACATATTCCAGGGGAAGATGAGAGGCTGAGTAGCTTTGGAAACCAGAAGTCTCAAAATTCACATTGCAGCTAGATTTACTTTATGTACTATTCAACTTCCTGCTCCTGATTTTGCTTTATCCTTCCCCTAGTCTAGCCAGATATATGGCCCAAATGTGTACAAAGCACAAGTAATTATACAGTAATTAAAAAGAATTAGGAGCTCCTCTTTTGTTCCTCGTTGGAAAGCTTTAAAATGAAAACTCAGGTGTTGTTCCCACATGTAGGCTCAGAGGCTTCAGACCTGAATGTGTTCAACTGAATAGGATCCATTTAATTCTGATCTGTTTTTACTTAGCAGATGCAAGAATCTTCTTGTGAGTTTGTTCATATACATGTTTTATTAGAAAATAACTCTCTGTCTCAGCTGTTTACATTCCTATGTGGCCTGTTTTGTCAGAAAACAGGCAACCTTTGCCAAATCTACTTCCTGGAATTTCACTCTGATTTGTTTCCTCTTATATGCTGAAGTTTTTTTCTTTTTCTTCAATTTAAAAAACAGAAAGCAAAGAGGTGAGCTAAATTTTAAAGGGCTTGCTGACATCAACATCTACATATTTTGAGGTTATCATGAAACTGAAACAACATGAGATTATGTGGAGTTGGTTGCATTATTGACCACTATATTTAGATGAAAGTGAAGGAAGTGTCTCTCCTTGGCATTGTGTGGACTTCACCTGCAGAATCCATTACCGCAGGAAATAGTTCCAGTCAAATATTATGGCTAAACTTTAGAAAGGATGTGTACAAGTATTGTCTAAAAATAACATCTGTTGTGACAAATTTTAAAAGAAGAGTACTTCAATAGACTGATCTCATTAAAAAAACATTGCAAATGACATTTTACAGCCCAGGAGGACTGTGGGTTTGTTTTGCTTGCTGGCTTTTGCAGTGAAGGACTGTCCAGCCTTGGGGGAAGTATCCAGAATCACAATACAGTTGAAGAGGAAAGGCCCCTTGGCAGTTATCCAGTCCAAATCCCTGCTTGTCCAGAGCAGGCTGCCACAGACTGCGTACAGCTGGGTTTTGAACATCTCTGAGACTGAGTCTCTACGACCTCTCTGGGCAACCTATGGCAATGCTTGACTACCCTCACTAAAGAAAGAGAGTTTCTTATTTTGAATGGAATTTCCTGCTTTTCTGTTTGTACCCATTGTTTCTTGTCCTGTCAGTGGATACCACAGAGAAGGGCCTGGCTCCAACTCTTTCACATGCCCACCAGGTATCCATACACATCGACAGGGTACTGCTGTGCAGGCCTCCTGCCACCTGGGCTTCATTTCCTGATCATGGGAATGACAATTCTTGAGCATAGAAGAAGTAATTCTTGAAATTATTAACTTGTCTCTTGGACACTTCTTCTCTTCAGGGTTGAATCCCATATGATTCTTCTAGGCAGATCTCTAAAAAGGCTAAGTAAGATACGCTGTCCTGGACTCCAGGGTGGTGATCCTGTTTTTTTTATTTGCAGTTCCCTCTCCAGAAGCTGAATTCTGCTATCTCATGGTCATTGCAGCCAAGGCTGCCTCAACCTTGACAGCCCCAAAAAGTTCTTTCTTGTTTGTATGAAGCCCAGCAGAACAGCTCTCCTCTACAAGTTCTCAAACATTTGGTTAGAATGTTGTCATCAATGCACTCCAGAAACTTTCTGGATTGTTTGTGTTCAGTATGCTGACCTTTCAACAGGCCCCCTTGCAGGATTGTGAGTGTGTGACTGCTTCCATTTGTCTGAGGAAGGCCTCATCTACTTATTTCTTCCTGATCAGGTTGTAGTAGATGCCCACCACGACCTCACTTGTGCACTAGTCTTGAACCATGAACTTTCATTGGCTCATGACCCAGCCCTGGGCAGAGCTCCACGCATTTCTCCTTTCACGTAAATGGCAACTCTGCCCCCCATCCATTCTCCATCCCCTCCTGAAGGCTCTGTATCTATCCTGGGCAGTGGGCCAGCCATGTAAGCTACCCCCCTGCTTGTTCCTGATAGGACTGCAGCCCTGTGACTATTCACAAATCTCAAATTCCTTCTATTGTTTCCCTTTTTTTGTATGAGTTAGTGTATGGGGACTTCAGAGAAGCACCCCAAAGTGCTGATTTTGCAGAAAAAGTGTGAGAGCTTCCCCAGCTCTATCAGCAGTTCTTTATTTGTCTGTTGACACTTGGGATGGGCTCCCTTTGCACTGGTTTTGTTGATTATGAGATGTCTTCTGGCCACAGTGGCTGGCACCATTTGTTTGCCAGCCCTGTCCACCATTTCCTTACTTGACTGTGAGTTACCATCTTCATCCCTCTGAATCCCAGTGTAAATGTTTCCTTGGTTTGGCCAGCTTGTTGGCAGAAATTCTTTGCCTCATTTGATCAGGTGAATCCTGTCTCTTCCTATCAGGCCTCAGCCTTCAAAGAGTCATAAAAATGGAATAGTCATAAAAATGGAATCCCTGCTGTCAATAATAGCTGTGAAATGAGTTACTGTTCCACAGGATCTATTCATTGCTCCTAAATTTTTTCCTCCTCACTGGTAGTATCAAGGAGACTTCATAGACCACTTCCATGATTTTTAGGTATCTTTAAAAAAATGAGAAACTTTTCCAGGAAAACAATATACCTTACCAGCCACGGTTTGAAAGATCCACACTGGAGTATGAGGAGAAAATAGGTCAAGTAGTTTGAAAGAAACTGGATTATTATACATCTTCAGACTCAAATGCTGGTGGCTCCTGGAGGACAGGGACCAAGAGGGACAGCAGACATGAGTTACAGAATCCATAGGAAGAGCGTCTTTGGAATAAGTTTCTGCAAGCACTGTACCTGTGGGCTTGTTGGGCCACCAGCTACTTTTTCATGTTGAAATTTTGGAAATACAAGAAGGTAGTAACATGAATGGTTTTATAGCATGCCTCTGTGTGATCCTAGTCTTTCCCCTTAGACAATCCCAGCTGGAAACAATGACTCTGAGGTTCCTTGAAAAGGGTCAGTGGAGGACACAGAGGAAAGGGAAACTTGGAAGGAATATATAGCTAAAGACTATCACATTCAAAGAGCCTCAATAAACAATGTGGATGAAGCCACAGAAAATAATTTCATTGACTTTGTGCATACAGAATAGGCTTTTCAGGGCTTCCTTAGTCTAAATTCGCTCAACCCATTTACAGTTTTGATAAGGAGCAGAAAGCAGTTATGTTTTAAAAACACTTTAAAGAGTAGGATTTTTTAGCCTGTCAGAAAGATTTTTCATTTCACATTGTAATGCCTGAACATAAGGGGAGTTTTTGTTAAAAATACTTGGTTTATTTGAACATAAAGTTATGCAAAAATTTGACATGAAAATGACTTTGCAGATCCCTATTTACTAGTAAAGTTTTTCTGTTATTTCTAGTGTGTATTTTTTGAAAGGTTCAACTTTCTGGTTCCTATACTGTCCTGTGTGCTCAAAACACAGTCTTCTGTTGACTTCTGCTGTCAGGCCTGGTGATAATGTTCACAATTATGTGCAGAAAATGGAGACTCTTAACTGTTATGAAATTTTTCACTTTTTGCACTTTCATATGAAGTCCAGGTGTTATTTATAATGTGGCATTCTTCCAAAGGCAGCTTGGGGAAAGCAATGCATTCCCTGTAAATCATCAACCTGCTTGCTTGGGACCTTCCTTATTTTCTTCTTTCTTGGGAAAATATTTAAAGCCAGAATAAGGGTAAATTCATCATTAGTAACAATGAACTTGCATTCTCTGAGATCATGAAACCATGGAGAGATTGCTGAACAAGGACAGAATCCTCATCCTGAAGTAATTGTGTGTGGTTTTGACCACTTCTTCTTGGGTCCTTTTTTTGTTTTTACAAAAACAATATCCGGCCCCAAATAAGTGCTTGTGTGAGCCAAATGCTTTGTAGATGGTCAAATACCACAGAGTAATGAAATAAAATAATTGGCTACAATCATTTTGAAAAAGAGTCTAGGTATCAGACAGATGTAAATCCAAGCTGCAGTAATCCAGTAAAAATTATGTTAACATAAATATAAAATTGCTTTTCAGACCCATTCTCAGGTCAGAGGAATGCTTAGCCTGCTGATTTAGCCAGTTGTGGAGCAGCCTGGTCAAGACTGACATATGGGAATACAGCTGGAGAAAACACCTAGGCTTGACTTTGTATTTTCTGGCACTCTGAGGCAAGGCAGAGCCAGAGTTAGTCCAGGACATCAAGAACAGATTCATTCAACAGGAACAAAACACTGGAATGAATCTCTTTAGATCAGTTTAAGTGCTTAGACAGAGATCCTAGACCATTCTGGAAACTTTGAGAATCTTTCCTGGTCTCTGCCTGCCATCCCAGAAGGTTTTCTGCAGATCATATGTCTATGCTGGTCTCATGAGGATATCTCAAATAAGTCTGGTATGCCAACAATGGCATTTACTACTTGTGGCAGGGTAACTGAATTCCTCCCTTAATGGCACAACAGCCAGCTGAAGCTGCTGTCAGACAGAATTCAGTTCCTAAACTGCCTAAGCCTCATTTAAAACTATCTACTTTTTCTGACTGTTCTAGAGATTATTCTGTGGTCCTGGTGGCTCATATAATGGAAGGGAACATACACTTAAGTTATCCTGATGAGCTTGGACTAATTTTCACCTCAAAAAGTTCTTTATCTTGAAAGAGAAAAGTTTTCAGGTCGATTAATTTTCGACTGCTACCATGAACAACTCAATTTTCAACCAGATGTTTACACCCTTCTCAATGTGACCATAAATATAGTCAAGAAGGTGAGTTTTTTACATAGTCTTTTCAGAGATGGTCCAAATTTCAGAGAACACCAGGCATGTTTTCCGACTCTAATCTGACAATGGCTGGCCACAGCCATGCAGTTTTACCAATTCCTTCCATATTAATGTTAAAAAATCTCTAATTCACTCTAGAGTGCATTAGCCTTTTTCATATCTTAAAACAGTTTTCAGAGCCAACGTTTTGTTTTCTGTCTTCTCTAGCACTAAAGGTTCAAGTGGTGCACATTACTGACAGGGTAAGAACTGGGTTAGTTCTCTACAAAAATTGCAGGAAGAGTAATCTGAGACATAAAAAATCAGTACTCAGAAAGCCTTTCATAATTAATTTTACAGGTGTTAAATGAAACTATATGGAGTCTTAGCACAGTGAAGTCAGTGATATTCAAAAGATATTTCTTTCTAGAACAGTAACATATAGCATGGCAATAAATGTAATTAAGCCCTTCCTCAAAGTTCCTTTTAATGGCTGGCCTGTGTCACTCTAAGTAGAAGTTTTATCCATTTAATATAATATATAACAGTAAATTTAAAATTTAATCTATTATATATTAATATAATATCATGTATACAATAATATATAATATTATAATATTATAATATATAATTAATATTTTATATATATAAAAATTGAAACGATATAACACTTAACATTTAAGGAGTTATTTTTTTAGGCTATCATAGCAGCATTCTGGGAGCTTTTGGTCTACTACCTCATTGGAAAGGCAACAGTGATGGCATTTGTATATTTAAATTTTGCATGGCTCAGGAATACTGTATACTCAATAGTTGGCCACAGTAATTGATATAGTCCTGTAGTGGACTATATTTTGGAACAGTTTTGGAACCTGCTATGAATTTCTGACAAAAAATTGACTTCTTTTCTCACTGACCTTCAAGTGGCTTTTTGGTGTGGACATAAACATTGCTAATTCAGAAGAAGCTCTCTGGCTTTAAAAGGAAGCCTCAGCTATTTTTAAAATTGCTAAACTTGTATTTGTAAACAGATATTGATATTTTGTCATGCAGATGCTTTGCATTGCTGAAAGGCCAGTGTCACTTGTACAGAGCGCTCACAGCTATTCCAGCACTTACCCCTGGGATTTATAGGCATTGCTGTCTGACATATGAGCTTTTGAGGGGATAAAAATATTGTAAATTGTCCTGTCCTATAATCTTGCTAAGACACAAACTGAGAGAGTTTATTGACCTTTAAATGCATAACAGATTAAAAAGTCTGGCAGTGACCATAAAACTGATAAAGTATCATAAAATATCATCTTGTGCCATAAAAAATATGAGAGAGAGCAAATTAAAGCCTATTTAAAGTCGTGTACTTAGTCACTAGTAAGAAATTTTCCTGAACTTGTAATTTTTATGTATATGTCTTTTGGTGAACTTGATAGGATACGGGAATAAATATATCCAAAATTTTGATGGAGAGAGAAACAATGAAGGTCTACCTGCTCTTTATTTTCAAGCAGATGTGATGTTCTGTCTTGTTTCTAATACTTCCTTGTTTTGTATATGAACTCTGTGCTTGTACCTGGGCAAGTCAGTCTTATCCAGCACTCCTCAGGTGACCCCAGATGGAGACTTGCAGTAGTAGTTCATCTGGCCAAAGAAATGTGCTTCCATATTTCAAACTTTGCTGCCAGAAGCACAAGGGCACTTCAAGACATCTTTTTTTTCGGTCATTCTCTGGCCTTGCTAGTAGATGTATCTCTTTAACCACCTATAAACCTTGTTACTGAGAATGAAGATCCTCTTTGAGAATATTAACTCAATGTTAAAAAATGTCAGTTGGTAGAGAAAGATATGCTAGAATTTGCTAAATGTTAGGGATCAGTCCTTTTGTAGTTCTGTACTCCTATGAGACTTGAAAATTTTGACTAAGGTCATATATTTCAATCTCAGCATGTGATAACTGGAGGGATGCAATTTCTGTGGTTTGAAGACTACATCTTCTGACTGCATTCTGATATAACCCACAGATATCAAGCATTCAAGCTGTAGTCTGTGTACTGCCCAACTTAAAATAATGTACTGTTCTATCTCATCTACAAAAACTTTGCAAGTTCTGTATTTTCATGTACTTTCTTTTTAGTTTAAAAAATGTTTTCCTAGACCACACAGCTATGATGTATAGACAAACAAAACATTTAAAAATGCAGTATTCTTGATCAGCCTGAGATAGTGATTTGATAAACTCAGTCCCAAATCAGTTAGTTTTACAATGATGTTGCAAATGTCACATCTATTTTTTTCTGTAAAGCTAGTCTCAGTACTGAATGTAGAGATGAACACAAAAAACAAGTCTGTGACTATAGTGGTTCATAATGCCCTAGGGAAGAAAAAAGCACAGAGAGGAAAAAGGAAGAAAAACAGGGAGAAGACCAAAGAGTGAGAAGGGATGGAAACAGAGGCACTTTTCAGGCAACAGCTTGTGCTCAAGCACAACCTGTCCCCCATTGCTAGGTGACAACTGCAGCACAAATCATAAATAACTGCCATCTTAAGTCATACAAAATCTGCCTTTGCTCTGTCCAAACATCTCAGTTACATCTGTGGGACATTTACTGTAAGGTTAGGCAAGTCTATAGGTCAGAATTTATATTCCAGCTCATGGAATGCATTTCTTTCCCTAAGTTGTTTTGATATACCCATTGTGGTAAAAAACATGAAAAGCTGTATTTCGATTGGTTAGAAATTTAAAGCTTCTTTCTCAGGCAGTCTTTGAGTAATGTGAAAATTTCCATCTGCTCCAAATCCAGGCTGTAATGTACTTATGTTTGCTTCAAAACTAAAAGGATAATAAGTGCAAATAGTACATTTGCCCACAGCAAGAAGTAGCTTGCGTTATGCTTTTTCACATGTTCAAATTAATTTAAATCTCACATGATCATAATGAGCAGCCAGTGATATACCTGACTGATGTACCTTTATTGGAAAAACACAAAATCACTGTGTAACTATGAGGGACTAATTATGGGAATGTTTTCAGACTTCCTATTATGTGCCATTTTCCTATGCTATATAGGCTGTCTACAGATACAGACTCTAGATGAAATGATGGAAGCAGCAGAAATTATAATTTCCTAAAAATAAAAGGTAATTAGTAGCCAAAGAAAAATTAGAATGTATATCTGTAATTAGCAACAGGTATGCAAGACATCAGAATTTACTGAAGAAAAAGACATCCAAAATGGTCTAGATTAAATTGACATGAAGATACCCTCTTCAAAATAAATGCTAGGCTAAATGATACATGTGCTATGTCTTGTCTTGAAATTTTCTTCTGCATTTTCTGTATTCCTTCAACAGCCTGAAATGAAATTTATTCAGGAGATAACAATTACAAATTGTTCTGCCATTCTGTGTTAATACTTTATCAATAAAAAGAGATGGACAGTCTCATTTTATTCCTTTCCCCAGAATTTGGAAACTAAAGTAAAACAAGATCAAGGTAAGCAAGAAAAAGCGAAGCAAAAGAAGTCTTTAAACAAAACACAAATGGATTTTTTCCTTAAAATTTTCTAAATCTGTCAGAAAAAGAGAGGCTTTTTCCCCTTTCTTCTATTGAAGTAGTTTTTAAAATGAACCAATGCAGGTTATAAATCTATCACAGTAAAAGGCTGAATATACAAACATATTCAGCCTAATGGTACAAAGATGGCATTATCACAATCAACAAATGATAGCATCAAGATGAAGAAGCAATTATTGTTGCAAGCTGAAATTTTCACTAAACACGAAAAGGTGTATAAATGGAGCATAATAATTGCAGTGTGAATTGCAGTGATCCCAAATGCTACAAATGCATCTGGGTGGGTGGCTATCAAAAATAATAATGTGTGCTATTATTCCCAATTTCTACAATTACTTGCATGGCAGCTTGTCAGGCCCCAGCTGGTGCTGAATATGATGTAATGGCTCTGCATATTCTTCCAGGTGAAGATCTCCCTGTTATTAATACCCCCTTACACAGCTGAGGAATCGCCATCTCACACAAGTAGACTTCTAACACTAGAGTTAGATCTGGAAAACCAGCATCTTACCAGGTTTTGGAGGAAATAAAGTAAAGATGCACTGGTGTGTGACCACATTTTGACTCTGAAGTTTGTGTGTTGTATTTAATTGCCACAAAGACTATTGACTAAGTACAAGATTTTAGCTACTCCCTCCTTTATCAGACCGTTTTTCTTATTACTATATTCTTTTTTAAATTTGTCACCTCAGATATTGCAGACCTAGAGATATATGATACCAGCACTGTACTGGTTTTCAGGCTTCTGAGAGGAGTCCAGCCATAACTCTCAGGCTTTTGTGCAAAGGTGCATTTATAATTTTGGAAAGTTTTGAAGGCTCAGCCGCTAGCTTAAAATCCCCTTAAGATATCAAAATTCTTCTCCCATATGGAAATAATTTAGGCTTGCCCACCTCCTTCTTTACTGCACAGGCTTAATCCACTCAGCTATAGAAAGCTGCCAAGTCCAGTTATGAATCTTGCTCTCTACATGTGCTTTTTGCCAAATATCAGCAGAAGACAAACCACGCAGTGGGCCATGAACATTTGCTAAAAGGTATCTGAATGCATCAGCTAACATAGGGCCTATTCCATTTCACACACACTTTAAGTCCCAGTATATTTTGCAAAATTAATATTATTCTCATTAGCTCCTGACTTCTCCATTGACACAGCTAGTCACAAGAAAAAGGATTAAATTTTCAAAAGAAAATTTTAAAATTAACTGCCATCCACTTTTTTTTTCCTAATCTCTTGCTCTGCCCTAAAACACTAAGCTCCTGCTTTGTGTGTTTTGAGGTCCTTGAAGGAATACCCAATTTTATGAACATAAGGGCAGAAGTGTTATTTAAAGGAAAAGATGATACAGGGACGATTAGGATATTACAAAGTTTAAGTTAACACAAAGAAATGGCAATCTCAGGGGCAGGCAGAGAGTCAGGTAGAAGAGAGGAAAATAGATATGGAATTTATCTTGATGAACCAGAGATGCTGGGAAAGAATAACTAAAGATGAAAAGGAAAATAAAGCCAAAAGTATTTAGTAGCAAAGACTGGAATGATGTCTTGATCCAGTAGCTGTGAGAAAAATAGTGACCTTCTGCTGAGAAGAAACCAATGAAGGGTTTTAAACAGAAGCTGGAGAAAACTGGAGTAGGATACAAAAGGGTGACTACTAAACTCTTCTAAGGGAAGACTTTAGTCAGCATTCTATGAATCACATCAGACTTGTTGACAATGACTGGCTTATTATGTAGCTGCTGAAAGAAATGCAGTTTTGTGCAGAAGACAAAGGAAGACACAGATAGGGAGTGATTTTGAAAAACATGAATGATTTTTCAGACAGCAGGGAGCCTGTATAAAGTAATGAAACAGAATCCATGATAAGCTGCTGGAGAAGCAAAAAAGAACAAATAATAAGAGCTAGAATAATCTCAAGCAGAGAGGAGAAAGACATGGACATGGACAAGCACAAAGTGTAAAGATGATGAGGAAACAGGGAGAGAACATAAAAATGTCACTGAAACTGTAAAATTACCAGGACTAGGGGAGTATGTTCATTGCCAGGAAACAGAAGGAGATCAGTTTTGAAGGAGTTTTGTTTTCACAGTACTGCATTTGAAACGGTTAGGTAGGTCAGAGGATATAAGCAAAGAAATATGCAAATGTTTGCCTGAATGCAGAAGCATATACAAGGCATTTGGACAAAGAATAAAAGTGTAGATGAAAAAGGGAAAAATACTAGACACAACATTTTGCTATGCTGATAAAGATGAAGGTTTTTCAAAGTGTTTAGTAGAAACAGCTCAAAGTCTAATGGAATATTGGAAGCCTAGCAAACAATAAATTATCTTGTGATGGATACCATGCTACACAGATGGATCCTTATAAATATAAGATGTGGGTATTAATATAAGATTTTTGGTTTTTTGTTACATAGCAGCGATAGGAGATGCATAGTGTAGGGGGAAAGGAGAGACAAAGTTGTGAGAATGCACACAAATGAGTTAAAAGTAGATTATCTGCATATTAGGTTATGTTACTGAAGGCTAATCATATTGAGCAAAGAAAAAAAAGATTGGTGGTGGAACCTCCATAATCTATTCCATTCAAAAAGAGTGTCCTAATCTGGCCACTCCCAGAGTTCTTTAAAAAGAATCAGACCATGGTCTTTGGGAGGAAACCCATCAAGGGGACCCAAGAAAAACACTGCACAAACTGTCCAGGATTACTGCCTTCAGGGACACATGGCTTGTTGTGGGCTCTGGGGATAGACAGTTGTGGGACCGGGTAAACTTGCTATTAGACATTTTATTGGGATTGTGGGAAGGTGCAAAACTTACTCAAAGATATTTAAGGGAAGGACAAAGGAAAAGAGAATGATCAGAATGGATTCAGAGAAGAACAAGCATCTATCCTATCCTTTTACTTAAATCCTACTTCTTAGTGTATTCCACATGGATGTGCTCTCTTGTCTCTGAAATATTCAGTATGTGATGTACAGGCTCTAACAAAAGTCAGGTTTCACTGGGTGGTAGATAGATAGATATAGCTATATAGATATATTTTATGTGCATGTATATTATAATATTTACATTTATTTTTATATATTCTTTTCATCTGGGTCCTGAATGTTCATTTGAAAGCCATTTTACTTCTTTCATTTTGCAAATGCTGCCTTGGCGTCATTCTTGGAGACTCTCTAATTGTAAATAACTTTGTATACACAAGGAGATGTTAGCAAGAGACTGGTTTGTTTTCCTGGCATGTCTCCAAAAATCAGTGATTTAGAGCCAGTGTTAGAAGAGTTGGCCTGAATAGAAGCTGATGGGATACAATAGAGTTTTGAACTTCTATTCATTTTTATGAAATGATGTTTTCAACATCTGGAACAATTCTAAACTCTCAGTCACATTATAATGCTCAAAGCATTTGAACATCATAAAATTACCCCTTAACACTTTGATTAATTGCTGCTTGTCTTGAATCTGCTTGCACCAGAGTAAGTATAACTGGATTTAAGTGTTGAGAAAGGCACTGGTTTAGTTTAATAGTTGTGTTTCTTTAGCTGTGTGTCCCCGTGGAATCCCTACACTTAAAGGGACTGTTAAATGTCAATTTGTGTGGTATTGGAGAACAACACTTAAAATATTTTTTATATGTCATGGATTGGAATGGATTAATACTTGTATTTTTTTAGTTTCAAGGATGTGTCAGAATAAAGCAATATTACAGCCTGTTGTTTTAATAAAATGATTGAGCTAAATCCTGTCAAATTTCACAGGGTTCCTTGGAACCCTTTAAGCTAGCTCATGATATTGATTTTTAGGACCAGCTGGTAGTGGCTGAATGCTTGAAGGAGGCATTAATGTTAAGAACAGGGGGAGCCTTGGAGTCATTGAGAACACAGCAGGAAGAAAATTGTTTTCTGCAAGGCTGAACAGGGCCTTGTTTGATCTGTAGGACTGCTGGTACTGCTGTTGATGCATAAGAAGGAATGAACTCAGGTGAGTGTCAGGGTCCAGCCTATGATGGCAAAGGTGATAATTAGGAAAACAAACCCATATTTTTGCTTGTGTAGAAAGTACATTTGCTTTTTGAGTGACAGTAAATATGGGGCACTTGTGATGACATTTCTTGTCTGAGCTTATAAGACCTTGCAGACCAGCATCTCTGGGTGTTTGGTATTAACACAGTAACTTTGGAATTCCATATTTAGCCACTTCTGCAGAATGTTCTTGTGTCAATGGGCAGACATTGCAGACCTAGGGGTTTGGGTAGAAATCAGAATGTTAAAGAATGAGAAGGGAGACATGCAGAGTCCCTGGCATTTGGTTAGTTGACACAGCAGCTCTTTAATTGTCTATAGACAAAAGTCCTACTCTCAAAAGACTGCTATCACGTTCCAGCAAAACAATGTCCCTTGTTTTTGCTGTTCACTGTGGCTTTTCAAGTATACAGTGGAAGAGAAAGAAAAGACAAGGAAAATACAATTATGAATAGTAGATGGACAGGGGATCTCTCAGAGAGTTGAGAAAAAGAGGTATGGGGAAGATCTAAGTAGGGCGTAGGCCCTGGAAGGAGAGGAGAGGAGAGGAGAGGAGAGGAGAGGAGAGGAGAACAATTTCGCCTGTTGTTGGGGCATG
>JANPWX010000096.1:11400151-11414606 GCA_024734555.1 Trochalopteron elliotii | reverse complement strand
GGGAGGGTTTGGGATTGGATTTGGAAAGAACAGGGACCTGGGTTGAGAGGGAAGAGTGACAACAGGGGGAAAACAGGATTGGGGAATTAAACACTGTGTTCTGGACATGGGCGTAGCTGCAGATCAGGGAAGAGAAACAAGCTTTGGCCTGGCAGAAGGAACACACACAGATCACAGTTTCACAGAATGGGTAAGGTTTGAAAGCATCACAGTGGCTCCAAAGTCCCTGCTCAAGCAGGATCACGCTGGAGCACATTGCACAGGATCATAAAGAGGTTAACCTTATGCCACAGCATAATATCAGATATGTTGCAGTAATGAGTGACGCAGGGATCCCATGCAGGTGCAAAGAAGTGCTCCTTATTGCCAAAAACTTTTTACACAGTTAACCAGTTTTCAGTTTACATGGTTTTAAGGCACAACAAGCCCAAGTCAACCAACCAATACACACCACAACGTGGACATGATGCAGACAAGTGGCAGTTGTGCAGCACATCTGTCACGTCTGTCACATCTGTCATGTCTGTCACATCTCTCACATCTCTCACATCTCTTGTGTCTCTCCTGTCTCCCCTACCCCTATTCCAGCTGAGTCACTCTCTCATGGTTCCCTTCCATTTAGCCCAAGTAACAGGCTGGAGCCATGTTACAAGGCCTTCCCTTTATAAAGCCTCACCTATTGGTAACACAGATACACCAAGTAATGGAAGAAATGCCTAACAAAAAGTGGGTACTGGTAAAAAAATCTTGAGGGAATAAGAACAATAAAGTGGACGTGCACAAATAATGGCATTGGATGGTAGAAACAGCACTTCCACAACAGCAGGACCTTCATCATACAACAGAAAAATATGTGTATTTCTGCTTATTTCATACTATCCTATTATTTGACTGTTAAAGGTCTGAGCTGAAATCCCTTTGGCATCTGAGTGGTATAAGTGCACGATGGATAAAGGCTTCAAAGATAAGGAAATTAGTCTAGTTAGTTCCTTATTGTTTATAGTAAAGAAGGTAAGAAAAAAGTATACATCAGTTTTCAACATTAGAATTGCCTCTGTTTCAGCACATAAATCACTGCTTGACTTTATTGCATTTCTGTTCTGGAAAACTTATTAGTACCAGAGCTAAACTACAGAGAAAAGGAGAACCACAAGAAAACATCCAGAATATATAAATGCCACTTCCAATAACATAGGACTAAGCAATTTCCTTTAAAGATCCCAGCTTGTCAAACACTGATATGAATTACATCCTTTTGCATTAAGAACTAAAAGGAGCAACTGGCACACTCTATCCTTGGCTTCCACATTCATTCAGATGTAAATCTGAATTGAAGTGATAGGAGCAGAATTTTCCTTGCAAGTAATTTGGTAAGAAGCCCTCACAATTTCTCACTCAATCTGGCTGGGATGTGATCCCATGCAGTTCACACTGAACAGACAAATAGTCACTCAAGGCCTGTGCCAGGGTTCCTAGTACTTCCAGACAGTACTGGAATTAGATTAGAAATTCTGGATTTTATTTAAAACAAGGAATAAGCTTCAAGTGCCTATGTTTTGGAAGGTAAGTTTGAAAAGTTTGAGCACCTGGCTTAGATTCACTTAGTACCTAATTGCAGACAACCTTGTTTGCTGATAGTAGAGGAATGCTAACTTAAAGATCCACATTTTGCAGGGCAGAAGGGAAAACTTCTTATGTCAGAAGGTTCTCTAAATTCTGGTCCCCTGTAAAGGTGTTTTACATAAGTAAATTATCAAGCCCAGCTCCAGTGACCCTTCTGGTCTCCCCCATAGGAAGAGAAAATTATTGGCAACATACTTACTGGTTATATGATGGTGGTGCTGTCGCTTGGCACATAAGGAATCTTGGAGATGGCAGGTTGGATAACAGATAGGATCAGTGGGGTAGGATTCATCTCCTAAATTTGTGTTCCAAAAAGAAACCACAGTCTGATGATACTTTCATGGGAAAACTTTAGTGTGGGGTTGCAGGATTTTATTTTAAAAAGTTATAGTATAGTTTAGTATAGTTTTAGTTACCCCATATGGGCTCCTTGCCTTGGAGTTTTCTCTTATCATAAGTTGATAAGGGTTTCTATGCCTCTCTGGTCTTTGCCCAGAGACTGTTTCCTATTGGACCTTTCCCCATGATGCTCCCTGCCCATCCTCTCCTTCTTTCCCCTGTCCATCACTGAGTCCCTGTCTCCAAGGTCCAGAACCTCCGAGGAGGTTTGGACAGCAGTTGGCAGATTCCCCCGAGACCCCTCCCCAAATTATCTTGATTTGTTAGTAGTTAGGTAATTCAGTTGGCATTTGTTGCTTTGCTTTGTTTTATTGGTTCATAGTTTGTACCCACCCCTTGAGCCTGTCCTTGACAAAACACCCCCTGTAGCCTCTGTCCGAGGTCTCTCCTGAGGCACCGGGCCTGAGGTAAGGGGCTCCCCTGTGACCCCCAAATAAACCTCTGTTCCCCGAACCTCCGAGAGTCCCCTCTTTCATTCATACCACGGCCATGACAGTGAGAGTCGGGGTGCTGCTGAGCCAAGAACTCATAAATCGATTCTGTTGTGGCGTGTCGGAGCTGCTGGGTGGTCTAGCCGAGCAACGGGCTGACCTGAGAGACACGCACCCCAACACTTTGACAAGAACTCTGATAACTTCATAGTCTAAGAAGAACTACATGGCCATCAAGCTGAGAAGACATTATTTCCCCTAACTCTCTGGGGAAAATGAGAAGCTCTGACCCCTGGCAAATCTGATGTCATGCATGGAGTCCCTAAAGTCTTAGCTATGTGACACTACAGTTCCTTTGATGAAAGCATACATTATTTTAAGGTAGAGGTATACATAAGAAGCTGATATAACTCATTCTTCTGGGATGAAAGGGCACGTGGTTCATGAGATGTTCAGCCCCTGAGAGAGGTGCTTCAACCCAGTCTTCAGGAGTCTTCTGTGTCTGGCCAGTCTGTCTAGACAGGCTCTGCTCTTTTACCATGCTGCAAGGAGCAAAAATGTCAACCACAATAATATTGAGGTTTTTCCAACAAAAGCTCTGTGGGATAGAATTTGAAAATTTCATATTTCTATAACACAACATAATTTTTAAAACATTGAAATGCTTGCAGAAACACAACTAAAGATAATTTAAGTTGTCCCAATAACATTTTTTGATTTGTTTCTTGTCATAATCAAAACAGGAAAGGAAAGCATCCTTGATGGAAATATATTTGGCCTTGTTTAATTAAATGCTCCTCAATAAAAAAAAAAATTATCTTTCTCTGTCTGGAAGTCCATTATAATAGTCATTCTGTGACACACAAAAATAATGAACATCCAGTGGGCATGCCACACTGCAAAGAGTCAGAAGGTATTTATCATAAATGAATTCCAAATAATTAGTGTAAGAGATCATGAAATGTACATAGGGAAAAAAGATAGCCGGAGACGTATTTCAAACAAGAGGGAGCCAGGACATTATCAGGCAATCTGCACTTCTGCTGTTCCCTCAGAGGTTTTCTAGAGATGGCTTGTATTTCTGGAGTTGAAATGTAGGCTATGTGAAAAGGAAAATTTCTTTTATGGCATTTGAGTTTTGATTCTTCTAATGTCTGTAGTCCCTAAGGGGTAGGCAATTAATTTGGTTTTTTTTACCACTACCTCATTTTGAAAAAACTCTGCCTCTTAAAGCTCCACTTCCAATTCAGAGAAACATGATTTTGTTTTTGGGCCGCAGCAACACCCACACTCAGAAAATGTAAAGATAAGGACAACTGGGGCAAGAATTAAAGAAATAAGAAAAGGATACCAATAATTAAATGTACAGAGCCCTAATATTTCCAAATAAGCTGATGTATGCCTCAACATGGGCACTCCAGAGAAAACTAAATATCTGTTTGGAGCTCTTCTATATTATATCCCAAAACAGCTTTTATTATCAGAATTTTTTACATGGTGCGAAGTTCAGTGTTTCTAAGGAGTTCTGAATATTTACTCTTAAGTTAAGGTAATAACAAACTGCTGCATCAAGTAAAGTTCTTAGGAAAGAAGTGCCCATAACAGAAATGAAAAAAGAAATCCAATGTTCTTTGAGCTCAGTTGATTATGTGATTTTTATTTTACAAATGGTACATTATAAAAAATTCTTACTGGACAGAAAGCTGTTCTGAATTTCTGGCAAAGCTCAAGCCCCATTTACTGCTGTGAAGCCAATCCTTCCTGCGGAGCACATGGTTTTCCAGATTAGTATTGAACAGTCACTGGCCCTTGAAGTCGGGTTTGGGCATGTTAACACTATTATTCATCCCATGTGGTGCTGATATGAAAAGAAAAAAAGGTGAAACGCTTATGAGGGTGAATTTTTAAATTGGCCTGTAAATGAATTTAGCACACAAAAGTTGATAACATTTACTGGACCACAGAAAGGCTAAATAAAGCTATGAGGCATTAATAGACCATCCTTAAAACTTTCTAGTTCTCTTAAGGGCTGAAACAAGAAACGTCATTAAAAGACCAGTGAAATGTGAGCAGTATGGTAGACTCATAAAAGGAAACACTGATGATGCCATACCTTTACACATTCACATTCTCACAGGAAAATATTTCAGAGTAATTTAGCAACTTGAATCCTTGTGCTTTTTTGTTCAAAACTCACCCAAACTCTTTGAAAATGCATGAATATTTCTTTTTAACTGATGGTCATTCTGCAGTATTTCAGAAAAGACTACTTATTACTTTACCTAGCAATGTTCTAGTTAAGATCCCACAAGAGAACAAGTTCCTTATTAAGGCCCATAAACTACCAGGTTAATTTTCCCACTGGCATTTGTTGGGGCCCTGATTCAAAGCCACTGAACTTGATGCAAAGCCTCCTTTTGACTTCATAAACTTTGGACCAAGTTCACTGAGTGAAGTGTATGAGAGACTTTCTAACCTGGAAGAATCATCTCTTTAAACGAGCTCCCTTTTCAGAAAATATCACTTATTTTCAGTGAATGTGTTGGGGCTTTGCTAATTACAGTTGGTATGTGACTAATTAGTGCCATGTAGCAAGAATGAGATTCTCTGTGTAAAGATGTATGTCTGTCTACCCTATAGGGAATATGGGGAAACTAGGTGGCCATCAGCCCTTTTGTTCATGTATTGAAAGAGTCACATACGTGGTATATGCCAAGAGTCAGGTGTGAAGCCTGTCATGCAGTTTGCCTGTGGAAGAAACACCTTTTGTGCTATGTTAACGAGGAGTTAAACATGCCCATTGATGCATTGAACAAGAGAGGTAGAAAAATATAATTAAGGTACCTCTAAACTGCAAGCAGAACAGATGATCCAATTCCAAACAGCATTGTATTCACTTCATAGCACTACTCCTGATAGACTTGCTATTCTGGTTTGTTCTTTTATTGACACATAAGAAACAAATTTTGGTCAAATCCTTCTAAAGATATGTACAGTCAAAATTTCATTTTAGATGGCAGGTTTGTCAAAAATAGAACTTTTCCTCTTAGGTCCTTGTTTCAATTTGATATTTAGACAGTGGTGCAAAGTTCCAGAAATTCTTTGCTGGAATAAAGATTTTTTTTTAATGGTTCTATTTTTAAAACTGATGAAATTAACTTTTTAACGTAATTCTAGGAAGCAGTCATCTAGGAAATTAATGCTCTGCTGACATGATAAATGCCTCTGAGCTGTATCAGTTGTATTTGATTTACTTGAGCTGAGACAATAAAGAGTTTTAAATTAAATCAATATAGGTAATTTTATTTAGACAGGAATGATTCTTCACAAAACAATGTCTCTTTAGCACAGAAAAGCTGTGAGTTATTGTTTGCATGACAATAATATTTTCCTATGTTCCAAGTTCTAAACCAACAGCCTTCCTGCCTTTCTCTTCTGCCAGCTTAATACTGGTTACCTGCAGGTGAGTTCAAGCACTTAAAGAGAAGATTGTTAGAAAAATGTGTCACTTTTTTGCCATTTCAGTGGAGAAGATGGGTGTTCTGTCATCCTTCAACACAGTTATGACTTGACTGAGTAGTGTGCTATAAAGAGTAAAAGAAGGTCTAAGGGAAGACAGAAGTATACCGTAAGTTATTGTAAAAAAAAAAACAAGAAATCACAAAGAAAGAAGAAATACTGTGCCAGATGTGACAATATGTTTTGGCTTGTTTCACTTCTTTGAGGTTGCTCTCATAACTTGAGAGTGAGGAGCTCTCCAGAGCTGCTCACATGCTGTGAGAAGGGTGGGAAGACAAAGAAACAGAGAAGCAAGCTGTGGGAGTGCAGCTTTACTTTTGAGTACATGAAGAAGCAGTATTTCTGAATATCAGCACTTACACATCAGGATTGCAATTCCACAGAGTATAAATGAGGAAAATTTGCACAGCAGTCTTCATATTGTCATGTGTTCTCCTCAGGGCAAGAATGTTTTCACTGTTATATTTTGATGGCCAAAGCAGATTTTCTGCAAAAGAACAGTTTGTAGACTTTTCCATTTTAATTGAGATAAAGCCAAAACCAATACCTATGTCATGTCCTTTTGTTTTCATGAATACAATTTTGGAGACTGGTGTGAAATACAATTTTGGGGGACTGGTGTAATCCTGGATTCCCACATAAACTCCAAAGTCAGCATCAGATTAAGAGATTTCATCTCCAGTATTCCTACAGATTGGTGGGCTGGTTCTTGCAAAAGAACAAGAAACAAGAAAAAAATGAGGAACAAGGACAAGTACACAAAGAACTGCTGACACTGCACTGAGATGCTGCCCTCCTTTAACTGTGCCTTTGACTTGTGAAGGGCCTGGACATCCTCTCTGATGTCAGGCCCAGATATATTGTTCTTCTAGGTGCAGTCAGTCTCTGTTTTTCAGCTAATTCATAGCTTTTGTGATATCTTGCATCATATACTCCATAATATATTCCAACTCTAATTTGACAACCAGCTTCAGCAAAGCACAGATAGGAAAAAATTACTTTTGTGCCTATAAGAACATGGTCAAGATCATAGGCATAATGAAGACCTCAGAGTTCATCTCCCTGTATGGAGACATCTGATTTCATATTATTTTTTAACATTAAACCTATAATGCCATTTGTTCAGCAAAACTTACATGCTAAGCAGAAATACATATGTTTTCCCTAGTGTGCTTAACTCAGCTGGTTCAGTGAGGAGATTCCTGGACTGTTCGGAAATTCTTGGATGTACTGCAGATTACTAAGATGCATACTGAAAAATTTATTGGTATTAAAATGCATTCTCAATGGATTTTTTTTTTTTTTAATGAGAGAAAAAGATTTCAGGAAAGAATACTCATGGGGAGAGAGAAAATGTCAAACAATAACTCTGAAAAATGTTTTGATATCAGGTGCAGATTAAAGTTCCTACCTTATCGTTCACGATGTGACCAGATTTCTTTTGTAATTCGAGATGCTATCAAAAATTAGTAAGTAAATAGAATGCATAGAAACAACCTCATTAAATCTTTTTGTCACAGAGGAGGGAGTTGGGGCCTATGTTAATTATTTCTTGACCATTCCAAGTAACAGAAGAAACAATTCAAATATTGAGTTATTTTGAACTTTGGCACTTTTTTGTACATAGATAATTTTTAATTGCTGGGCAATAAATTGTATAACAAAAATGTTGGCAACATCAAAGTTTTTGTGATTTAAACCTATGAAGTTTAAAAATTAAGCGTGAAATTCCTTGAAGATGCTTTAACTTGCATAGCTCAATAGGAGAACAATGTGCAAAAAGGAGTCAAAAAAATGATGCCTGTTTCCATGTGAAATTAATGGGGAACAGCAGAGTACTCATTAATTGCTCATCTCATGATGACAGAGTGACTACTCCATCCTTCAGCATGGGAATGGGCTAACAGATAAGTTGCTCTCTACTGAGCAGGCTCCTTAGGAGATGCACAAATGTACTCCTTTTCCACACCAAAGGCTCTGGAATCACCCCTAAAAATGCCTAAGGGAAACAGATCATTCAAATACTACATAAACAGGAAGGGGGTTGAAAGACATGTAGCAATTATCAGCCAGAGAAAATGGCCCAGATCATCACTTTTGAATAGAAAATAACAGGAGCAGAGACAGAGTCCTGCTGAGAAAGGTGTGTTGGTCTATTGTGACACAAACCCAGACCAAGACTTGTCATAAAAGATACCTGTGATTCTTCTCAGCCTCACCAGTCAAAAACTTGGATTTACAAGTGGAAAAATATAATTTTATGGGAGCAGAATGTCCAGTTCTTGGATTATATGACATGATGGCTTATTCATGCCTTGCTTTCTTGATATATACCTCCCCTGGACAAATTCCAACCAGAAGTTCTGAGAAACCTCAGCCTTTGAAACAGCAAAACAGCATTAGGTTGAGGGAGGAAAAATAAGGGAAGAAAAGTCTGGAGCATTTGTTTTTGCATCTCTGAAAGAAGCGATTCTATGTCTGACCACAAAGTAACTTATGACCAGTAACTAGAAACCCTTTGCTCTTACCTCTTGAGAGGTGCCAATTACTGCAGACCCTTTGCAGCCCAGCTAGTGCTGATAATACATGCAGCTATGTGATATAGATAAAATAGTCCAGGAACTTCATTTTAGTTCTTTTGAGGGCAGGAAGGTTTGCCCCTCAGTTTTGTCCATACATGTGCAAATTGCATCAGTAAACATGAGTCCTCACATTTGACGCTCTGAAGGAAAACAAAGGATACAGCTTCCCACTCCGCTTGGTTGCTAAAATCACCACCACCCACTGTATGGGAGACACAGGCTCCTTGAACTCAGGTCTTGGCAAACAATGCAGTTCTTTGGTTCATTTTTAACTGGATAATTGATGCAGAACATCTCCTATTATAAATCCAGTCAAGTTTCACTCCACGAAACAGAAACAGTTTTTCAGGATGGATGGGCCATTTCTTACAGACAATGAGTACACTGAGAGCAAATTAAGCATATCTAATAGGAGAAGCAAATCTCTCACAGTTTCAGAAGACTTTGGTCTCACTAAATAAGCAACCCTTCCCATGCCAGAACTAGCAGTATCACAACAAAAGGCTTCTTATGCTTTGTACAAGCCAAATGCCATCAGTCCCAATATAATTACTACACCTGCTTTTTTGTAGAATAGATGAATAAAAATCCTTTATATTAATTCCTTTTCCAGTGCTTGTAGCTGTAGTTGGTGCTTATACACTAATTAGTCCTTTAGCAAACAGTCTTTTATAGCTATACAATTCTTTCAGGTGCACAGCATAATTTGTCTTTTAAAGTATGGGCAGCAGCAGTGACAGGATCCATCGGAGAGCAATAGATATTTGCTGAAAAATCCCTCTTGAGGGCTTCGTTGAGCAGAACAGGCTCAGACTCAGAGCAAAGTCAAGTAATGATGCCCTCTTCTCAAGTATTTTGGAGAAGGGTCTGTTACAAATGAATTTCCATATGGACTATGACAAACAGGGTGTCTCATCAAGTCCTAAATCCTTTAGGCTGATTTCTGTGCAAGTACAGGACAGAAGGCTGCCTTACCAAGCCTTATAGTGTATATACTAAGCAAAAATAATTATTGGCTAAACACAAGGATAGCAAAGAATCACAGGGTGGTAAGAAACAATGCATGTACATGCCTAATGCTACCATACAGCTTAATGACCTAAAAGAACCATATTCATCAGAATTCTAGCTCCATTACTTGTAAGAAAAACTTTTACAATTCTCTTCACACATTGCTATGTGTGAAAAGTGTTCATAATAACACCAGCTTCACATAAAAGGGTTTTTAGGCTTTAATTTGTCATTAAAGCAGATAAATTTCCATACCTCACTAAGAAGATGCTTAAAAAAATTATGCTTTTAAACTTTTAGATTCACTCAGCTATTCTGTGACACTCCATTTTTGCATAATTTTGACACAGAATCTTTACTACAACTGTTTTTTTTTTTTTTAGAAAAAAGCTAAAGAAAAAAAACCAAAATGAACAAAACAGTGATCAAATTCAGACTGAAGAGCCAGAGGCAGAAGATGTAATAATATAGGTACTCAAAAACATCTTAATCCAGTTCTACTCTGGTATCCTGTTCTGTGAGAATCATGTCAAGTGTGACTGAAGATAGGCATGGCAGAGAAAGTCTGGATTCTTATTGGTTGTCATCCAATATTTTTAAGAAAACATATCATCAAATGTCTTGAAAACATAAGAACCATGCCTTGCTTGGTTACATGCAACTTTTCTTCAATGAGGCAAGGGATTTATGACATAAATGCTCCATGATTGTGGAATTAAAATTTTCATTGTAAAATAAAGATGATGATTTAAGATAGCATGGGCAACCCACAAACTGGATTTTCCCAACTTGATTTTTTCCCAGTATTGTACAAAAGATGCCTAATAATGAAAACAATAATAAAAGCAAGACACCCCCTGCCCCCCACAAATCTAAAAAACTGTCCAGTCCCAAGGCAGTACAGTTGCAGTGGGTCTCATTGTAAAGTAAGACTTTGCCTAGAGCTAACTTAGGACAATTACTGTCTTTTCTCAGGGGTAATTCTTGGCAAACATTGGCTATACAAAGCACATATTGTAAACATAAGTTGTGGACTGTATTTAAGCACAGATATGAGGGGTTTTTTGCCCCCTTTCTTTTTCAGCACACATGAGATATAAAGGCAGATGTCAGGAGCTCCATGCAGTTAGTTAGTTTGCCTTTTTTGATGCCTCAAGTTATCTTGCATGGCATTTAGAGGCTGGCCCTGGTCTCACACACATCCTGGTTCTTTGTTACCCCCCTGTATGTGTCATGGATAACTTATGGCACCAGACATATCTGGTGGCAGAACTTGGTTGTGCTCTCTGGGTCTGGATATAAACAGTAATTTGTTTTCATTTCAATGAGATATTCACTAAAGTTTCCATGGCAAATCATTATTATTCCATTTGTGACTTCCTGTATCTTTTTATAGAATGGCAAAAGTCACAAAGCAGTGAGAAAGAATGTTCAGACTGGTGAAGACATTGGTATTTGAACTGAGAGAGGCGTCCAAAGCATTTATCTACTATTAATTGTCTGGGTGACAAAGTCCAAACTGCTTTTCAACTGTAAGCTTCATTTTGCCTTTCATTTGATGAGAATGATTAACAGCTCCTTTCAGAAATGCTTTGAATGCATCCCATTAGGACATATAGAGCCCTTATAGAAAGTAGTCCATATATAGTAAAATGTGAAAATATAGCAAATCAAAAAGTTGACACATTTTATCTTTAAAAGCACTGGCAGTTTTTACTCCAGGTAGCTGCAGTAGGTGGAGGAGAAAGGGATACCAGCATGCTAACTGAGGGTTTGTAAGTTTTATTTTCCTTCTTTTTGAAAAAAATGCGAGGGTTGGAAATTGGTTGAGCAGAAATCGTATCCCAGAAGCCAACAGTAAATGAAGGTCTGGCTACAGACAGCTGTAAAGTTTTTTTTTCTGTTCTGTAAAACAGTGAGTTTGGACTCCAGGCTGCCATTCTGATTGTCCTTATGAGGGTGAGTTGAGCCAACAGCTTCTTGTTTTAAAATATTTTTTCCATAACTAATGAAAATCTGCATAGTTTCTCTAGATCTGCTGCTGCAGACTGGTATTAGTGGTCTTGCTTTGAAGTTAGAAAACATGGAAAAGTTCTGTCAGAGCCAGCTCGATGTTTTTGTGCTTTTTGCACTGCTGTTCTGCTTAAGATGTTACTCTTTGGACTGGCCACAAATGGCAGTGCTGCTGAAGTTGTGGATTGAGGTCTCCACAGAGAATCACCTGTAAAACAGAGTGAATTATGTCTTTCAAAGATCAGTCCTACTTGAAGTAATTTTGTTTGGGAAGGAGTGTAATCTACTTATCTGTACCATGGAGGCATCTGTGGTTCTGAAATCTACCAAGAGGATGTAGTCAGAAAGTCAGGTTTAGGACCAGCACTGATTGATTTGCTCAGCAGAGATCAGTAATAGGCAATAAGAATTTGTTTCCTTCCTCCCTGTCCAAGAGAAGATGATTTTCAGGATCATTTTTCCAGAAATTGGTGATGTTTAGGGAAAACATAGATGCTAGACCACAGAAGAGATGCCAAAGAACAGAGAATGTAGAATGTGTGTGTGATTACAATTCTGCATACATCTCAGTACCAGGTAGATTTTTAGTCCACAAGGATGGTGAATTAAACCAGAGCTGAAATTTCATGAGGCCAGATCAATTGACTCAGCATCCTATACTTCCCAATCCCTTCTGCTTCTTTTCTTACTCCCTGCTTTGAGCTCTCTATCCTTATTATGCATCAGCTGCAGCACTGACTGTACACCAAACAGCCTATGATGAAAGGCTTGGGGAAGATACATATTCCATACATTCCATGTATTCTTTCCTGTAAATGGGGGTTTCCCTCTGTCACAACAGTGAGCCTACAGGCTCTGGTAAATGGGAATCACTTCTATATTGTAACTTAACTCTATGTTGCAACTGCTACATTGTGTTTGTACTGTGATTTCAGTACATTGTGGTATCACTGTGATCAATAAAAATCCCACTTAATGTCAAGCACACACAAATAAATAAATTTGTATTAAATTTTAAACTGTCTTCATGTGGAATATGTAACAGAGCTTAGTCAGAGTGTATTGAACCCTGATGTACACACATGACATCCCACCACAAACAGATTTAGCTCATAGCTAACATTGCAAAAAAAATCCCAAACCAACAAAACTTTTATAAAAAGACCTGAATGGCTTTCTGTCAACTCAGTGATGTTGAGTTTTCTTGGAGTTTTATGAGAGTCATGAGACAATGGACAAGATGGGAGAAGGAAAAAGACAAAGAGATGGAGGACTAAGTGGGAAGAGTATAAGACAAGTCCCTGTGGGCTTTAGTGATCAATTAACACTGATTTAGTTGCTAGTGAAATCATAGCCTAAGGGATTTTTTTTTCCTAAGACTGTGCACCCAGGTGTTTACTGTTGATATATGGTAACTCGCAATAATTGGACCTCTAAATCTTGAGCCCTGAAATAAGACCTGCAGCAAGTAAAAGAAGGAAAATATGTCAGAAAGTATTGGATGAGATTTTGCAGGCCACCTCCAGTCCTTTCACAGCTGAACCTTGTGAAAATAGAACATCCATTGGGACAGTTACAGTCATATCTGCTCCTTGACAAGCAGATGAGGTTTACTCCAGAAGTTAAAATATGGATATTCTAAGTACAACCATGTGAAAAATCACAGTGATGCTCCCAGCTATCTTCTGAGAATGGTCATTCTGGCAGAGTTGGGCCCCTAGGCTCTCATTTGTAAGTGCAAAATCAGTACTTCTATTGTTCATGATCAAGTCCAGACAAAGCTTAAAGAATGAGAAATAAAACAAAATAAATTTATGAAGGGAACACTCACTCTAGCACATTTTACATTCAAATGTATTCAGTAATAATCAGCCAACATCTTGATCATGTTTTTATTTATAACATTTCCTTCTCAACACAGGTCTGGCTCTGGTCTATATTACAGAACAATCCTGGCAGTCTTTGTTGCAAAGGCACAGTTCTTAACAGCACCGAGGGCTATGGACCCAGTGATAAAAAATATGCATGCACATATTAGCTACTGGAAAATATTGTTGTGCTTACACATGTAAAATTTCTTCCTAAATATCTTAGAGAAGAGCAGATGTGAGGCATACTTAGCAGCAATGTCGTTGTCACCCTTGATGCAAATTCTTTGCAATTTGTTTTTTTTTATTTTCCTCTTTCTAGATCTGTGCTGCTAAGTGCAGAAGGCTTTCTATGTGCATTACATCTGACACTAAACGTTGAGTAATCATAAGACACTAACCTCATTATTACATTGTTACTGCTGATGCTGCTGCATAACATTCTTCATTTCATTATATTTTTCCTCATCTTTTGTATGCAAATCCCTGAATCAGTTTGAGAGCTCCATTCCCTTTTTGCTTCTCCCAAAAAAGTCACTCAAGCTTCATTTTAATTGCCCAAGTTAGTCTATATTTAACTCTTACATCCATTACTAGCTCCAAACAAATAGTAGACAGGACTAATTCTTCCTCAGGCCAAGATGGATGAACTTATAGTATCCATGTACATGTTCTTACTTTTCAGGAGTGAGGAATAGATGCCAAAAAGTCTTAAAAGCACATAGAACAATTTCTAGATTGAATGGCAGCCATACCATGATTATGGTCCTATACAAAGTGAATGCTCCACTACAAGCTAGAAACAGGTACCATTGTTGTGTGCCACATGGAAATCACTTTTCTCCTTGTATTTTTATTTTAATTGTGAAAAAACATGGAATGCATAAAAAAGGAATTCCTTAAATCACTCAGTGCAGCAATTACTTAATAATCAGTAGCATACTAACTAGGAAACATATAAGGTACGGAAGGGAAGGGAAGGGAAGGGAAGGGAAGGGAAGGGAAGGGA
>JANPWX010000096.1:11272865-11395244 GCA_024734555.1 Trochalopteron elliotii | reverse complement strand
GACAGCTCTTTTGCTTTCAGTACCTGAACAGTACCTGAATTATACTTATCCATTGCACGGCCAGCTATGGCTTAAATGTTAATAACAGTTACAAACTGTTAATTCTGGTTCAGGACAGTTTACAGGTATTGAGCATCATAAACTAAAGGTACAGGTGACACTAAACAGTCACAGATACATTTTTTATCTCCTGAGGTTTTTTTTTTTTCCTTTTTGTTTTGTTTTGTTGTTTTCCCTGGGCAGAAGAATGAGTTCAGTGACTATAGCAAGGAAACTAGGCTTCAGCAGAGCAAAGGTATGCATCAGCTGAAAATACTGGCTTCTGGAAATGAGTAATTTTATAAGGTTAAGTCAGAGTTTCCATCAACGCAACCCTATTTTTGTCAGTAAATCAAAAATACTTTCCTATTGATGCTACTCTGCAATTTGTTCAGAATTTACTCAACAAATAATAATAGAAAGTCTGTAAATGACTGAGTCTAACTTAATTTCAGCCCATTTCTGGTTTTCCACATTTCTAAACTGTTTTCAGTTTCAGCTTATTATTTAAGACATAATTTGAGCATAACTTCTGACAAACACTGGGCTATAGGGCCATTTCTATGCCTTTGCTGTAAAACCTTTAGGTTTATGCTTAAGCTATGACATCCCTGTGTAGGGTATAAACATACCCTGATTATATAATTCCCACTTGTGTATCAGCATCAGGGAAGAATTTGAAGTTCAGTGTAAACAAGCAATTTTGCCTGAGATGGAGTGGGTTCCAGCTCACATGGCCTTACCACTGACATTTTTTGGAGTGCTACCCAATCTCCAGCATACCCTCTTTACCCCTGTATGGCTTGATACACAGACTGTGAATCTGGTAATGCTGTGAGTCTTTTTGTAAATGAAAGAAGATCTTATGAACATAGCATTCAAGGGTTCTGACTAAAATCCTGTTGTAATACTAGACATTTGTGCAACAGGAATAGCTATTTTTAGCTGTTGTGTACAATATTGGGGTACATATGTGAAATAAGGCAAAGTAAAAGCCATCTAAATAATGGAGCAGTTTATATGATAGGAGCAGTGGGAAAAGAGAAATAAAATGGCATCTTTTCAGGAACCATAACTGAACACTCAGAGGACAAAATAGAAGAATTATTGTTTGCAGATGTGATTGTGGCAATACAGGGACATAATAAACTGACAAACAAACCAACTACTCTTATTGAAAATTGCTACAGGATTCCTCGGTTATCATCCCAAACACTGTCGTGTACAATTGTCATATCACAGAATCATAGAATGGTTTGGGTTGGAAGAGATCTTAAAGATCATCTTGTTCCAACCCCTCTGCCATGGACACCTTTACACTAGATCAAGTTGATTAGAGGCTCACCAACCTGGCCTAACACACTCCCGGGCAAGGGACATCTAAGACTTCTCTGGAAAACTACCCTATATTGATGGGGTAGTTACAATGACTCTAGTAGCAAAACCCTTTGAACAACTATGCTTTGAGAATGTTGTTGCAGGATGTTTTTGACTGATTTTACAGAGAATGAATGAGACTAAAGTAGAATGGGTAGTCTAGGAAAGCAGATCAGTGTAATAAATAACACATGCAAAAAAAAATTTGGAAGACAATAATGGAGAAAAAGATGGCTGTATGACATTCAAATAAGCTGTGCTATGTGGAGGAAGTTAAATCATTACAATGGATCAATAAGGAAAATAAAGACACCCTGTGCTTACATACTTTGGTTAGTCTAACCTAAGCCTGCATGGCAGCTCTTAGATTATAGCTGTTTAGACGTGGCAGTATCAGCTGTAGAACACGGTAGCAGCCAGCCTATGAGCTCTCTAGGATGATCTAGGCCAGTGACATAGGTAGTTTCAGATCCTAGCTCCATGGTATGCTGTCTTCTGTCGGTTGTCATCTGGCCAAGGTTCGGCTTGGTAAGGCAGCATCTGCCACCGTCATGCATTGTTTCGCTGGGCAGGCATAGCTTCAGCTTCTTCTCACCCATGCATAACTGTCTGCAGGCTAAGAACATAAACAAGTACTTTAGGTCCCCTCTTTAGTCAGTGGAGAGGATGTGTCCTCCAGAGAGTGATTTATTTAATCCCAGAACAATTGTGCTGCTGGGGAAATGATCCAGATGCCTAAATATAGGAGCTCAGTACCCTTTGAGGTGCCCTAGACTATCCAAAACTTCATCATGGAGCTGGCAAGCATGACACAGGACTTATGAGAAACCTTGGCCTTCTGGGCATTCAGTAGCTGGAAGCTGGGTTCCTATGGTGTCTGAAACAGCAGCAGATGCCTATGTTTAGGCAACGGAAGAAGACCTGGAGCGTAACTTTTCTTCGGCCAAGAACCAGTTACCAGGAAAATCTGTGCCAACAGTACAGCACAGTCTTATAAGCTGTTTGCTGTTTATTTACTGTGGAGGGAGGGAAAAGAGGTTTTTCTCGTGCTAGTTTTCTGCTTTATTTGAAGAGAATTAAAAAAAAAAGTTCAAGACAGAAGCCTGTCCTGAACTACACTTTGTCTTGCTGTGTTTAGGGTGAGAAAGAGACTACAGAAATAGAATAGTTATAGGGAAAAAGTGTTGCTGAAAAATAGATTAAATTAGATGACAGAAGAGGGGGAAGAAAAGAGTGTTTGACAGAGTGAGAAGAAATTCTTGCCCAAAAGAAAGAACTTAGGTGCTGCAGTTGAGAGTGGTGCCCATAAAGACTATATTACTGTTGAAACACTGGAAAACTCAAAGTCTTGGACAGGAAAGGCTTACAATCAGGCCACAGAAAGTTCAGAATCCTTGAGGTGGTAAAATTACCTATAAAATGAACTGGCAGGTTAGCAACCCCAATGGAGACAAGAAATCAAAAAGCAAAATTAAATTAATTAGAAGGATTAAACAGTCTTGGAGGAAAGCCCATCTTGGTCAGATCAGATTTTGACAAGGTGCTTGAATTCTACAATATTGTATTTAAGATAGAATAGGGACAATGACAATGCAAATGGCTATAATATGCTCTTGTAGTGGCCATAAAAGCCCCACTGATTTAATCTTCAATCATGAAATGCAAAAAAGCCTCTGCTTTACTGTTAAGATCAACAGGTAAGATAGCTGTCATGGTATGATCATGCTGCAGTAGAATATGAAGGCTAATGCCACTACATCTTGAGATGCACTGTGCACTGGCATTTTCAGATTCTCTATTATGTAATTCTACTTTACTCACATCACCTAGGTGCTATGATATGATTATTAATCTTATTATTAACAGTTTGTTCCAAATTCTCAGACACAAATGTGGGCCACAGCAGGGTCTAGCTGGAACAACCATGCTTTGGTTGTTATACAATGGCAAGCCAACCATGTGGGAAGGAAGGTTCACTTTACATTATCCTTGGTAAGGAGTCAGAAAGTGTATGGCAGGTCACACTGCAGTACAGGCACAGCTTAACTAAATGGGAGCTCAGGGTCTGGAGTTGAAACCATTGTGAGCGCTGTTAATCACACACGATTTCATAAAATAGTTCAATAATCTTAAAAGTACTCTGACCACATAGAAGGTCATAGGTCTCTGGGCAGAGATTAAGGCCTTAATTAGCTACATTTGCAGAAAATTCAGTGTGAAAATAAAACCGTATGAAAGAGGATAAAGTTCCTCCTAGAACAAAAGCACAGAGAATATCTGCAGTTTTTTAGGGGAAATGAGAATATATTACTCACCTCCCCAAGGGGTAACCAAGGACAACTTTTTGTACAAATAATTTAGAATAGAAAAGTCTGTAACCATAAATGTTTATGCTACTTATTATTTGAAAACTAAATAACAAGTGAGAATAAGGAGAAAAATCTCTTTACTAGAACAAACTTCCTGCTTCATTCTTAAACTAGTATAGTTTAAAAAAAAATTAGTGCCAATATGGAACGGCTTAGGTTTCCCAAAACCTGAAAAACAAAGAGCAGAGAAGAATTCCTGATGAATGTCATGAGAGTGCACCTTCAGAACTTCAGCTGCTGGGGAAAACTGGGTGTACTTAACAGAGAAAGTATTGAAAGAGAATATTCCCTGGTAAGTAGTAGTTGGTAACTCTCCAGTAGCCTGTAAGTGACAGTCCACAGCTGCAAGGGACTCATTCCTTAAGCCACCTACATCAGAAAGCAAACAAGAATATCCAAGGCCTCTGCATTTCATTGGACATCTGGGACATGAAAAATCAATAGGCTTTTCTCTGAGCCACTAAAGGATGAGTTTAAATTCACTGGTGAAACTAAGAGCAGAATCTAGTGCTGCATTTTAATTACATCTTTTACCACCAAGAGTGACCTGTACAGCAATTATATATGTGATAATAATGCCTAATTCATTATTGCAATTTGTTTGAGGCCTCAGTAGCAAACTGAAGAGAAAAACCTAAGATAAAAATCCAAAATGAGTGTGCAGTGAGGGCAACTTGGCCAGAGCTTAGTTCTGTGTATACCTTCTGTTTATGACAACCTAACTGAAGATGTCTAAAGAAGCAGTTTTTATTATAATATCTAATAGAATTATTAGCTTTGTAAATAGACAAATTTCAAAGTAATTAGGACAGATGGATCAGAAAGAGGAAGTGCTTATAGATAACTCTCCTACATCCTCCTTAAGAAAATACCTTTTTAAAAGCTTGGGTTTAATTCACTCAGTGACTTTTTGAGTCTTAACAAGTCCCCTCTCTGACCAGGGATAAAAGCAGGGAAGAGTCAGCCAGATCCTAAAGCAAATGAATATTATGCTCTTCGGGCCCACTGGGGCTGCTGACAATGACATTTAATTAGTCTGATTATCAAGTTTATTATTTTATTTCTCCCTTGTTTCAGTATTGCCTTCTAGTCCTAGCCCCTTGAGCATCATGCAGACATATGGTGAGGTTATACTCATACCCTAAGGGTTTATAAAGAAATTTATGTGTCTACCACTCATGGAAGTTATCACCTAAGGAGTCTTCTAACCTAAGGATATAAGTTGTCTATACCCCAAGGAACTCAGACCCCAAATAGCTTTTTGCATCCCTCCCACCACCAGGAGCAGGATTTGAGAGAGAGGAGGGGGCTGAGGCAAAACAGTCGTGTGGTGGGTGGGGAGATGTGTCAGCAGAGAGGTGTCACTGTGTGCAGCCACAAGCTGCCTACCAAATCTGTTTTGCATTAATATATATGATCTTGTCTCAGTCCTTTGGATACTCCTCCTGTTACAGGAACATCCTATTGCTTTTTCATAAAGCAAAAGGATTTAGTATTCTGTCAAACGTTATACATGAAGTGAAATGGTGGAGCCAGAAAATGAAGGCACAGCATGTGAATTGCCATATGAATTGCCCGAAGAGAACACTATACATTTCTTTTTATGAAGGTAGAGAACAAATCAATGAATTAAACAAACTTTATATACCACCAGGGTACCTTCACTCCAATATTAAGAATTTTAAAAGTGTGCCTTAAAATAATAAAAGAATTTAGGCAAAACTTCATACTTCAACATATAAAACCAATTCCATATACATGCAGTGTATAGATGTATATGTGTGTGTGTGGTAGAACATATTATTTTAACCGGCAGGAAGCTCATAAAAAGAAAAGTTTTTGGGGTTGGCTCAAACTTTGAATGTACTTTAACATGCTGGTTGTACTTTATGAAGAAATCTCAAATGTATCCCATGTGTTGCAAATGTTTAAGAATGGGTTCAAGAGGAACTTTTGTCTGCCTGAGACATACAACTATTTAAAAAATATCTTCCCTCAGCAGCACCAATATTTATTTTTGTGTGCAAGTTTTGCAGTTTGAATGCTGGATTTGAGTTTCCACATAGCTGTCAAAAAAGTGAAAAAACCAAAACCTTTAATAAAGCTAACAACAGAATCTGGTTTCAAGACTGTTTCCCATGACTCAAACTTTTTTTTGTCAGAATCATTTTTCTTAGAACAGTTGACATATCATTATTGTTTTCCTTGTTTTAGAATATTGGCTTCCCAAAACTGTCCAATCTATCCTTGAACTAAAAAAGAAACATGTCTTCAGAAGTCTGGCTTCTTTTTTAGTAACTATAATGTTCTTTTCCCCTTTCCACCACCACTGTTAAGTGACTGCAGACTTCTGGGATGTGCATAGAAATGTACATAAAAAACCTGCCATAACTTCCCAATTCTTCTCCAGTTGTGTGGGATCAATATGAGTAGGTACAACTTAAGTGGTGAACTCCCTTATTATCCTCAGTGGTCCAATTCCATGCTTCTACTTCTACTCTGTTTTTGAAATTGATTTCCTTTGCTAGGTTTTTCTTTTGTCATCTTGTCTTCATTTTCTGATCTGCCTTCTCTGTCATATTCAGTGAATTTTTTTTATTGATGACTACAATGTCATATCCCATCATGAGTTAGTCTTTCTTAAGTGACTTTAGAAAATGCTTTTGTTACCTGACATATGGCCCCTCGATATCAACAAGATTTCAAGAGTGACAGTTTTGCTCAAAACTCGAAAATGGACTGAGGAGTTTAGATACTGTTTTTCTGTTTAAGTGCTGCTTTCTCAAATGGAAATTAAAAAAAAAAATACTAAAACAAAACCAAACAACCAAACAAAAGCAACAGTCCTATCCTTACAGGTAGCTACTTCTCCTGTGCCAAAAAACATATGAAATAAAATCCCAAACAACCTCCAAACAGTGAATAAGTCAACAAACCATGAAAAATTTAATACTCCTACTTTATTTTTTCTAAATCTGGTAAATAAAGAAGTCACAGGGAGGGCTCACTGCACACCTTTTTAATGTTTTTGCAGCAGATGGTTGATATTTTGTTGACAAGAAGTCCAATTGTCCATATTTTAACTTTTCAATAACTCCACAGAAGTACATAATCATTGTCTTTAAAAATGAATTAGGACTGAAAAACTACACGTATCTGTGAAAAAACAGATCAGAATCTGTGCTTTTGATGGAAGTTAGGGACATGAACTGAATTTAAAGTTTTTAACTGAATTTTCAAATACTTCTTCAGAACATCTGTGAAGCAGCTCAGTCACACGAGAAATTCAGTAATGAAGTAACAGATAGAAGCACTGTGAACTATAAACATTTCATCGTGATTAAGAAGAAATTCCTGTGGCAAAGGATTATGAACACAGAAACAGAAAGATGGCTTGGGAGAACCATGTGAACTAATGGTCAAGTTGCAAGGAATAAGTATCAATAAGTATTTTTAAGTGTTCCCTTTTTGGTGATTCTATAGTTCACAATCTTTCCATGATGCTTCGTGCTATTTTTGAAAATACTTAAAGCTTTATGATGAATAGTTCAAGGAGTGTAAGTGAAAACCTGTGGTAAAGCACTCATTTTTTATGACCTATTTATGGAAGCTTCAGCAGGTGCAGGGCCACTCATCTGGAGGTCCGCATTGTTTTATAAAGGCAATAGAGGTATTTACATTAGAACTGCCTTGGTAGCCATTTAAAATCTGAGTTCATAGCATGGACCTAAATCAGAATTTATTTCATGAGCTCAGCTCGAGTCTGTGTGTGTGCTGTCCTCTCCCACTCTTCCCCACACAGCTGGCAGTGATACCACAATGGCTTACAGCAGTCCCTGCTCTACTACTGGACAAGCTGACATTGGGAATATAGACTGGCATCCCATACTGTCTATTAGAAGATGGAGTTCACCTTACACCTGCTATATGGTACTCCAGAAGCAGGGACCTTGGTTACTGAGTTTTCACGTCAGATTTCGATGTCTCTCCTTACATTTCCAGGACTTTGTTTCCTGTTATGGACTATGGGAGCTGAGCTGTATTCCTGACAATAGCAGTATCTGTTGCTCCTCTATTTTCATTTTCAGACCTTACTGTGCTGTGTGTTATTGTTTAATTGCCCATTCCACAGCTTACCATGATTTTTTTAAATTAGCTTGACATTTTATGTGCTTCTTTTACAGCTCATCTCAGCTGTTAATGAGCCCTTTGCCAAGTATCTTCTGTACAGATCATTATAGACCTTTAGTACTGTCATTTGAAAGCTAATACCAATAAACAGAAAAATTGCTCAGCAGAAGGAATGTAAGTGTTCTATGTTCCCAATTATTAGTTTGTAAAGGTTAGGCACTTTTCAGCAAAAAGAAGCTTTTTTATTTTTTCAAGTGTAACAGTAACCAATTAATGTGATTTGTTCAGATGGGCATTGTGAGCTGTACAGATGCCAAACCTGCATCATTCCATCCCTGAAAGACCTGTGCAGATACAGCTGCGGGCTAGTCCTCTCTGTATCACAAGCAGATACCTTTTGATGTCCTAGAGATCATATAAGTCTTGTCAACTGAAGGATATCACAATGAAGAGGAGAGCCAGGCCTTGGCAAAGATTTGAGCCTACCTGGGCACATGCTGAGATCACAGAATCACAGAATCAACTGAGTTGGAAGGCACCCACAAGGATCATGAGTCCAGTTTTTGGCCCTGCACAGGACACCCAAAAGAGTCACACCACGTGTTAGAGAGCATTGTCTAAATGCTTCTTGAACTCTATCAGGCTTGGTGCTGTGACCACCTCCCTGGGCACCCTGTTCAGTTCTTCTCTGGGTGAAGTACCATTTCCTGAAATCTCTCCAACACAACTTCAGGCCATTCCCTCAAGTCCTGTCACTGGTCACTACAGAAAGGATATCAGTGCTTGCCCCACGTCTTCCCCTTACAAGGAAGTTCTAACTGCAATGACCTTTCTCCTCAGTCTCCTCCTCTCCAGGCTGAACAAATCAAGTGACTTCAGCCAATCCTCATGCAGTTTCCCGTCAAGACACTTTGCTATCTTTGTTGCCCTCCATTGGACACTCTTACTGCTCAATGTCTATTTTATATTGTGACACCCAAGACTGCCTCCAGCACTGGAGGTGAGGCTGTCCCAGCTCAGAGCAGAGTGGGACAATCCCCTCCCTTGCCAGGCTGGCCATGCCTTGCCTGATGTACCCCAGGACAAGGTTGGCCCTCCTGGCTGCCAGGGCACTGCTGACTCATGTTCAATTGGCCACTGACCAGGATCCCCAGGTCACTTTCCACAGGGCTGCTCTCCAGCCTTACATTCCCCAGTCTATAAGCACAATGAGGGTTGTCCCATCCCAGGTGTTGGATCAGGCACTTTCCTTTGTTGAACTTCAAATAGTTGGTGATTGCCCAGTCTTCTAATTTATTAGGGATCTCTCTGAAGGGCCTCCCTGCCTTTGAGGGAGTTGACAGCTCCTGCCAGTTTAACAAATCTGACCCAGAGGTGGTTACAGAAGTTACCTCACTAACAAATTCTGATCCTGAAAGTAGGAAAAAATGGAGCTTCTTATAGGACATGGGGGGTTTTGTTTGTTTGTTGATTTGTTTGTTTGTTTTTCTTTCAAATTTAATGTTTTTGGGTTGCTTTTTCCTAGATATTCTTAGAGCCTGGATAACAGTAGAAATGAATAAATAAAGCCCTGTTTGCTTTTTCCTACTCTAAGAGCACCCTTATGTGGGTGCACACCAAAGACAAAAATGATTGAGCTACTAAGTCTGTAACAAATGATTCATAATTTCAGGAGAAATTGGTGAAAGCTTGTGCAAGGTCACAAGTGCAAATGTCCAGGCCAGTGTCAATTTGACTGTAATAGTTACAGCTCCAAGGCTGTGAACATGCATTTGATGTCTCTTGTCAATGTTGATAAGAACAACTACTAAAATGCTTTTTAGCACGCAAGGAGGCAAGAGCTTAAATTGAAAAAAATGTAACTCTGCAAGTGCTGGAAAGTCTCTTGTAAAAAAACTGAGAATTGTGATGGGATGGTTCCTCATTGGTAAAAAGATAACCAAATGTAGGATGAATGACTTAAATTGTACACCGACCATAAGGCAAACACCCAAAGAATAACGCAACTCTGATTATGAGAAATTCTGACTTGTAAGAGTATAAGTATAAACAGACTGGCTATTCTGTAGAAAAGCAAAGGATGTCAGCAAAGCCGATCAGAAGCCACAAAACATGAATGTGTAAAGTCTGCCTTGTATTAAGCAGCAGTCAAAAGATTTTTTTTTTTTTGTTTTGCATACAGAAGAGTTACCAAAAATAGCAAATTCATAGCCACTTTCAGACCCTGATTAAGTCTAAATCAGCATAATTCTCCGTGTAACACTAAGAGCTGTTATAAAGTTAAAATAAAGAGACTAAAAGTCTCACAATGTCAAAAATGGTAGTTAAGAGCCACGGCAAGCAGTCCCAGCTGACTGTTGTGGTAGAGCACCAGAACTCTCAAATGCAAAGTTTTCTGCTGCATTACCCTTGAAATAAAACAGGGTTTTGGAGGGGATCACCTGGCATTGTCAAGGCCTTAATTATGCTTAAATAAAACAATGCTTGAAGCAGTACACGGTGCATGATTTTAGGAAAACAGATTTCTTTTTCACCCTGGAAAGCTGAAAAGATGATAAGTATAAGTCACAGCTTTTCAATAACTGAAATAATGCTATGGGAGTTACAGAATTTTCTGGTTAAAGGCATACTGGCCTGGTTTTAAATTATTAGATGCTCCCATCTGAAAATATGTTTTTGGGAACAATAGTATTGGCTCATCTGCACTGATTTTAATAGTGTTAGCTATCCCTGTTAAGCAGAGTAGCTGGTTCTATTGGTTTCAACAGTCCTGGGACCATAACCAGTCATTCAAACCTTTAATGGCCCAGCAGAGTTAGAATTGTTATGTTTTGTAGGTATGTGCACAGCTATTGGTAAAACTGATTGGATAGTGAATGTTCTGATGCTAACAGTAACAAAGTCACTCAGACACCCCCTTTACATGAGTTCTGCACAACATTAAATAAATAATGGTCTTAAAGAAGACAAGAAAAAAAGTCTACTTTATAAGTAAATTTGCACCTTCTCCATCATAAACAACTCATTAAGATGAAGTAATCACGCCACTTAGTAATCCCATTATTGTAATTCCCGTTTTTACATGAAACTTGTTAGGGTGTATTAGGATTGCAGCTCTGATACAATCTCTGTCATGTCGAGATTTTAAAGAAATATCACTAAATACTCTTAAAGACAGAAAAATAAAAAAGGCCTGGAATTGTAAAGTCCCTTACAGGGAGAGAGTTACATTAAAAGGATCTTATAATCATTCTCAAGCACTAAAATTCCAGGAAATTAAGAGATAAGTATGTATTTAAAAAAATCATCAAGCATTTAACAGTATGAAAAAAAATCATCAAGCATTTAACAGTATGAAAATGCAGAGGTAATGCTTCTGTACAAAATTGTCCTTGTCCTGAAATGACACCATGGTGGATGAAAATGAGAGAATAAACCAACTGCTCCTTCAAAAAAAGCAGCTAGTATGCTGTTAAAAATTAGGTTAATTTAAACCTAATTATTGTGAGGAGTTTCACTGCACCGAATTAATGACATAATTTACTTTCTGGAAAATATTACAGATCCTCTGGTTGTTTGAGCTATTGAGCTTGTTTTCAGTTCTGTAATAAAAAGTTTTGCTTGAATATGGTTTGTAAGTTTTGATATTATTGTTCCACTCACAGAAGCTTTTAACAGGAAGAGAAGTGTAACAGTTCTTGTTTGTGAAAGGGCATGATAAATGCAGTCAGATCCTCACCAGGAGCAGACTGTGAACCAGCTTCCTTGATTTCAATGGGTCTACAACAGTTGATGATACGGAAATGTTACATACTTTGAAGGATTTCTGCAGAACACAAATTGCCTTTTACTAGTGCTCGGGAATTTTCAAGAGAAAGAGATGCAAGCTATTGAAACTGAGACCACAGTTCTACAATACAGTAAATCATACTCAATGTCTTCAAGAACCAGATTAAAACAGGTGTTACTATAAGAAAGAAATGGATAAACCAATATAAACTCAATTTGCTGCTTCTATTTTGTTCAAAATTTTGTGAGGGACCATCCTAAGATAAGTAGCTTCTGTGCTGGATCATATACCATCTGTTGGAAATACTATGCCTCTTCAGGTATTTGCTCTATCATGCCCAGCAAGAAAAAAGTTGAACTATGTCATGATCTCTGTATCAGATATCCTGGGCTAAATCAACAGCAAAGGAGTGATGTGCCCAAGATGGATCCCAACCACGTTTTTATTGATGGATGGACATTCATATTGCTGGATGTAGTTTAAGGGTAACAGACCCATTGTTGAAAACTCGAGGCGAGATGAGGATTACTCAGGATGTCAAATGGAAAGTGTAGCAGTCACCCAACCCAATAAGCACACTTTTAGAAAAGCAGGGTTTCTGCACTGCTAACTGAGTCGGGATCAGGAGACTCATGTTATGCTTGAAAGTATTTGGCTTTGATCCCCATCTGCTCTAAGGCAGAATCTGAAGTGATTCTGCATTGTGTTCTGTAGTGTTCCTCATGCAAAATTTGCCAGGGCATGGCTGCCTGCAGCCAGCAGCCTTGCTGAAAGGAAACATCAAAGAGGATCCTGCAGATAATGCTGCAACTCATGTTTGAGCCACAGTCAAAAAATGAAAACACAATAGAAAACAGAACCTTTGAACAAGAGAATTAAATGCAAATGGGTTGAAGGCAATAATCCAATACATAATTAATAGCAACCTGCCAAGTGATGTTTTCAATTATGATAATTTTATTCTGTATTAAAGTAGCACCAGAGGTCCAATGATGCAGTCAGGCCTGATGCTCTTGCCCGTGCATTAGATGGCATAGAACATTTCCCAGGTGCATTTTCTAGTTAAGATGACATAAAAAGCAGTCTAAAAGGAATATAGCTATTCCAGTGTTTAAGGCCACAGCTCTGCACAGTTCTCTGTGTTGAAGAGCACTCCACTGACAGGAAATGTCTTCCAAGCTCAGAACTAAGCTGAATGACATCTCTGGAATATATTCTCAGTGTTCATGTATTATTTCTTTATTCAAGTTTCAGAGTGTTTGACTTTTAGTGTGAAACCATAAATCACTACCAGTTTTGGCATCTCAGATGTTTTCCTCAGTTAAACACAATGAGTTTCCTCCAAGGGAAGAAAGAACAGTGCAAATAGTGTTCAAAATGTGTTACTAATTTATTGGAAGGTCTTGTTGGATATAATTAATTCAAATGTTTTAGTATATTCCAGCAGAACACATCTTTTGGTAATACATGTACTTTGAGACCCCTGCACACTATGCATGTGTGCACTATGTGTGCACTATGCACACTAGACCAAAATTCTTCCTAGAGATGGCAGATACATTTTAGCTGTAACAGTTGTGAATAAACTCTATTGGCCCAGAGTTTTGTTGTCCCTGTTCATTAGTCTGTTAGGAACTACTTGTTATTGTACCAAAAATTAAGAGCTTTTCTCACCCTTTTCTTTCACTGTAAACGTATTTAAAAGAAAAACGTAAAAAAGAAATATTTACAAGGAAAAGTAGTATTTGCAGTGACATAAATTGCCTTGCCAGACTGATTTTGGTAGTAGTTATATAGAAAAAAAATTATGCAGACTTTTCATATTACTGCCTGTAAATATTATTGTTTTCTATTAATGTGCATTACTATAGCCACTAGCTTTGACAGTTCTTTGGCGCACTTTAGGGACAATTGCTTTAAGGAAAAAAAACAAAAAAACAACTACTTTCTTCTATCTGACCAGCATCAAAAAGCATCATCACACAGTTCACTGAGTTGTGGCAGACTGTGACTTTTCCTAGCAGCAGTTGTTCTGCAGCCTCTTATCCATGCTACTACTTGTTATCTCTTGTGATGTGCAATTCCAGAGGACAACTTCAGTTTTTAGATTTGTCTTAAATGTCCAGCAGACTGATTGTTTTCTGAAAGTACTTTATCAACTCAGTTTCTATTGATTTTAGAGAATATTGCAACTAGAGCTATAGGATGTGACTACCGTTCTGCTATAAATTTACAAGGGTGATTTTTTGCTCCCTCCAGAGAGAAAAAGGGATGAGGAACTCTTTCTTTGCTTAATTAAAGTGTACACTTGGAAAGTGTTTTGACTAGTATATTTCAGACCATACTACTGGTGTGGTAGCAGTCCCTTTTAAGTTGGCAGGTTTTCAAATATTTGTGAAAGCCAACATATGTTAGATTAATGCAAAAGAAACTTATTCACAATTTTTCTATCATAATAAATATGCTAAAGGAAACTAATAGCATCCTTATTTTATTCCATCTAGCAATGATGGAATTGCTAGATGGAATGAAATATCATCCAGGATCCTTGATTTGAGCTGCCATGTGTTTCATCAGACATGGCTAGTTCTCTGACCTTAACATTTGAGACAGACGGATTTTTGGCATATGCAACTCATGTTTTTAAATCCCTACTGGAGCAGGAGCCAGGATTTTTTCCTTTGAAAAAACCCCAACATAGAAACCTGAGGTTGGTCTTCCAGCTCAGCCAGCTGTAAGTGGTCTACAGAGGAACTGCAGTGGTTATCAGTCAGCAGTCAAGGTGTGGAAAGAAAAGTGAGAAAGGACTGTCAAGCACATTGTCTGAGCATGTAAAGACAGAGGGAGGGGAATATAAACAAGATTAATTTCAAGATTTTTTGGGAGAATTAGGAGACCTGGAATTTCTCAAAAGAAGATGTGACACTTCTAGGCACAAGCAGCTCTAGGTTTTGAGGAGTCAGCTTGCTGTATGGGCAGACCTTCCACTTTCCTGTGGTGCTGACATGAACAGGACTGCCATGTTCTCTCTTCAAACTCAGGCTCTGGCTTTTCTGTCATATCCCACAGGGTTCTCTCACCCTTCTACACTATGCTTCTCTTTCTTGTTGGAAATGCTATGAACTATTTGTTACTAGTTCTATTCCTAACAAAGCTGACTGGAAAAAGTAATTTAACATTAATGGATGTATTCATATGCAATTGTCTCATAGGAACATTTTGCCGATCACAGGACATTCGTTAAGTGATTTTGGACCACTTGATGAGAGATATTTTACTAAGCATTATTATTATTTTTGTGTAAATGTATCGTATTTAGCATATAAATAATGTCAGAAATTCTCATTCTTCATAGTTCCTCATTGTGTAATTTTTATTTTAAAATATATAAATATTCTATTTAGTGTTTGTAGGTACACATATATTACATTTAAAAGCTATTGATTTTCTTTCAGCCAAAAAAGGATTAAAACAAAACTTTGGAACATGTTGAGGTGTTGCTTTTGCTGGATAGTGTTCATATGCTTTAGGAAAAGAATGATGGAATCTCCATTCTGAAACCCCAAATGAGCTTCTTAAGATAATCCTTTACTGTCAGAAAAAGGGAAGTGGTTCAGAATAAAACCAATTAAACTTCACCCAGGTAACTTTGAAGATAGTGTCTCATGATCAAGGTGTTGTAAAGCATTGCATTTGGAAAAAATCTGGCCTGGGCTTCAGGGAATTTGCCATTAGGTTCTTTTGCACAGTCATTCCCCAAACCATTAAAGATTTGAGGTTTAACCCTGATGTTAAAGAATCATTTGAGGTCAGTATTCTGATGTGAAAGTTTGTTTTTGTAGATCTATTAAAAATCAAATAGTTTTGCAGCATAGCTTATGAGGGCTTGAGATGCACAAGTTTTCTGACATGTAGTAAACCACAAAACATCCATTTAATTTGTGAACATTGATGGTGTGATGGAAAAAGACATTGCTTCTTTGATGTTTGTGGAGTTGTGCCAATTTACACCAGCTCAGGAATTTGGTCTATTGTTCCTGCAAACATCCTATGACATTTTAAATTATCAAGATGATCATCTTGCAAAGACATCCAAAGTATTAGAATAACAGCTCCCTGGCAAATGCTCTTGGGAGATTTAACTTATTAAAAAAATAAATTACATGTGTTCTTTTTATATGAATAAAAACTTCTTTCATAAGAACACATGACTTACTAGGAGGCTGAAGCTGTGATTTCCTAGCTGTGTATAAAACTCTGTGAATCAGAAAGGCAGACATCTCAGTGAAGCAACTGTTGTTTGCTCAGATTTGTAGGGCACAAAGTTTAAATGTCCTCAAATAAAGGCATCCAGGAGCTAATCTCCTGTTTTTCAGTTTCTTTTTAGGGGTTTCTCCCTGTTATTTCCATCTTATCTTTGTCATTAAGAGTCTATGTAAAAACACATATGAGAAGAAAGACAGCAAATACTTTGTCTTTCCTTTTCTGTCTCTATCTTTATAGAATTAACATTTTTTTACCCCGATGTTGTGTTTGATCCTGAAGCTGATTTCAAGCAAACAAACTGAAAATGGGCATTTCATTTAGAGGAGTGGGTAAGGTATCAGAAGGTACAGCTATATTCTATAGAATGAAATGCAGTTAACCCAGACATTTGTGTGTTTATCTGCAAGGGTCTACACACAGGATGGTATGTGTCAATAAATTTTTCTGTGGCTAGTATTAGTTGGAGCCTTTCAGAAAGGAGAGAGAAAGGAGGGAAGAAATGCTCAAAGTTACAGCTATGCCCCCTCTCTAAGAAAATATAGGTTAGGTTGGTGGCAGAACTCAGTAGCACCAAGAATTCCACCTGAGAAGTTTTCATGTGCCCAGAGGGAGAACACATGGATATGGAATAATGGGACTTCAAGAAAATCTGAAGCAATCTCAAGATGCTTCTGACTCTGCCACAAGGTTCACAGATGCGGTTTGGTGAATTCTTTTGCCAAGACTTCTTTATATGGCAGGAAAAGAAAAACACCAACCTGGTTTTTCTAATAGTGGAACTCTATACAAGGAAAGAAAAAGCAGTCGAAAAAAGAGCTAAAAGATTCATGGAGCTTTTTCGGCATAACCATACCTGGACATACAATTATGTGTTTTGGGTATTGCTATGTCAAAGCAGTAAATTTCATGACAGGCTTATTTCTCAAGTATTCCACCTTGGGCAACCTTTGTTGCATGAGAATTAATCTACTCCTGAATGCATTTATGTTAATCTTTGCTTTATGCAGATACAGACAAATATAGATGACAAAATTGTTACCTTATAAATGAATTTACACTGACTGCTTCACTGTTTGGATGAATGCCAACTGGCATGGAAATATAATTTAGGTAAATTCACTCATGTTTTTGTTTTCATATTTCAGTAGTAAAAGACTGCCTTGCACAACACCAGAGATGAACATTTTTAGGAATCAAACTGGAAAACATGATTCTGGACAAAGGAACCATTTGCCAAAGGATTAGTTATGGGAAATTGGTACTTTGCTAGAAATTGGTGGAAGCAGTCATCCCATGTAGTGGAGAAATTTTGCTATTTTGAGAATAGATTTGATCTCAATATGGGGTGAAAAGCAACAATTTAGAAATTCTCAGGTTTGTGGAATGGAGAATTGTATGTTCTGGGCTGAATAAATTCTTTTCCTTTTAAATATTCGGTGGTGAAGACTTTTGTCTCTCAAATCCAGCTGCATTTTATTTATTTAGTCTGAAGTTACTGAAGCAACACGGGGAATTGAAAGGATACATTTGAACTGGCACTGAGAAAGCCTGACACTCTGAGGGAGACACACAAAAAAAAATAGGGGAATACACAGAAGAACAGTTATTTTTTATAAAAGCTATAGCAAATATATATGAAAATGAACTCAAGCTGAACAGATACATGCAGCAATATTGAGAAAAGTGAAGTGCTTATCAGACTGATATTCTGATACTTAAGGTTTATGTAGCCCTATATGCTGCTTGGAAAAACTGGATTTCTGGTTTGAACCAAGATGACAGTGCTGGATTTGGAAATGTTTTGTCCTGCAGTAACTCTAGAGCACTAGACACACTGTTCCAGATGCTCTCTGTTTTAGGACACATCAGAAATCAGTTATGTGTTTGATTTTGTTTTTCTTGATAACAGAAGAAAGAAAAACAGCAAGTGAACTGTATCTGAATTTTGAGGAAAGTTCTCTACATCACTTAATGTTTAAAAGGAGATTTTATTTGCTCTAGCTCTTTATTTGACTCTCGTCTTCTTGCCCTGTTTGTTAAATTCTGTTGGTTTTCTTATTTTAGAGGAAAATGACATTGAGGTTTGTACTGGAGTTGTAGAGATTTAACAGTAAACAGCTGAGAGTGTTGTATTATCAATTACTAAGTGTAAGAATATGGTTTCATGGGGTGTATCTACAGGAATACAAAGGTATTATTTTAGACTTGGGTACAAATACCATGTATTTATCCTAACATGCCAAGTAAGGTTATATCTAGATCCTGTATATACTCATCAGATCACAGAGGTGAGCTTGAGTAGGACAAACTTTTGCTCACACCTTGTAATGATGTAACTTTGGGAAGAGGCTTGAATAAGCCAGTTGTGGCAGGAAAGCTAGAGTCATAGGAAACAACTGAAGTTTTTATTTTACAGCCTGAGGTGCCTGCCAGCTTCAACTTCTTAAAGCATAAAGCTGCAACAGTTATTTTAGGTTTCAGAGAACTGGCTGTAGCATACTGAACATGAGCCATTCAGCACATACTTCATGTTGGGGCATGATGCTCACCCTGATGGACTATAAAGTCTATAAGGCATCATTTCTCACCCTGTAACTATGTTTTCCTTGTTCTTAGGCACCACTACTGACTGTACAGCACAGAAAGTATTACTGAGAATTCAGATAAGGTTATTCAATTTTATTATGATTCATTACCTTCTGTTGCTAAACAAGAGAAAGTTTTAGCTTCAACTAGCTAAAACCATGGATTTCAATCTTATTCACAGACCATTAATATAGTGTAAATACAAATGTTGTAACTTCACTGGGAATCTGGGATTGTCTCAAAGTCATAGCTACACTTACAAATCGTGCAAACTTCCTTTGGTTATGTTGCATTCACTTATTCTACAGACATAAAACAAAATGTTCGGTAAGCCAATTTCCATTATAAGACTAATTGTGATTGACTCCTAAGCAAAGGGGGAGATATGTGAACTATTTCTGACAAAAAAAAAGTGTAAACAGTAGAAATTCTTAATAAGCAAAATTCTGCAGTAATTCTCTTAAGTGATATTTTTCTTTGAAAAAGGAAATATATGACAGTTATAAAAATATTTAAGTGTCAGTTTCTGGATTTCATACAGAAATTAACTTGTAATGTTTGAATATCCATGTTCTTGGTGTGATTAAATGTATATTGGTGACAGAAACACATTTTCTGCTCCCTTGCTTGTCACTGCTGAGTCAATATTGTGACAAATAGGATTATAGAGTCACAGAAACTTTTATATCATCAAGGACTTCTGTAGATCATTTGGTGCAAGCTGTTGCACTCATATCAGGGATTACTCCAAAATGAGTTTTTAACAGGCAATTTTGAGAGATATTGGCACTCCCTGTGCTGCATGAAAGAACTCTGCTATGCAGCCAGTGACTGCACACAGTAGCCAAAGCTGAATTTGAAAACAAATCTGATTCAGTGGGCTCTCCTTTACCAGGCCTTATAATGAGAAAAAAAATCAATGTAAACCAAAGCATTTTTGGCATAGGACTTATGTTGAATCAGGTTTAGAGGAAATCTACTGGGAGATGGGAAGGGTGTCAGGAAAAGTAATGATCCTGGCTTTAAGTCCTTCTGGAAATTCTTGGAGAGAGTATGCTCTAAATGTCTGATGTCTGTCTGTAGGTCAGCAAAGGCAATTATATACACTTTAGGGAACTGGTGATGTATGTGACTACTTTCTGTTGAAAACTCTGCTGCCCCAAGGGGCTCCTCCAGCAAGCAGCCTAGCTCTCAGAAAGAGACTTGAAGCATAAATTGCTAACCTTGAATGAACAGCACACCATCCAGGCAATAAAATTCAGCTATAAACACAGGGAAAGGCCATGTCTTTTATAGCTTCCTGAAATGATTGCAAGGTTTTTTTAAGCTTTCCTCTCACTTAAGCATCTCAGAAAGCTAAGGTGCAGGTTACTGTGACTTTCACTTTTGACATGTTTACCCCGTGACTCTTATTTTCCTGTGGCTATTTACTCAGTTTTTCCCCTTCCACTCTTCACTTGCTTATTCCCTTCCTCATCTGCTTAGTCACATGAGCCCCACTTTCAACTCACAATGGGAAGCAACCATGAAACCCATGGGATTTTTCTTTCAGTCTAAGTTCCTCTTCATGGACTCAAGGAATTATTATGCAAGATTTCAGTTTTATTCACATAAGGAGTGCTACTTTCTTGTTTATTTTGTATTCTTTGCCTTCTCTCATCTATTCACATACTTCATCCCTCCTAATTATTTTTTTTAATCTGAAAAGATTTTGCTGTTGAAGTTAATTTATGCCTTTTCTGTCTGTGTCTATATCAGATAATTTGTTAAAGGAAAAATGTTTGGCTAAATAAGAATAATGTTGTAATAAGGGTGGAGTACATTTCTTGTTTTTAAAAATTCCTTCCAAGATTTTCGTCTTCATTTTTTCTGCAAATGTTTAGCCAAAGAAATAAAATAAACAGAAAATCACAGAGAGTAAAACTGGTGTAAAACACCATTAATTTTTTTTCTTTGCTAGATACTGACAGACTCTGAAATGAATTTAAAAACCAGGTCTCTTTAGTATCTGCTATTTATAAACCTTTCTTGTTTTTTTGCTTTTTTTCATTAAGATTGAAGACTTTCATTAAGTGTGGTCAGAAAACAAACCCAAAGAAGGCCAGGATCCTTCAGGATGTTGTGTTGTCTGCATGCCACTTTCTCTGTGTCCACACCAGTACTTACATATGATCTTAAGGTCACCTTAAAGGCTGGATTTACTAAAAATCTGTAAGGCAAAACCTACATAACCCTCCTCAGCAGTCCACTCCAGACAGATCTGCAGGCTCTGTGGCCAACAGGAAGCAATAGGTTTGCATTCAGTTCCTCTGGAAGGCGTGAACCTGTACAAGAATGGAGAACCACAAGTGCATTCACAGCAAATCCACCTCTGCTCTTAGATAATCCTAGACAGGTCAGAAGACCACAAATGATTTCCTAGGAGGCCTGAGTGAGAGAATTTTGGAGATACCTTATTACTGTACTCTAAAGAGAATCAGAACGTTGTTGACCTTGGTGAAACTTGGGGATTTACCAGGGAAAGGAAGTGATTTGGTTGGGCTAATTACCCTGGGTTCAACCTTGTTGTTAGTTCTCAGTGGCAAAACCCCCCTGGACTTTACAGTGTCTTTAATGTTCAGAGAAAATTTTGTTGCAAAGGCAAAGCTTTCAACAGCCCACAATCAGTGTGCCATCTTTTCTTCCGTCTGCTGTATTTCAAGCAAAGGAGAATGAATCAGAATTTGAACAGGGACTCTGGTGCAGTCACTTCTGAGTTATGCTAGTTTGTGACTTTAAATGTTGGCCTCATGGGGCCATTCCTAGCTGGGGAGCTTTTCTCAGGAATGTTTACTGAAAGAGCACATTTTGAAGTAACAGGGAAGAATACTTGCCAAGTGCAAGCATTCTTACCCATGTCTTGTGACTAGTGCATCCAATCAAAGAAGTTCTGTTTCCCAGCCTAGGATAATTAAAACAGATGCTCTTGAATAAACTACAGAATATTGCAAAACAATTTTCCTGTTTAATTAAAATGATAAATATTTTCTCTTAATACAAAATTCATCAACAAGAAAAGAGTTGGGATTTGGCTGCAGAATTATTTGCTGTGGAGCCTTTGCTGTATTTCATAGTGCAAGGTGGTAATTTGTGATACTGCCATGTTATTTTAGAACCAACATAAAAGTTTTAATGAACATAAAAGCTAATCAAGAAAAAGGAACATCTGTCTTGCTTCACTACTTGTCTATTTGTCTGCTAGACCTAGGTAACCAATTAGATCCACACTATTGAAATTATTTTTCAAATGCAAAAGGGTAAACCTGAAAGATCTCTAAACTTAAGACCAAGGAGAGATGATGGCACAATTTTTGAGGGATGAATATTGGCCATATTTTGCATAGCAATTTCGTAAATATATGTAAGAAGATCAGATTACCTATATCTTTTCTAAAGTTATAATCTGGCCCTAGCAGAATAGTCAATGAACAGAAATTCAAGCTAAGTTTCTTCTAAGTCTCTGACCCTGTCCGGTTTATGCCACAGTTTTCCCAAATCTGCACAAATATATCTGTCTCACTTCATAGCTTTTTAATGACCTTTATACCACTTCACTGACTGCTTTACTGCCAATCTGGTTTGAGAACTCCTTCCAAACAAAAAGCAATGCTCCTTCCCATGATATTTGAGCAGTTACTATGCTACATCCTTGTGACTCTTGGCTTGACATTATGCAAGGGAAGGAAGATGCTTCTAGATGGGAAACGAGGAGAGGTGAAGTTTAAATCCTAATGCATACCTAAAAGGTAAGGTGAAATTTTTTGAGCCACAGATTTTGACTTACATGTGGATATCCTGCCGAAGTCCAGCCTTGGGATGGAATAGTGTTTATTAGATAAGGCAGGCATTATAAGATAATGGCATAGATAAGGCAAAAAAGATTGTCTGTTTAATTTTGAGTGAGTATGTTCTTGACACATTGCTGTTAATAAACATCATGTTTAAACAGACATGCAAGTGCAATTAGCCCCCAGATATTCATGTAACATCACTATCCTCCTAGTTGTATGGGGATATGAGTCAAAGATGTAAGGGTAGAGAAATGTTTAAATAAATTCAGAGGTTATTTCCTCTATTCCCAGGATTTTCAACCTTGAGAGAAATGTAGAGTTGTGAAGAAGAAATTAAGTAGTTGCAGCTGGTCATTTGTCCCATTTCCAAACAGCAGTGGACAGCTGTCTTCAAATACACATAACTAAGGACACAAACCACTATTTCATTTTTAACAATTGCCTGCAGGTATTTGTTTTGAATCTAGAACACCTATGAAAATATGTCTGATACAAGTGTGTGAAATAAACTGCTAAAGGAAACCCTCTTATTCATTTAAGTTTGAAATCATGCTGTTTATAACATTCATAATCTCTGAATGGACAATTTATGCCAAATTAAGATGGAATACTACTGTGCAAGTTTGTTTTTCATATAAAACAGCTATCTGCCTCATGAGCTGTCTCACTTTAGAATTCAGTAAGCCAAAGATATGAAATCTTACTCCCTGTCATTGAGTGGTAGTGATTTTCCCCCCACTCCCTTTCCACTCATGCCATACTTAAGTTAGGCAGATGTTTCCATCTTGAAATAGCCTGGTAGGGAATTAACAACATTGCTGACAAGGAACACTTAAAAATCATTAAAATTTATGACAAATTAAGGACGTCAGTGCAACCAGTGAAAATTGCAATTTTATTTTAAAATGTAGGCAACTAATTTCTTGTGATAGACATGGTAGACAGGAGTAGCAAATTACTCCCTCAGGGCTACTTATCTGCAAAGTCCCTGCCCACTTACAGAATTTCTTAGAGATGAGAAAGACTTTTGAAAACTTGTAAAACTTAACAGAAAGCTATGAACCATTTCTATGTAGCTGTTGGAAAATAACTCACATTTCAGACTTTTATAGTGATGCAAAAGGAATCTCTAACTGTGTATGCAGCAAAGCTTATGTATTGCTTTTCTGAAAATGTCTTTAATGATATACTCTAGGACAGATTGCTTTTTATGAAGAATGACAGCTTTCAAAGTTCAGGCAGAAGTGAATTTAACATTTTCATAAGTAATGGAATTACGATTAGCAATAGAAGGAGAATGGAGGAATACTGCAAGACTTGGGCTTAGGACCAAGGGCAAAAACAAACTGCCCTAGTAAACAAAATACAAAACGTGCTGGAAGAGTCTCAAGCTCACAAAGGATTCTTCTGCTCTGAAAGAGCTAGCTCACTCTAGATGAGTACATGCAAGGGGCCTCTTACAAGAAATGCCTCAAGATCAGGCATTAAGCCAGAAAATGAAAGCAGTCCATCAATCATCTTCTCAAATCAATGATATGGAGACAAGAGACAGTATGAAAAGGAAGGAGTAAAAAATCTTTCTTATCCTGCAGAATGACATATATGCCTGAAAGGAAAGAAAGCAGAGCCTTGCCAACTAGCAACATACATAAATAATTATATACTCAAGATGTGAAGAGAAAGACTTCCATTTCACGTTTTTTTATCAATTTATATGGGGTGTATGTATCAGCTGTGCATAGCACAACTGATCTTGGTCACAACTGTAGTATTAACAAAAAAAAGCTAAATTAAATAAATGCTAAACCATACCTTAAAATAAATAATAAGATAAAAACCTAAAGAATATATAGCGCAGAGGTTTTTTATTCCTTCTGTTCAAGGGACCAATGTGAATTTCTTGGGGAGAAAATTTCATGTAAAAAATGAAATGGAAACTGAGGCAAACCCTTAAATGAGAACCTACCAGACACTGAAGACTGACAAAATGCTGTTGTTGAAAGAGGTTAATGAGTTGTAAAGACCAAAATTTGTATCTAGGCCAAAACATAAGAATACAAAGTGAGTGCCTAAGATCCTCAGAGAAAAACCTGAGGTTAAATTAAAGAGTCTAGATGATAGGCCAACATCATTTCACTGTTGTAATATTATGAATGAACCTCCTCTATCATTAAGCCAGACACAGCTATCCACATCTGAAGGGCCTATATAGAAGCTGGTGACTAATGTCTAAATGTTAGATAATTACTGTATGTGTACAGAGGGAGAACTAGCCAATGGAGTTATCTGGAAGATGGTTGTAAGAAATATATGTTTTAGACATTCAAAAGTGTTTGTTTATGTTGATATAGTAAGTAGTAAAGTGAACTTTAATCATCTTTCAGAATTTTCTAGAGAGGTGATTTAGCAAGTGCTGTTTACAGCCTCACCTCTTGCACAGGTAACATCAATAAGCCAACAAAGGCACTTCAAACAAAGCATCACAGGCCTTCTGTAAAAGAAAGCACATGCTTAAACAACAGATAGGGATTTTGATGGTGACAGAATAGACAGAGCATGTCCATCTCTCATAAAACATTGGATGAACAGGGAAAGGATGCAGATTTTCTGAATCTAACTTCTAATAGCACACGTGCCTTCATTTACCTTTTAACAACTTAATTTCTCTTTGTTCTTTAACAGTTTCAAATTTTTACATAGTTTGCTAAGAATAAGAGCTATGTCTGGTACTGAGAGAGAGAACCAAGTATTTTAGAGCTTCCCTGGTCCTCCATGCTGCTTATTTGTTTTGAGCAACAATTTATCTCTTATATTAAGAGAAGCAATAGTTCTGACCCATACTGTGACAATCTCTGGAGAACAGTCAAATGACATGATAGATTTACTGCCAGTTGGAGACAGAAAGTCTACCTTTTATCACTGAACTTTCAAGTGCTTCCATAATTGCATGGGAAGTCTCTTTACCATTTGGACAGATCACAAACCACTTGTAGGTTTTGCTAGTGAAACTCAATGCCAGCTGTAGCAGCTGTCTGGCTGCAGCATTGGGCTTTGACCAAACCTTCAAAAATTTTGTTGGAGTGCCATCAACCACTGCTGTTATCACAGTATGGAAAATTTAGAGTGCCTATGTTGTTTATGAAATACCTAAGGTAGATGCTGAGGAAGTCTTTCCAAATAAGGGAGTCTTCCTGAAGAAACCTTGAAGACGGCTCCTCTTTCTGAGGGAAAATCATGTTATCTCCTGGGATAAGGTAAGTAATTTAAAAACACTTCAAGTGGATTGAGTTTGGGAGATTTAGGAGCAAAGGATCAGAAAAATTGCTGGGAGTGGATATATAGTTTAGCACAAACATCACTGTACCTGTCAAGAATGAAATAAAATCCTGGTAGCATTATCAGAAGCTCAGCCTGATAATCCTTGCATAAATCTTTGGCTTGGGTCAGTTTTTAGTGGCTGAACAGAGGTGGTACTGTATGGTCAGAAACAGACACTGAGGCATCACCATGGCTACTGGTTAAAAGCAGGGACAGAGAGCAACTATACGCAAGTTTGCTGAAGGATGCCAAGTCTTGAGTATGAATTTATTTACTTTCACCTATATTTCCCAACTGCAGCTGAGCTGGGCCTCTATTAGAACCTGTGAAGAAGATGTAAAGATTAGTGGGACGTTAGGAGATTTGGCTGAAACTTCTCTGAAATTCAGAAGATGGGAGAAAAATACTAGTTTTTACTTCATCCAGCCAGCAAGGAATAGCATTAGAGAACTTTGATTCCAGCAAGCATTGGAAAACTCAAAGCTGCAAGTGTCATTCCAAAGAGAGAACTGGACTCGAAGAACTTGTTCATACCATCATTTCCAGTGTCTGGCAGCGGATTTCAGATTTTACCCTAAAACAAATGCAAATTTAGTTATTTAGAAATATACATCACTGATGTAAATAAAAAATGGCTGGATTACTTTAGGTGCTCAAAATGGTGTTATCTGGGTGATTCAGAGTATTTTTAGTACAGACATTTTCCATCTTTTTCTTTTGTCTCATTTACTGTGCATGAATTATTCTCCCCATATCTGTCTTGAAATAAAGTCACCAAGTCCAACATGAAGTGTTGTGAATAGACAATCACCCTTAACTTTCCAGCCCTGTTTTCTTGAAGTCGAGAGATCTGATTTGCTCAGATAAGATCTGGATGAACAGGAAGTCCCAGCTTGTTCTAAACAAACTTTTAAGCTACTTGAGATTTTGTACTTCATTAAGTACACATCATTTTCCATTTATAAAGTATCACTTGATCTGCTTATACCTACTGGATGGGTGATTAAGAATCAAACATGTTTGTATGTGTGCCCATGCACATTATTGTCATCTTTTCCTGCATGTAGAAGAGTTAGACTGGAAGTTCTTGAGGACTCTGGTGGACACTGCATGACTCATACGAACCCCCAGGAGCCTGTTTATATCCCATCTTTTCAGAACTGTTGGATGGAAGTACATAGACAGCCACTGATTGGTTTTGGTTTTGGAGCTTTTTTTTTTTTTAATCCCATTGGTCTCAGGCCGTCAAGTGTAGTACAAAGTAATTAAAAAGGTAGTCATGGATTAAAAGGTTCATAGAAGAAAAGTGTGTGTGCGTGTGTTCAACTTTTGGAAAGAGAGAAGTGTAGAATAGATATCAGTTTTGCAAATGAATAATGGTCTGGATATTTTAAAACTTTTAAAGATAAGCCTTTTTAGTGTTTAGGTTGCTTTTTTTCTCCTCATTAAAAAGGCCACAGAACACTACCACTTGTTGATTAAATAGTTCTCAGCTTTCTGTTTTATTCTGAGTGGCCAGCTTTTAATACAGTTCCCACCAGCAAGAATTGCAGAAGGTAACATTATTGTAAAAACAGTGAAGTTCTGCACAGAGAGGGATGTTTTCCTAAGCCATGGATTTTGTATCTACTACATATCAGAGCTGTTATAAAGCAATTTGGCTCATAAGTCCGTGTGTGTGTGTTGTGTATGTGTGAGAAGGAACCACTGCTCTGCAGCCACCCCCTCCTATGGCTGGCAGTGTGACAGTAATGTCACTCCTCACATTCCTCCCACATTCACTTGGCTGTGGAGAATGACCCTGAGCCACCTCTGTGCACACACAGGATGTGCATGTCAGCTGCAGGATAGTGAGCCATCAGCTTCCAGGCTGCTGTCTCAGTATGATATCTGATGTCTTGCTGCTGGGTCTCTTGCTGCCCTCTCACGTGGCACGCTGCCTGTAGAGCAGCAAGAGTTGTCTGCAGCTGCATAGTGCAGGCTCAGACTGCAGAGGCATCTCCTTTCTGGGTGATGAGCTCCTTAGATTCCCTTTAGACTGGAAGAAATCTGCATCCCCAATTTCTGTTGTTAGAATAAAAGAACATACAGTGAGAACCACTGTGAGAGAAGGGCTGTTTTCCCATGTGCTCATTTATTTAGGTGCTGGTTGACTTTGGTATAGATATCTACTACTGTGTCATTGACTCTGACCATCACTTAATTGCTAAGGTCTTTTTCTACCGACCATAAAGCCTTTTCTTAGTGGTTTTGCTTATTTACTTATTTTGCTCTTAAATACGTAGTGCCAAGTCCTTGCTGAATCTAACTGGCCTCAGCTCTTTTTCTAACACTGATGGTCCAGCCAAGTAAAGCTTCCATCACTCTCACAGTTCAATCACATCATTCTTAAAGGCATGACTGTGTGAAATTGAAGGTACTAGAGCAGATCAGATTGACTTGGTGTCCACTTAAGTCAACAGAAATCATTAAACCAAGTCAATTTTGGATAAAGCCTCAAATGCAAAGGATTGGACTCTTTGAGATTCTCACTTAGAAGACTTTAACATCTAGCTCACCTGATATCAGTATAATAAGCCACAAAGATGATTAGCTTTGTTGTCCAATAGTCTCTGTGGTTTACTTTTAAAGAGTTCTAGAAAAAACAGTATTGATTTTTTAACTGCTTACTGTTTAGGGATGGCTCAGAAAACTCTGATTGAAAATCAGCAGTCATGAAAAGCTTTTATTTCCCTGAGTACATTCAAACTTCTTTTTCTTGAAAAATGTCTTGATTAGACAAGCCAAAGTAAAATAAAGCCCCAAAGCAAACAAGTTTCTTATTAATGTGTTCTTCCATTAAGTTATTTATTCATTATATTTTCACCAGGAATAGTCATTAAGAAATGCCTTCTCTCCTAGTTTTGTTACAAACATGTCAGATAACAGTGTAGGCTTTCATTAGAAGAAAGCTGCCCTTTCATTTCATTGTTCTGCTTGTTTTTTTGCTGTGTACTAAAACCTGTCTGTAAGACGCCCACTCAGACTGGGAAAAAAAGTATCCTTTGTAGGCAGGTGGTCTTTCCTTGACCATTTTCTGATTAGAAACACATGTTCATAAGTGTGAGGAGGCTTCTGTAAAGGGACAGTGAAACAGAAGCCAAGGAACTAGTGGTGCTGCACAGGCAGTGCAGTTGAAGCAGAAAATTTTTATTTTTGATTTTATCTGTTGCAGTTTTCTGCTATGTACTGCAAGTTATATTGATAGCTGACAGTTTTTAAATTCAGCAGAGAACATTCCCTCACCCTGAAAACCCTGGATACAAGGATACTGTTGCAGGGGTTCATGGGAACTCCTGTGGTGTGCGTGGGCAAGGCAGAACAGGCCTCCAGAAGCCAATGCTTTTTTGCTTTGCTTCCCTAAATCACAGTGGCCACATCAATGTGGCTGACCAACGTCCACGTACTTTCTTAAGCAGGAAACACATTTTCCTGAGAATAAGAAAATTTCTCCATAGTGACAAATGAGTAAGAACAGAAACACAAAATTATGCCTCAATGGGCCAACCTCTGCAAAGCTGAGATTGTCTCCATGCACCAGGGCATAGGAGAGCTCTCAGGGCTCATGTGAGCAGGGTCAGGCACCAGTGGAACATGAGGAAGGGAAGAGGAGCCTGTGCTTATTCCTGCACTGGTGCTGCTGTGCCTGCTGTTCTTTATCACCTTACCACTCTGAACAGCCTCCTCTCACTGCTCAGAGCCATCATCACCATCACAGCATTTACTAGCACCTAGGAGCTATAAGTCATGGGGAGAGAGAACACTGCAGCTGTAAGTGGCCAGAGGTAGCCCTGGAAAAGCACTCATGAACTAAAAGATGTTGAATGGAAGTAGGCACCAATGAGGACAACATCACACAGGAACTGTGGCTTGCAGCTCTGTATCTAAGGTCTTCAGTGAAACAATATGAGTTATCGGCATTCCTTCCTCTTCAACCTTTCTACTCCAACACCTGGGAGAACATATTTGAGTATCTCCAGTCCTCAAGTGCCCCCTCTATGTGTGCCAGAGACAGACAAACTTTTCTGTATTTCATCAGGAAAGGATCAGAAAATGTCCTTGGTCCTTGTTGAATGGAAAATCAGGGGATGTTCCCTGAGATGTCAGAGAGGCTCATCTGTATAAAGCTTTTCAGAGATTATTCAAGAGGCATTTTCTATTAATACGGTGAAGAATTGGTATCCTGGTGTTCAAACTCAGGAGCCAACGACTCAGCTTAAGAGAGATAATATCACAGATTACAAGACAGATAACTTCCTGTTTCTGCAGTGCTGACTGACATGTGCAGATACTGCTCTATACTGTCTGGCACTTCTTCTCATGGCCATTTAAAAGCTAAAAATTAGAGGAACCACATCGATTTTGGCTTTTTAACACCATGTCCTGGGCTTGATGTTTGCAAGAAATAAGAGTCAGCTGTTTTTCCCTTCACCAGCTGGGGAATCCTCTTTGGTGGATGAATTTTTAGTTGTCCCTAATGTGCCAATATCTTTCCCATTTATCTTACTGGGGCTTCACAAAGTGCTTAGTTCAGAGGAGAAACTGTATCCCAATGTTTAACATGTAAGTTTCAAATGACCAATAATCAAATATGAGCAAACCAGATACTCATCATAAAACATGGTGCATGCTATTCATGGAAATGACGTGTATTATTAAGTTCACACGAGGACAATTTACTTTGTTGTAGTCAGTAGCAAAACTCCCCTTGACTTCAGTGGAAACAGATCCAAATTCCTTGCATTCACCATCAGGCAGTTACAGCCATTTATTAGTAAAGTTCTGTCCAGGTGTGGATGATGACACATTTTTGTTGCATTGCCTGGATAAAGTAAAAATAAGTTACGTCATAAGAAAATTTTACTTAGAATTCTCAAATGAAATGGGTTTTTCATTTAATTTTGTTATATGTCTGCAGGGTGTGCTTACTGATAAAGAGATTGGTTTCCATTCCATCAGAGAGCAAATACATTGAAGATTGACAGACTCTTGGTGGGTCATGAATTTTCTGTGGAGCAAACCAACATGCTGCTCATAAAACAGCACAAGCTTTAATGGCACCTGTTAAAGCTAGACTTACTGCTGCAAAAAAATCCAATGAAACATATTTAGAAATGTGCCAGAATTTTCATGGCTGATTTCACTCTGAAAAAAAGACTTAGCATCTTTTTGCAGAACAATCTGTTTGTTGATTTAAGGCCAGTCTGGAGAATGTGTTTAGGCAATCAAAAATGAAAATAGGTACTCTTGTGAGATTTTGTTGTGTCCAGCTATCCCAGCTGAGGACATCAAAATCTATTTTAACCTCTTCAAAGTTTGGAGATTGAGTTTTCTTGACTTTCTGATTATCTTTGTCAATTGTGAAGCCAAATCACCTTTCCAAGCCAAACAGTGTATTATATGGAAAGCTAGTAACCCCCTCAGTGCTGGGAAGTGTTTTCTGACATAAGCAGTGGCTTGGAGATGTTTTCTGTGAATGAAAAAGCAGATATGTTAGCTTGACATTTACATGGTATACCCAGAGTACATAATGTATTTACTTATTTGTAAAACTGATTTTTTAATGTAGTTATTCCAGTTACTCCTCAATGAAGATACACACATCACAAAAATTTATACAGGACTTGAAAAAAATGAGGTGTTTTCAAAGTTTTCATTGCAAAGGTGCAGTTAATTGCTTCAACATAGGAATTCAACTGAAATGGGAAAATGTAGTCTGCATTTGCAGGCATTTTCTGTAGTTATGTAATTATTTTGCATTTCTTGCAAAAAGTCAAGCAACAGCCTGTGCAACTTTGTTGGACATCACAGGCTTTTTTGCAACTAGATACTAAATTGTACTATAAAGAGCCAGGTGTTTAATTTGCAAACACTTAGCAGATGGTTTATATGTTTATAAACAGAGACCTCCTGCAAGAGATGTTCAGAAACTGAGGTTTGGTTTTTATACATCCCATAATTTATGTCTTTGCAGCAAGGAAAACATAAACAGGATCTTTTTTTCCCACCGTGATCAACATCCCTGCCAGATACAGACAGTTTTGGATGGTGTTTCTGGATAATCTTTAAATTCCATCTGCCTGCAGGAGGACTTCCTGACCTGCAGGGTGAATTTTATTAACACTGAGTTCTTACAAAAGCAACAGCCCAAACCAACCCACCCCAAAGCAAAACAGAAATGCTTCCCTGTCTGCATGGCAGGTGGAATTAGAAGTCTCTGAGACTTTAGTGTAATGAAGGTGTTTAAATGTTCTTAACAACTAAGATACAATCCTGCTCCTACAGGTAGGAACTGAACATCATTTTCCCATTTCCCTGAACTAGAAAGCCTTGCTGAAGACATTACTATGGTAGTATTGTAATTAACAGCAATTAATACAACAACATTGATGACAGTAAACAATTAATGTTCATGAGAGCCTTCTGAAGTAAATTGGTGAATATTGAAGGAGAAAACTTATCTGGAGAGAAAGGGTTCTCCCTCCCTCCCTGTCCATTAGGCGTCACATATTGCACAATGCATGAATAAAGATCACTGTTTTTTGTGCAACCGTATTCCTCACCCTCACTGAGGGTGCAACTGAGGTTGCATTTAGCACCCACTATTATATTAAAGATTAAAAATAAACATTTTCACTTGCATGAGACTTTCAGAATCAGAACTGAGAGGAGTGGACACTAGGAAAATTAAACTGAAGTCAATATAAAGCTTCTTCCTGGTTATAATAAACCTTGAATTGGTGCCCAGCCTGGTTTAAGAATGAGTACATTCGGTGGCAGAGATGTGAATATACCAAAGCCTTTGACTGCCCAGGAGATCTCAGTGTCAGGTTGTATTCCGGACAAAAAACATTGAGACTAGAAATGAACTTTGACAATTACTTGCTGTAGTAAAAGCTGAGCAGTATCAATGGTTAATTACCCAATGTAAAACTATTACGAGAACTGATGGGTATGTTCTCTGATCTGATGAAGAATATAAATAGCTCCACCCAGTACTTTGTAATTTCAATTCATATTTTACTTGTATTTTAAAACACTTAAATTAGCATGTAAATAGTATACAAAGTTAATTAGGGATGATATTGCTTCTTAACAAATGATCCCCTCTATTTCCTGTACCTACTTAAAATACTAAAAAGCATTGAAATCTCATTACAGTGGGATTTGGTAATAACATAATGAGAAAAATATTAAATACATGGCAGAAAAAGGAAGCACCTGCATTGTTTGCTACCATGACAGTGAAAAACAGAATCATCCAATAATCTATTCTGTCTGCAGGGGCTGTCTGGAGGGCATCTGGTCCCAGCCCCCACTCAGAACAAGGTCAACACTGCAGCTGTGTTGGCTTGCTCAGGGTCTTGGCCAGCTGAGCTGTAAATATTTCTGAGGCTGAAGACTCCACAGTGTCTCTGGGCACCTGTTTCAATGATACATATGTACATACACACTGTAAATACAATATGCTCTGGAGTGAATGTAATTTCAATGAAAACTTTTCAAAAATAATTCAAAGGTCAGAAATAAAGATAGCAGCCCTCAGGGTGCAGTGATTTCTTGCAGCCCTGGAAAAGTCTTTAAGCAACACTAGCAGTGCTATGACTCAGTAACACAGGATAACATCCCATAGCCAGGATTTTCCTGCTGACGTGACCAGAGGTTTTTGCAGCTGGAAAATCAACTACTTACTTCCCTCTTCCCACTACCCTGTCTCCCTTAGAAATTGGAGAGTGGATTGGAAGTGATTGGAACTTAGGAATGGTTGGGAGTTTGTTGAGTCTTTCAAAGTAAGGATGGGGTCAATTTTTTAACTCAAGCTGCCTATGGCTTTTACCAAAAATGACCCAATTTGTAAAAATTTGAGTACTCACCAGTATCCATGATGTAGGAGCAGCTAATATTCAGTCCATGTGAAAGTCAGGCTGTATTTCTACCTGGGTAACTTTTCTGGATTCATAGAGCTAGCCTCAAAATACTGCAGAGAGAAATCAGGGGAAAAAGTAATGGGATTTTTTTTTTCATCCAGTAGAGGAAAAAAATATTGAAAAAGTATTTTTGAGTGTAACAATCTAAAGAATCCAGCTTAGTGCAAAACTACATCACTAAGGTGGTGGTTCTTCAGATCAGGAGAATGAAAGAGTAAATTTTCAGATGTCAGGATGCAAGCATGCAGATATTTTCTTTATTCTACCAGTTCATGGTTAACAGCACGTAGTGCTGTAACATTGCAGCAAAAGATTTTTCAGGAGTCTGTAGACTTTTTTTTTTACTTTTATCACATCAATGCACATTAACAAATATATGGTCTATAAAAAGATGTAAGAATACTGTTGTACTTTTCATAGATATTGTAGCATAAGCTATGCGTCTTTCTAAAAGAGTGAGGTGAAACTCAATTTACATCTTTTCTGAAATCACTCATTACAAAAATGAAGGCACACATAACAGCTTAATTCTACCTGCTACACTATAGTAAATGGCAAAGTATATTTCTGGGGAATATTTATTTCAAATAGTTGGGAAAACTTATGAGAGAAATAAAAAGAAATAGGAGAAGGTTCATTTTTAGTCTGAGTTATTGCAAATGCATTGCTATAGACTGACATTGATCTTGAGATATGCGTAAGAACAAGGAAATGCTTGGAGACACAATGATAAAGATTTTAAAAACAAGCATAAGTCACAACTAACCAAAGCAAATACAATAAAAATTCATCATTCTTATTATTTGTACATGAAAATATACTTGCCATCTTAATTTTTTATTTTATTTTCTTCTATAGGGAAACAAATTAACAAATTTGTAGTAATGGTAGGTCACAGAAGAATCACAATCTGGATTATATTTCCCTTGAAAGCTCCTTGGTGGCCATTTGGAAACATGTTGCTGTTCATGGGGTGGTAAAGGAGAAAGAAGCATAGCTTTGTGGGTATAAAGAATTTTTAAAGGACTTTTAAAAAGATGATAATTTCCCTCAAACCCAATTTTATCACTATTTTAAAAGTATTCCAGGTTTTTCTTTTGAGCTCATGTCCTGCAGCAAAACTGTGGGAAGTTGATAACTAAGATGTCTAAAATAAGACAACTTTGGACATCATGCTCTGAAACCCCACACGTTGTTACTAGCTTTGTGTTTGGCTCTTGTCTCTTTAAAAAACCCCCACACATTTGAAATCCTATTCTAGTTGTGTAAACTCTATCTGGGAGTGAGAACAGAGGTCAAGTGAAGATTTCAAGCAACTAAATAAGAACAAAAATATTTACAGAATGTGGCTGTTTGAAATAAATAAGGTGCAAGACTTTAAAATGTCAAACTCTATACAAAAAAAAAGTGTAAATTTGCACTAAATCAAGAACTGGTATCCTCTAATTAGTGTGAATCATAACTTTGTATGTATTTTTTATAGTGCAGACATACCACTGCAATGCAAGGGTTCTGCTTTTGTTCTTGAACACTCTTGTTTTCATGTTCACGAATTTCAAAAGTACAGTCTTATTTGACATGGGTGTTCTTGCTAAATGGGAGTGTGGTGTTTGTAGTTGTTTATGCATACTCCCTGCCACAGTGATGGGTGTAGCAACCTTTATTTTTAAGAAAGCAATTAACATTCTAAGGATCTTCAGCATGAAAATTACAGTATTATCGTGTTTCCTGGTTGAGATTCAGCTAACTTGAGGCTAGCTCAAAAAAGACAGGGAGGCATGCAGAATCCTCTCTTCAGCTCTAGCATCAGCATTACCCTGGAGAAAGCAGTTTCATCTCAGTCATTCCAGAGACATCCTAAACTCCAAGCAACATGGGACAACTGTGAGGTCCTTAATGCCAGGTGACAGTAATCCTATCCAAAGTCCTATCCAAATCCTATCAGCTCATCCAGCTGCGGGTACAATAAGTGGTAAGGGGAGTTGGTGCTGGGCTCTGTTTTCCTGGCAAGCCAAGGTCTGTGGGTGGGAATACTGAAAGATCCTTTGGCCAGCAGTAAATGCAACAGGTTATTGCTGTACACTCACCCTTCCAACTGCCACTCTCAAGATCACTCTTTTTGTTTTTTAAGTGGCATCTGTCCTGGCACTCCTGTGAGAAATAAAAAAGAGCTATTTTTTTGAGGGATGAAGGGAGCCCTGAGCTGTTTTACTCTGCAAAAAACCCTGTTGGGGTAGGCCACTGTGATGAGGGCACACACCAGCTCAGCAGTGTTCAGTTTTCTCCATCACTGTCAAAGCCGGGGCAGGCAGCATTTTTGAGCACTCCTGGCCAATTGAGGGCAAGCTGTTTGCTTCAAGGGAACTTGAACATATTTTTTGCATCACCCTTCTGCATCCTAGCATTTCAGGGACACACAGAATGGGCCTTTATATTTTTTTTGCCCCCACATCTTACAGCTGTTCTCTGGATTGCTTTTGCAGTCACAGGCTGAGTGGGAAAGCAGCCATGGAGGACGGGTATGGGGACACTGGCATTTCAAACTTTGCCAGTGTAATGTCCAGCTATTTTCCCCATAACTTGCTTTCTGGAGCTGTGAGAAGAAAAAAATCCTAGGAATAGGAATTTGGAGGACTTTTCTTTTCCCACAAGGAAGGAGGATAGAGGGAACTCAAAAGAGAAATCGCCAGGAACATGCCTTTGAACCACACATGTCCCATCTTGCTCTCTGGATGTTGTTCAGTGCCCATGCTTTCTGCTCACCTGAAGCTCTGCAACACGTTATAATCTCCTCATTAACAAGCAGAAGAGACTCCTCTATTCCAGTTTTACACTTGCATGCCTCATTTGGAATTGCAATAATGTGGTGATTAGTCTAAGGGAAGTGTATTTTAAAGTGGCTATGTTCTATAATGACAGGCCAAGCACCTACTTTTTATCACTTATATCTATCTATTTGCAGCTCATTTAAATTACCATATACAATGCTTTCTTTCCTAGGAAATATATTATTATCTCCTTTAACTCTGTGTAAATATCTTCACTTTGTGCCGAGTTATGTCTAATGACTCGAAGAAAAATTTTACCTCACCTACACTGGGGTAAAGGTCTTCCTTTCTAATAACATGAAGAAAAGATAGTGAATTTGTTGTCAAATTTATATTAGGAATAGTTTGCAAGGCAAAGTTAGTCACAGAGCCTTCCACACTTTAACTTTATAAATTAATTATAGTTGACTCCAGCTATGCTTTCACTGTTTCAGACTCGTTATTATTTTCATTCCAATAGGTGGTGCTGTGTTGAAACCTAAATGCATTTCAAAATTTATGTTAATCTATATGCCCTCCTTGAAATTATTTTCAGATTATTATTCATGCAATTTCTAATGTACAATCTGAAGAAAATGTTCCTGTTTTGAACAATAAAACTAGCTATTGCTAGAGGACAATTCTTGGCTGCTGAGTGAGTTTTAAACTTCTTTGCAGAGGGTTTTTTTGGGTTTTAGTTTTGTTTGGTTTTTTTTTTGTTTTGTTTTGTTTTGGTATTTTTTCCCCAGCACTTGCTCTAATTGTGCTTTTAAAACCAAGCAACACAAGCTCCCAGGAAAGGAACATTCTGTGCTGATGAGACCCATTCCTGCATGTTACTTGTGGCTCTGTCATGGAATCCTCGCACTAATTTATAATGACTGATCTAAAAACAAGTTGTTCCAAAAACCTAGTTGTGGAAGGGGAAGGATAAGAAATCTCATCTCCATCCCAAATTTATTCATGTTTTTTTTTTGTCTCAGTGGTGTCTATTACAAAATGACATTTTCTGTTCAGGCCTTAGATTGCTTAACATGAAAATGCAAAACTCTTTTAATCACCTTTTTTATTTTAAGCAGTCAATAATTATTCCTTCAGTATGTTGATTCTAACTCAAACTCTTTGTTTTCAGAAAAATGAATGCTTTATTTCACGCTGTGCCTGTCTTCTGCAAGGGAATCGTGCAAGGTAATACCCTTGTATGTCTCAATATCATGTCTTTTTTTTAATGGAAGCATCTCTCTCTAAGTTCATTGTCACACTGACGTCAACTTGAAGACCCAGAACTTTTCATCTAAGTGCTTGTTTCCAGCTGATGAACACTTCAATTATGGGATAAGTTCATGACAGCAGCTCCCACAATTCCCTCTGCCAAAAATCACTCTGTTGCAATGTCATGTCCACAAGTTCTTCCAGTTTGTCTCCCTGGTCTTTCCCAAATTAGGGAGCTCAGCAGGTTTAAACAGAAATTTTCATCTCTACACTTCTTTCTATTCTGTCTGGGACAAAAATGCGTTAAGGTGTGTGTCTGTGTGTGTGTGCGTGCGTGCGTGCATATTCCCAATAAACCCAAGATGATGTCAGAAGTATTTCTTGCAAAAGAATCCTTCTTTCAGCTGAAAGTCTTAATCCGTGTCTTTTGTTGTTGTTGCCCTTTTGCAATTACTCAATTACCACTCTTCTTCAAAACTAAAATCTATGTGAATTAGTGGATTTATCTGGCAAAGGAGGAGTAGAGATATTGAAATATCCAAAGCTCCTAGTGGACAACATTTTTCAGGCTTTGAAAAATGTGTTTTTTGTTGGTTTTGTTGGTTTTTTTAAATGAAAAACTTGTTACCTCACTATAGACTTGGACTGTTTTTCCTGGAAGTTGATGAAGGTTTTTGTCATTGATTTCAATTGTACTTTAGGATTTGGTGCTGTCTCCAAGGAAATAAACACTAATGCTCAAATGAGTAATGTTTAATGAGATTTTCTATGCAGTTATGAACACAAAGAACATTAGATACTTGATTTCTCTTGTACTGAATTAAACAAAACCCTCAATTGCTATCTATTTTCATCTCAGAGACAAATAGATATCCCCTGTCCCCACTGTGTTTTGAAAAACAGACCTGAAGAACTGTCCTTTGCAATTAGGTAACCAAATTAATCTCTGAAGTTTGTAGGAGGTTTCTGCACAAGATCATATCCATGTTGGTTTTTTTTGTTCCATGTTGCAACAGCCTGTGCAGTTTCCAATGATCTCAACATTTCCAAATACGACTGTTTTGTCTTAAAACCTATGTCTGCTTTTATTTAGTACATTTTGGATTAATAGGATTCAATGATTTTTGAAATAATTAATTAACTTTTAAATGCATTAAATGAAAGTAATTAATAAACATTTGAATAAATGAAATTAATTAGTTGATTTGTGCTTCTACCCCTGAATACCATATTCTTCATTTAAGATGTAAAAATGACCAGCAGTTCTAGAAGTTTAAAAAGGCTGCATAGCCCAAAACATATTTAATTTCTAAACTACTGAATAAGGACCTTTTAAAAAAGCAGGTACCCTTAGGAATCTTTAATAAATAAGATAGCAAAGTTGCTCTGGAACACCCTAATACATACAATTTACAGTTCCAAAAATTCGCTTTCAAGATTCTGCCTCACTACATATCATTTTTTATCATCATTCAGTGGCCCTGACCTAGTTCAGTACCTTTATGTAAGAAACAGCTGCTCTTCTGTTTTGTCTTCATTCCTGCAAAGACATAACATTTTCTCTTCTACAAGGTATGGGAAAGTTACTCTGTTGTTAGCATAATTTGGACTCTCCTGAATGTTTCAATGATGGAAAGAAAAACTTATGCTTGTAATTGTAACAAGAAAAGAAGTGGGTTTCAAATTTCTTTACAAAATTAATCTTTTCCAATAACAATTTAATGCAAAAATAGTAATTGTGGGTATGTGAATGCTGAAAGCAAGGTTAAAAAACACCTGTGGGCTGCATTACATTATGGCTGACCGATATAGGGATGGGAAGCTAAAGAAGCTTAGAGGATTTCAGTCTTATTTCTATCCATTCACAGTGAATTACCCAAAGATCTTTCCTCTTTGTGCACACTGAATAGGCACTGATTGATGCAGTATTTTGTGAAGTGTCACAGTCTCCCTAGAGAAGGAATTCGGGAGCATTGGCCTTCCCTGTACCAGAAGGGGAAAGAGGCCAAGAGCATTGCTGTGAAGGGGATTGCACCTATGGGCAGTTCCTCATTTGGTTCTACAGACTTTCCACCCTCAAAACTGCTGAAATAATTGGAAATTAGTAGCTGAGACTACTTAGCTATTGAATTATTATCTTTGGGAACCCCTGCTCAATTTGAAGACATTGCTGCATGTATTCTTCTCAATACATAGCACTGAAAATACTATAGTTGAATTCTTTCACCTACTTCACCCAATACCTGGGTCTTCAATTTCAAGGACAAAAACTGGCTAAATATGAGGGGGTTTTTTTTGTGAAGGGAAAACAGTGATTTTTTGATTCTTACTCATTTGGTTTTCATCCGAGCTCACTAAAAGTTACCCTGAAAAAACAAAAGAGTTCTCACAGCTAGCTAATTTTCATAGATCAAAAACAGGAATCTCCCAAGGGTCCACAAGTTGAGACAGAAAGGTTTCTCACCCACTTGTGGTTGTTATCATTTGCAATGCACATTAGGTTTCCATCATGTGACACCACCTTGTCCTACCCTAATTGCATCATTGCTGGTGCGTGGAATGGGAAGAAAACCGTTCACAAACCGCCCTTCCAGAAGAAAATTGTCAGCATTTCCAAAATACGTTTATGAGCCTTATTAGGACTAACTTTAATGAAGTTAATTCTACCCAGAATTGTGTGAGTAAAAGGGTGAGGCTTTGAGAGATCCTGGCAATCAGATGAATCAGAAGTTGGCTTCACGTGGCCTTTTTGCTTCCACAAACATGAAAGATATGGCAGTGTAATTATTCCCACACTGTCCTTTGGACTAGTGCATTCTGTGTCCTAAAAACTGTCACATCAGGGCTGAGTTCTGATAGATGCCCACGTGGAGGAATAAAGCACTCCTAGCTAAGTCTGTGCATAAGAAGACAAAGCACCTTACTCCTGTGCCTCAAATATCCATGCTGCTTTGTATCCTTTCTCACAGTTTTTGCAACCCACCAAGGGTGGCATGAACTAGCTGGAATAACTGGAATGGATAAATACCATCCAGCTTGCTAGGACAAGTAAAAATCTCATGCCTCCCAAGAAGGGCTGCAGGGAGTTGGAATGCAGAGCTTCCTTCCAGATCTGAAAAGAGCATTTCCATAGACAATATCCACACAGAGCCTCACATATTAATAAGTAACACATTTAAGATAATTGTGGTCAGATTTTTTGATTTCAATTTAACAAATGGTCTGTTTTATCTACTCAGAGGAAAGAAATTATAATGAAGAGATGGTCTGAACTTTATTTTCATTTGAAATTTCCTTATACTTCTTGCATCTAGCTTAGTTCCATAATACTTAGTTAGCATAACACTTTTAATGTTTTGCTCTAGTAAGGCATTGTTTAAGGGGCATTAATGACAATTTTCATGTTTTTCTAATTTAACATGCCTACCCTCATGTTTGCACTGCTGCGCATTTATTCTGGTTTTGCTTGGTTGTTCAGTGGTGGAATTGTAAAAGTTTTTTAACCAGGTCCATGTGTATAACTCTCATGTATTTTGTATTCAACCTCAACTAGACTTTAATTAAGGTCACTTGAACATGGGAAGTAGCTGACTGCTGGCAGATCAAGTAGCTCCACACAAATTGACCCACCATGTCAAAGCAGGGCAGGCAAAAGGTAGAATCTCCCCTGTCACTGTACCTTTATCAGCTGAAACTAAGAAATAGACATGAGAGAAATATGCATATCTGAAACTCTAAAATTATGGGATGTAGGGTTTGAGGTCTAGAAGGGATTTAAGTCGTGCCTTGGTAAGTACTTTTTTCCCACTGAGTGTGAATTTTGTTTGCATAAAACAGAAGAAAATAGCATACTGAGTGGTGTAATAATGATGTTCTGGCAAAGCTGGCAAGTGTTTGTGGTTTACAGACCCTCTTTTTCCATGTAATCATAACTGCACCCCCCTGGAATAAAGCACAGAGCATAAAGGGCACTGTTTTCAATGCAGACTGATATGAGGAAAAATAATTGAGAAAAAAGCTGGTTTACTTCTGTAAATGCCATGTGTAGCATTTGTATTTTTGCATCTCTGTGACAGATCAGTTATTAAGAACAGTAATTAGGCAGGCAACTATGGACACAAATCTAAAAGTGATAATGACAATGCTAAAGTAAGTTACTTTCATTTAATGATATAATCATCACTCTTCAGACATTAAGGTCACTATGACAGGAAGGAAACAAAAGAGAAAAACCCCAATGTTTAAAATTATTGGGGGAAAAGGTATGATCAGTTTTATGAAATAATTTATCTTAGGATTTTTAACTTCCCCCTTTTTAGTACTTCCCCTTGAAAAATTAATTAAGACACTAAATAAAAATCCTCAAAGTAATTTCAAATATGTCTATTATTTCAAAAGGGACTATTATTTATGTAGCCTGAAAAAATTTGACCATTTGAATGAATGGGATTTTAAATGTCACAGTGTGTAAACCTTCATTTCATAGAGGGCAACTAGATGGAGAGTTTTTAAAACACAGGTTTATTGACAGAAGCAGAATGTTTTTGCTTGGGAAAGAATTAATTACACAGAAAATACAGTCACTTTGTTCACTCATAGGTCCCCTACAGGAATTTATGTCAACATCGCTGTAGTTTTTTATAATACTGCTATAATTCTCCTTGTCTACTGGCATATGTAGGCAAGTGGTAAGGAAGACTTATACTCCTAAGGTGCCTTAAAATCAATTCAAAGGTGAGTGACTCTCCATTAATATTTGGTGCTCCTGAACTACAGCACATAGTACATTAAATTAGCAAGACCTGAGCCTGAAATTGGATGAAATTTTAAAATATCCTAGTCCTGGATCTTCACATGTCTGTTTCTTTGGTTTCCTAATAGACCCTGTGTGGATGTGTGGGTTTCTTTCAAACACTGCCTCTTTGAAGCAGCTGTCAAAGGCCTTGTTGCACATCATGTCAGATCCTTTTGCTATCATCAGCTCTTCAAATCTGAAGTATGTCTAGTAAAATAGTGTTTAAATAGCTCATAGTTTACTTAAAACTGGAATTTACCAGGAAAATGAGATCTTGCAATTTAATTAAAAAATAAAAACTAGAAAAAGAGGAAGAAAACCCTCAATCACAAAACCCGGCAGTGCTGGACAATGAATATCTCCTCCTGTCCTGAGAACAGACACATCACAGTTGACATCCTTGCCAGTGACCCCCTTCTTCCTATAGGTAGGATAGGGTATGTCCAGTCAGACTGTGTGGTGAGGACAGCTGGGGTTTGCCACCAAGCCACATAACCCTGCTAATGCAGGCATGAGACACAAGACTTGGTGCCATGTTGATGCAGCTGGTCCTCCTTCACTGTCTCAAAGCCAGGGCAGGTCACAGGGTGTCCTGGGAAGGAAAGACAGGCTCAGTCCCCAACTAGTCCTTGGCTGTCTGCTGGTGACACAGTTAAGAGAAGCAGTGATCCTAGTCAATCTCTTTGATGAATTTCTTTCTCCAACAAGACTGTAGCAGGGAAAGGCAAGATTGGTCTCCTCAGCCTTTGGTGACCTAGTCTAGGGAGAATGGTGGTAAATTGGCTGTGGGAGAAGCCTGGAAATCTCCCAGGATTTGGAACAGCTGAATAGGAACTTCCTGAAGTGAAATACTTCTCTTGCAGCTCCAGCAGCTACAAGAGAGGGGGGAAAATTGAGATCTTCTCCAAATATGGAAAGGGACTCCAGCTACACGAAGCATCTGCCCTGGCTGCAGCTCTGCACCCAGGACACAGTGGGGCAAGACATCAGAAGATGGCTGTGCCAGTCATGGATCCCAAGTCAGCAGCTCCAATGCATGCTGAGCCTTGGAGCTCTCCCATCTGCTTCAGGGCTAAGCTCATGGTGAAAGCAAGGTACCACTTCTCAGATGAAACACTCTTTCTATTTCTTCCCTACAAATAGAGACCAGGATATGTTGTGCAGGTTATTAAGCAACCATAAGATTTATACCATGGTGGTGACAGGAATTTGTTCCCAGTGACCTCAAGGAGAGCAAAAAAGACCACATTTCATAACTGTCAAGTATCAAGCAGTCTTTTTCGTATAAATGTAACTTTTTTCACTTTTCTGTCAGTTTCAGATACAAGATCAGATTATTTGCATAAGAAGTTCAAAATGTTAGTGCCACTATGTCTTAAAGGGCTTGAATACCTCTAATGAGAAGAATAATTCCAGTACTTCTGAGCAGAGTGCAATGAAAGGATATTGAGAACAAATGCATTTCTCAAACTAGTTTTGCATACTTATAAATGTGACTAATGCAAGATACTGTAAATGGAATTAATATTGAGAAATCAGTTGAAAAGAGTATACAAAACTCTGCAGCTTTCAAATACTGCAGCTGAAATAAAGATCAACATGCAGAAGATTTCATAAATGATTTTTAAAATAATTCTTACAGCTGAGTGCTTTCAATATGCCAGTGCTATGGAGGTAATCTGCATATAAAACATGTCAGATATTCCAATACTGCATATCAGTTCATAAATAATTAAAATAAGCATTACAGCTATAGGAAGAGGGTGCTCTTTTTCTCCTGTGGAGAGTCAGATGAATCATAGGAGTAATAGCTTCGCTGTTTGTGGTTTGAACTTTTAGAGTCAAATCCTCTACCACTGAACTCAGAAAAAGCTTTGTCTATGTCTTTGGGAGAACTAAATGTCAAAAAGATAAAATAAAAGTATAATTTAAAAAAAGATATCTGCCATCCTTATTTTCTGTCTGATGTTTTAAAGATTTTTGTTCGATTGAAGTTATGATGCTGCCAAAAAAAACCAACCAAACAACAACAACAAAAAAAACCTCAACAGCATATAGAAATGTATTTCTATTATTCTTAGGCATCTTTCCTGCAGATTGCAAAAATTTAGTTTTGTTTTCTCTCTGTGCCTCAGCACTTCTGGTTCCATCTGGAAGTAGAGATCAAAGCACTGCAGTCCCACAAGCAAGCAAGCAAGCATTTGTCTCTTGAACTGCACAAGGAAGCACTGAAAGGCTGACAAAGAATCATGTTGCTGCAGGGCTGGGGCCAGAGTGCCACAGAGATTCATGGCTCCAAATTGCTTCAAGGGACACCAGATCACACTTTGGAAGGCAGATGTTTAGGTGAGCTGCACAAACCTATCTGGACAGCTTATGGACTGGTTTTGTACTTCATCATAATACACATGTTTTGCAAGCAGGGGCCCCTTTTCAAACAATCTATTATAGTAATCAGACAGAAAGCAGTGGAGAAGCTCATTCAAGTTAACTGGCAACATGCTGTGCACATTATGAGACCTCACTTTCAGTAGACTTATAAATTCCAAAGTATTTTGAATGAGACTGAGTTAAAGAACAAAGCAAAATGGGCTGTATTTAAGCACGATTCTATTCCTATTCTTCTCTTCTCAGAAGGTTGGTAACTTCTGAATTAGAGTAATTACTATAACTTCGAGTTTGCTGCAGTTAGTCTCTGTCCTGCTTTTGCATACAGTGTTGAGAAGGTCAGGTCAGAAAAATCCACTCCACATGTGTAACTGTCCATATCACCCTGAGCGTCTTTGTACATGTATGTCTAGCTATAGATGTGAATTTCTCTTTACAGATGGGGAAAATATGAATATCCTTTTGATTCTTTTTCAGGAACTCTTTAGAAAATGTTTTAAATATTTACTTAGCTGAACTTGCACATTAGTTTGTGCTTAGGAATACAAATTACATACAGCTAGCACTACTGTTGTTGCTCTCTTTTTTAGAGGTATAAAGAAACATGAAACATAAGATGTGGGTGCAAAATTATATTTTAAGAGTCAATCAATAATTTACCTGATCTGATAATTTCAAATCCCTTGCTACAGATGCAAAGATAAAACAAAAAGTTTCACCTGATAGGAGAAGGGAGAAGTGCACGAAAACCAGCTTTTTCAGTTCACTTAGGGTTTGGATTAAAGTTACAACTCTGAGCTGAACTAACAGCTTGCAGCTGCCAAAAGGGGGAAGTCTTGCTCTCTGCACTTCCCTGCCTGAGCCTTTCTTTCCTTAGCCACCAGTCAGCCAACCCTGTAGACAGTGCTGGCATCCCTCTGACCAGGAGAGAAGCTAGCTTAATCTCTGCCAAAAAAAAAATCTTGTTTTTCTTTGGGAAGGGGAGGCCACTGCTTTTTTTACCCTTTCTTTTATTTTTTGGTCCTTTTAGTGAGTCGAATGAGCTTCCTTGGCAGGCAGAGAAGTGCTAAAGCTGGCTGGGTAGAGGGGAGCTGAGAAGATGGGGATGAACACAGTAGAAGGATACCAGGGAAGCTGGGGTTTCCTCCCCTTCTGTGGTGAAGAACCATTAATTCCTCTTTAGCTGTTTAGAGAAATCATAACCTTACAGCACAAAGTAATCAGAACAAACATTTCATTTTGGTTCATCCAAACCCCAGTTTTTTGCTTGTATATGGCTTTTGCACCAAGACAAATAAGTAAAGTCAGATCTCTCAAAGTATTTATTTTACATGAGAAAGACATACTTTTTTCTGAAATGATTTTTAAGTTCTTATTTTTGAATTAAATAAATACAGGGTTTCATATGAAATATCATCTAGAAACAACATTTGAGTTCAAATGCATCATCTGGTATGTGCACATGTGAGACTGCAAAGAAATTGCAGCGTGATGCAGGGGCTTTCAAGATCTTTGTAACATTTGCTTTCCTCTCCTCTGCTGTTCTCTCTCCTCTGATTCATTTGAATATGATGCTGGGTTCTGGATGAAGGGTAGCTTGTCAAGTCCAGCTAAGAGCTAGTCTCTTTCCAGATAAAACAGTCTAAGTATCTGCTGATCTTGACTGACTGTATAAATCCAAAATGACTCCAATGAAATTGGTCAGCTGAAAGATCTGGCTTTCCTAATTCTTCTGTGTAGTATGGTAACTTGGACAAACCCCTCAGGACCAATCCCTCTCTGTACTGGATGTGATACAAGTATGTAACGATGGGTATGAAAACTCATGACTGCATTTCTGTGAATTTTGGCTGCTTGCAGTGAATGTCTACACTCAAAAAAATTGGATTAAGAAAAAGTTAATCCAAACTCCAGACTTACCTGTAGTCTAATACAAAAAGAACAAAACTGATTTGTCTGAAGAGATTCTCAGTAGGGCGTGTTGTATTAATTTCAAATTGGTGTTGTCTGAGACCTTCTGGCCCTGAGCTCTGGCACAGAGAAACTGTACCCTGCCACCAGACAGGGTCTCTGTAAAGGGGTGGGGGAAGGAAGTAAGTGAAGACGTGAGACTAAAAACATTTTTACATTGTTTTGAAACTGAAGTGAGGTGATTATTAAGTTTTCCATGAGTCATTTGGCATTACTAACACAAAATTTTATATAGCACTTTACTCTTTAGTTTACCCTTTCTTACTCTTCCATACCAAATTTTCTGTTCTCAAGCAAGATGGGCAATTTTACTCAAAAATGGATACCACCAGTAGATTGACATCCTAAGCCTGGCAGCTTTTCCTCTTGGAAGGTTGGCTGAGATTGCATGCCATGAGAACAAGGATTATACCTTCCCCCATAGCCATGGCATAGCTCAGGGTTCACAAAGGCAGGGAAGGCAGGGAGCTGCCTGTTACAGAGCAAACCTCCACCACTGCTGGTGATGGTGGCTCCTGCCAGCACTGCTGTGCCAGTGGCAGGACCCAGGAGAAGCAGCATAGGTACTGCCACTTATTCTCCACTGTTACTGTTGAAGAGCCTTTTGTGGTTCAGTATGGACATACTATTTTCCATTGGTTAGATACCTACAGGATGTCTCCCTTTTTCTCAGAACATCTCTCTCTCTCAAGGTTGGCTGTTTGGATGCTGTAGCCCTGCTGGTATCTCTCTTCCAAGTACGCAATCTCCCTTGTCAGGAAAGGGTTTTAGCAAGGCTCCCATCAGTGATGGCATATTCTTTTCCTGATCCCAGGCTGTGAACATCTCTTTCTTTTCCACTCTGTGACTAGACCTTTACAGTTGACAAGCTGGGCATGGGCAGCCCCAGCATCTGCTCTCCCAGATGCAGAGCCTCACTGGACAGAAGCCTCCAGTGCTTGCTTCAGAAAAGGTTTCTGGCTTCTTCCTAATCCTAGCCTTCTAAGGATAATGCCCAATGTCCCTGGTTGCCATCTTCTTTATCTTCTTAGATCTCACAGCTAGGAAAGAGATGGGAGAATATTGTGAACATGATAAGACAAGGAATTTCATTCAGTTCAAATACATCCAGATGAGGCTGTGCCGAGCTGGCATGGCAGCAGGACCTATAGTCCAGTCTGACAGCTGATGGATGATAGGTAAAGGAACAGTGATTTTTTAAGTTCTTCTTTATTGCCTAAGTATAAAAGGGAGGATTTAAGTTGTGCAGAAAAAGACCTACTCTGTTTTAGAGCAACAGAGGTAACTGGAAAGGACAAGTTTTTCTGGATCATCTTTGGATAGTAGAAGTCCTCTTGAAAGAAGGAGATTGTGCATTGCTTTGGGTAAGCAAACTACTGTCACCATATGAGCTGGTGTGCTGGGTTGGACTGAGAGAGTTAAATTTTCTTCACAGCAGTGTGTATGGTGTTATGTTTTTAATTTGTGACTCAAAGAACTTTTTTAACACACACATTTTCTGTTGTTACTGAACAGCGCTTGCACAGTGTCAAGGTCTTCTCTGTTTCTCCTGCCAGTAAGTAGGCTAGAAGTGGGCAAGAGTTTGGGAAGAGACACAGTCAGACAGCTGACTCCAAGGGAATCTCTACCAGATAACAATGTGCTCAGGAAAAAAACTGGAAGAAAGTTTATCAATGGCTTCCACTGAGTGAGGTGGTGAGCAGTTGCTTTTGCATGTCTTGGTTTTCCTTTTTTAACTTTTTTTTAACACATTAAAATGTCTTTGTCTCAATCCACATGTTTTCTCACTTTTACCTTTCTGATTCTATCTCCCTTAGCTGGCTTCCAGGGCTCATACACAACATCTGGGTAATGAGTTTTTACCTTGAATACAACTCCCTACAAATGTCTATACCTTTGCTACTTGGAGACTAGACTGTGACCTGGTACCAACAAAGGCAGAGATGTGCTGGTGGGAAATTACCTGATAGGTGTGGAAAATATTCTAAAGGGCTTAAGTCGTCCACAATGTTTTAATACATTCAATCTTTTCACTGCATAAACAGAACTGGAACCACCAGGATAAAAACAAAGTTCTGGTGGGGGAAAAGGCAACAGAGGAAAAGGCAGGCATATGAGAGAAAGGCAAAGAAAAGTAATGCAGAACTTCTCTGGGGAGCTATAGGTTGACCTGTAAATTTCTGAATGACAATTTCAGAGTAAAAGGTAATGAGGGAGTCTTACTGGTTCATTGCCTGGAGAAAGACATTCTGATGGCTCTTTCATTGCACAAAGGAGACTAAATAAATCTGTAAGTATTCCTTATGCAGGACAACGGGCCACTAAGAAAAAGCAAGCATCAACGTATTTCCTTGCAATGACACTGGCTATAACTTGGAGCTGTGGTAGGTCGTCTTTCATGCTCAACACAACCATTTGCTGAGAACTGGATGCTGGGAGGTGATTGCAGGCTCTTCATGCTTTAGATGTATCCAGACTGACCAATTAACTTCCCCAGCAGTTTGCTGCCATAACTGGGCTAGTAAAATGAAGCATTTGCTCATTTAAGCAATGCTTAGGGAGCACTCTCTGCTGATGATTCCACCTGCCAGGGAGTGACATCCGTATGTCGGCAGAAGAATGGAGTTCACAGAAATTTTGCAGCTTTGCCAAAGCTGTTTTTCTCTTTTCTGACAAGCTGCTTTTCTTCCCATCCACATTCTTTGCACAGTTGCTTCTCAGAACCAGGCCCCCAACAAGGTATTGTTTGAAAGGGATAAACATAGTAGGGCTGGATTGTTAAACATTTGTCAAGTGTTTGTGATATTTCACAGCTGGCATATAAAATACCTTGTGGAAGGACCAGGCTTAAATCTTGTTAGCAGTTCTCTGTAGAGTGAAAAAACCCATTTTGTTCTGAATTTGGCTTCCTCTTTTTGGTCACAGGAAGATAAAATCACAGACACTCAGGGAAGGTAATTTGTCATTCTTCTCCTCCTTCATCCACACTTTTTTAACACTTGACCTCTTCCCACAATGCACAACTCATTCTTCAGTATCTCTCCCATCCACTCCTTCTCTAACTCTGGTCCAGGAAAGGGCTCAGATCACACTAAGGGACTCTGAAGGACAAACCCAAGTGTGGTCAAGAGAAATGAAGGTCTCCAGCTGCTCTCAGCTGTTCTCCTCAGTTTTGACAGTGCACCAGTGTTGACTTTGAAATGTAGATAAACCTTTGTTTCCTTTTGATTGGTCTCTATTTCTTCAATGTCAACACTGGCAGATGCATGCTGCACTTAGTCCCACCTCCTGTCACCATATTCACTCATATGGATTGTACCTAACAGTTCACAGTACATCACTTCAGCAGAGGACAGATGCTGCCACTGGCTTTGTCTATCTCCTACAGCTTTTCCAGCATGGGGAACAATAAAATTCCTGATAAACTGAGCAGCCCATCTCCTTCTGTCCTCAGTGGTTGTAGCCTCAGCTCCAAGTGCACATTGCAAGGTGGCAGGTATTCCAAGAGCTTTATTCCTTTGCAAGAACTGTGTTTACTGATCAGACAAAATCCCTGCTTTTACTTTGTTTGTTGTGGGCCGAGAACAATCTGTCCCTAAGTCCTCTCCTGTGTTTACAGTTTGATAAAATAGAATATTAGATGGTCAAAAAAGGCAATTTCTAATGTGTTCATGTTTCCAAATAGTTGGCACATGGTGAGTCCTCTGCCAAAGTGTGCCTACGAGCCTATTAACAATATGAATCATGAATATGAGTGACTTGAGAATCAAATATTTATGGTGGATCTGAAACAAGAATGTCCAGGCCTACTGCCATGGAGAAAAAAAAATTTAAAGCCACTTTTGTTGTTTTTGTTTTGTTTTTTTAAGTTTTCATTACTGGAAGCCCGACAACAAAAGTAATTTAACGTTTGGGATTTGGCACGAGATCGTGAACACCATGAAGGTTTCTTCATAGTTTCATTAGCAGCAGTAGCAGCAGGAATGCTGCAGAGTGAGTGGTTTCCTTCTACTCAGCATGCCTGCTATTAATGCCCATAAAAATCTCTGAAAAAAGTGCAAGGAGATAAACCTAAGACACAATTTTGCTTCCCCCTGCCCTTCTGTTTTTCAGGCTGGGCAGGAATCTTGTGGTATTTTCAGTGGAAATACTGAGAGACAAGTGTTTTCAGAGGGATTTCCATCAGCCTCACAGGACAGGAACATTGCTCTGGCTATTTATCAGCAGAGAAAATAAATCCTAATATCTATGCCAGTCAAAGTACTTGGCGCAGGACTACATTAATCCAAAAATCTGTGTTTGAGGGGATGGAGCTGACACCAGATGGATTTGCTCAGTACTAGCACTTGTTTGCTATTCTTGACAACACAAAGAAGGCAGGGGTTACGTACATAAAAAGTCTAAATTGCTGTTCATTTGGACTACATGATCTTCCCTCTTTCATTCAGCAAACTCAGCTTTCTTTTGCTGCTTCTCTGCTCACTGGCAGAGAGTGTCAGGGTGGCTGATAGGCCTTGGCCATGTACTGGCCCTGCAAGAGGCTGTGTGGACTGTGTCCCTCCTCCCACCTCAAGCAGGCTGGGAATCCTGCAGCATCACACTTTCCCATTACAGCAGAAAACAAAAGAGAAGACTCAGTCTTCTGCCCACTCTTTGTCTCATGCAGGAGACTGATGGCAGTAGAAGTATACCATTGGGCATAAAGCTGTTAGTTGGATGTTAGTTGGACACGGAAAAGTGGGACAGCTGGAAAATATTCTACCACAATGAAGAAATTTGGGAATTGTTTACTGTTGTCTTTTGCTGGACTATCCTGTGGTAACTTGGAAATGTATGAGACAAGCAGAAGCTTGTGTTCTTGCCTCCTTTGGAAGGTTGCTTAAAATGTATTCTCATTCTGCCTGGGGCTCCCAGGGCTATGGAAGGCATTTGCAAATGGCTTGTATTATTTCAACAGGTAACTTACTCTCCGTGAGATTTACTTAGAGGAAAGCCTTAAGAAATACAGCCTTTGAATAGGATAATATTAGAGGAAAATCTACATCCTACAAAGAATTTAGAGCTTTCCAAAAGGCCTCAATTTAAAAGAAATGAAATGGGAATATGGTCTATTGGCTACAGCATGAAATTAATGCCAAGGAAATCCTTTCAATAAGGGCCTATATATCTTTCAGTTAGTTTGGGCTTAGATATCTGTTGATACTGCCTACTGACCAGCATCTTGTGAAGATTTACAAGATATATAACACTGAAAACTTGCACGAAATTCTGGAGTCAGAGTACATGCTTGTCACCTTTGCCTGTCAATGCATCTAGTCTCAGAGACTGTGTGTTTTAGTTTGCAATAGGTTTTCTGGTGTCTAATAAGGTAACAGCTTTAAGTAAAACCATTCCAGCTGTTGAAATGCTCTGACTGTCTCCTACCATCTGTGGATTTTCTGATGTTCAAAAGCAGATGAATTTTTACAGTATAATTTACCTCAGTGGAAGTGTTAATAGTTTTGGGGGGTTGGCTTTTGTTATGTTTTGGTTTAGTTTTGGTTTTCCTCATGGTCTTCAAGCTTTTAGGACCCTCACTGAAATATTTTGACCTTGAAACCTCTATTGTTCTCTTGACTCACTCTAGAGAATAAAAAAGGATTGAAGAAGAATAAAGACATATGACTGATAAGAACACAATAACACAATCATATAAGCCTAATTTTCTTAAGAAACAAGACTCAAATGTGCTGCATTTATACTTGGTATTTCATAGTTGGCAATGTACTTTCAGCTTCTTATTGTAATGACAATATTGATATATTTTAAATTTTGTTGAAGACTCCTTCCATCTGTTGTCCTTTCCCAAATATTCTGTATTATTTCCTTTCATCCAAAAGACACCCCCACAACTAATCAGTTCAATATCCATATAGATACTTTTTTCTAAGCACTGCTTAGGAAAAAAAGAAGATTTTTCTCCTCTGACTTTTCCAAGCTTTCTTTCACCAGCAAAAATCCATTGCTAAGGAGAAATTATCCTAGGCATAGTCCATGCCAAAAAATAAGTGAAATATACCTTCTCATCAAGAAAATATCCAGCATATTTTAATTCCACCAGGAGTAACATGGTCATATGACATTTGGATGGACTTTTCAGAGACTGGAAATCTAGCAAATATAGATCCATTTGGTTTCCATGGATGAACTCATCTGCATGGCAGCAGTTCTTGTTCTCCTGGGTCATTCCCCAAAGATAGTAGACTGCAACATTCTGTAACCTGTTTTTTAAGAACATTGTGTGAAATTAACTTTGTGAAATTAAAGAAGCCTTAATCCTTCCAACCATAGATATATGAAGGCGGTATCCACAGGTACAAAATTCCTTTGTATGTTTTTTAGCTGTTGTTTTGGTTGTTGGCATCTACTGCTGTAAAACAGCAGCACTACACTTGCAAGCCTGGAAACAGCTGCTCTCACAGCTCTCTCCTTCCCAGGAGTCTATTCCTGCTGGTAAGGTCAGAAAGCAGCAGAGATGGGATGCCACTGTACTGTGAGGGAAGCTGTTGGCAATGAAGAAGTCAGATATTACTGCTCAGGTGATGAGAAATGTTTTCTGCCTGTGTGAGGTGCAGGCATCTGACGTCAGCTGAGTTTTGCTTCTTCTCCCACTGTGTTCTGTATGTACAGGTAGCTGGAATGTCACTTATGCCTGTAACAGGAGAAGTCCTGTCTTTTCCTGGAAGTTCAATTATTTCTAGGCTGCAGCATAGAAACTGTTTAACAGAGAGAAGATGCAAAGTAGATTGCAGTGAATGGAGCTACAGCGACTTTATATGAGCTGAAATTTTACTCCTTAAAAAAACCAGAGTGGTGCAAAACCATAATTCCAGCTGCTGGAAAGGGAAGAGACAGAGGCACATTGTCTGTTCTTCTTCCACAGAAGTCCCTGACGCAGATTTACAGCATTTCTTGGGGGTGAGCAAAATAACTCGGCAGTCCTGGACGTATTAGTCAGTGGTTTAAAAATCCAACAGAAGAGCTGACCATTTGCTTGTTAATTCTTGAATTCAATAGATTTTCACACAGGAGTTCTGAGCACCACACTCAAAGCACTCAGAGAATAACATGGTTCTCACCAGGACTCTAAATTTGGAAACTAAAATTTGTTTTAAACGGTATTTTGTATTAGCAAGGGAAAAAAATGTGTTTCTGGTCTGAAATTTTATATGGCAACTTTCACCTCAAGGTAATGAAAACAAGCTGCGCTATAAACTTTTCAAAACTGGGGTTTATGGAAAAGCTGACAAATCCTTTACTGGAGTGATGTGTCTGGGAGGACTTTAAAAGATTCCCATGGAGCATTATTGATCATGATCACACACTGCCGAGCACTCAGGCTGGAGACTGCAGGCAGAAGTCACGCTGTTTCCAATTACTGTGCCGGCCTGGCAGCGTGTCTGGCCGATGGGGCCGTGTCAGAGCTGGTCATCGGCTGGGCAGGGGCCCCACCACGGGCAGCCTGAGGTTGGTGTGCTTCCCTGTGCTTCCCACCTGGCTCTCCGGACACGTCATGGACCATGTATTCCCCGCTGGGGGAGCAGCCCTGAGTCCTGCCATTTCTAGCAAAGTCTCTTTATACAACCCTCCAGGGAAAGGAGGTTTTTGGTTTTTTTTTGCAGGAGAATGAGAGTAAGGGGGAAAAGAAAAACACGCAAGTTTTGGGTTTCTTCCTCTTTTCCCTGGAATTAAACATCTTGCAAGTTGTTTATGTAAAAGGAATAGGCTTTTAGTGGAAGAATATGTCTTCACTTCTCAGCCTCTTCCCTCTGGTTTTGAAAGTGAGGCCATGTGATGACGACAGAAGCACCAGTGAAAGCTGGTGATTGGACCTCAGGAAATTCACAGTGGTGTTTTTGTGCTTCTAAATGAGCAACACTGCTGCTTGTAAAGAACTGAGGTAAAATACTGGCCCCACTGAAGTCCTTGGCAAGCCTCCTACTGCCTTCAGTGGGGCCAAGATTTTACCCTGAGTCCTGTAAGCCATTAGACTTTTGAGTTTTTAATGGGCCTACTCCTGCACAGACAGACTGCTCTTGTAAGCAAGGGTTAGCTAGATTGGCTCAGATAATATACAATTTAAAACTTAAAGGAAAGCAATTTTGTAGTGAAATTAAGGGACTGTAAAAGGAATTTGGCTTTAGACAACTTGCTTCTGTTTGGATTTGGATTAGGCTGCAATCTCCTTGTCTTCTTTTAGAGCACATGTTCCTGCCAGCATCAATAATCAATTTTCCTTAGTGCAAGTGAAAGGCTCTGATGCCTCAGAGGTGTAGTCTGGTATCCAGTACTGCTCTGGATTTCTTCTTTGGTTTAGGAATCAGGCTACAAATAGTCAGAGACTGCAAGCTGCTCCTTAACATTTATGTGCTGCCAACAGCCGATTCATTGACACGTGGGCCAACACACTCCTTCTTTCCCGTTGCTCTTCTTACAGTCATTCCTATATTTTTTCCTGATCCCTTGAGTTAATTCAAAAGCCTTTCTTTGCCCATGCAGTCCCACCCAGCCCAATTTAAACATTCATTTGCGCTTGGCCTGATTGTGTTTTCATTGGCAATATTAATTTTATCCTGTCCAGCAGCATATTAATCAAGCATTTTCTTGAACTTTTCAGGTTGCCTCAAATACCTCTATTTCCCCCAAGTACTCGAAAGTAAATAAATCAGGACTTTAGATAGTGAGCATCGCATATATCATTTCACCTAAGGTCGCTGTATCATGTGCAGGTTAAGCTTATAAGGGATAGAGGTTGAAAATGAAGACTACAAAGGAAGTTGGGGAGGAGGAGTGTGTGGGGGAAGCAATCACTCCAGAAAAGTGCATAAAAGATCCAGCAGTAACATTAGGAGAGACTGTGTATAGGGAAGCCCAATTCTTACTGGCATTTGCTGCTGCCCTGGGGTAATGTGTGCTGGAGCCTGCCAAAGCATGGCTCCACTTGTGCTCTCCAAGCACACTCTGAAGCTCAACTTCTTTCCTCTGAAGACATCTTCTCCTCCATCCTGTCAAAAATGTCTCCTTTTCCCTTTTCTTTTCCCCTCTCTCTGCATGTGAGGGTTTACATTTTCCTCTTATAGAAACTCTGCTTGTCCTTGGCTTGTATCCCGAGTGGTAAAGCTATAAAGCATTCCTGGACTTCTCTGAGCCTATGCAAGGTCCAGCAGACACCTGTCTGATGTGGCATTAAGGATGCAGTGCTGCCTGGGGGCTGCTTGGGGGTTGCCTTGCAGAAGGCACCTCACAGCAGAGCCCCCACAGCCTGTGACAGTCAAAGATCCTGATGGTGTCACACAGTGAGACAGAGTAGCTGCTCACAGGGTGATGCCAACAGTTTTCTGCTTTATTTAAGCAGTGACTTCTAAGTGGAAAGAGAATCTCTTGAGAGCAGTCTCTGATGTGAAATTTTTTTTCAAAAGTGGGATGAAAGGAACATTTTCTTGGTAAAATTAATGGATTATAAAAGATAGAGCCTACTGTAATGGGAAAGGACCGTCAGCTACCCCATTCATGTAAAATATACATAAATCGTGGATTTCATTTGCAATATCCCACAAGTAGCAACTATTTCAATGCAGGTAAACCTAAATATTTAATTTAGCCTTATCTGAAAAGCCATCTGTCTTCTTTAGCATTCCCAATGTTAACTAAAGTGGGTAATGATTGTCCTTAAGTATGACAAACTTCCCCTGTGTTGGAAGAGTGGGTTGGGAGAGAGAAAGCTACAAAATATGCTTCTGATAGGGCAGCTAGGAATGGGGGGAAAGGTGATGACCTTCATCCATGAAATTCTTGATGTGTTCTAAAGCTGAGATTTAATCAGCCCACCATGGATTTTGTATATGACTGTAAGCTCCTACTCTAACACCCTATTGGTCATACACCTTTGTAATTTTGCTGCCATGGAGCCTGACTCAGTCAAACATTAGCAGCGATTTTACAGAGCTGACTTGGTATAAATGTCAGGTGCTTTATCCCTGCTAGGATTTTGCAACGTAATAATTATTGCATGCTGATTTAAAACCTCCCACCTTTTGGCAGTGAAAGAATGTATGGGAAAAAGTATAAAACCAAATGAAGTGATTGCCCTAACATGTACTGCAAAACCCAGGCTGGAATCAACCTACTGAACATGCTAAATAAACACAACCATTTAAATGCAAAGAAAGTTTACCTTTTGTGAATGCATCTATGTTTGTCATGCAAGGAAGAATATTTGAGTCTAGCCCCAGCAGTGGTCATCAGTATCAGAGAATGCCTGGCCTTTTGTAAGGAAGCTTAAAAAACATCCGAAGGTTTCTGGAGACCAAAAAATGTAAAATGTTCCACTATATCAATCACAGCTGCTTCAAGGTTAATTTCAAAATCCTTAGTACTCTATCCTCCAAACACTAAGTCTCTTCTCAAAGAACCCAGAGCACTTGACATCCAATAAGGTCTCACCCTATGGACATTTGCACCTTGGCAAACTGAGGAAAAGTGCCTCATAATTTGTAGATTGCACTGTCAGGGAGTAATGTATGAAGACTGAGGAGAATTAGGGGGAGTTCACTCCAGCATTTAAAAGAGGAAGGAAAGAATGCTGCAAGAAATTTGATCCACTATAATATGTGCAAAAACTTCAGTGACCTTTAAAAAAAAAAAAGATTAATAAAACTTGGATTGTGTTCACTATCCACCTTATCTTAATACATTTCCTCATGATGACAATATTTTTCCTTACCCTTTCAAATGGAAGGGACAGCTTCAGGAGCTCAGAGCGTGTTTCTGCCATCAGTAGACAGGGGACCAGGAAGAAATGCAATTGTGACAAACTTCCTGCTTCTCCCCATTTAGTCCAGAACTTTCCATGCCTACTGTGATTCTCAGCCTCACCATGACAAACAGGGAGAGTGACTGATGAAATGATGCATGACTCTACCGCTGACTGCTGCGTTTCCCTTGCGTTTGCCACTTGCACCGACTGCTGCACTGCAGCCATATAGGTTATATGACAAGTCAAGTTTGGGTTGAATGGAGTGCTGCCATCTCTTGGTTATTTTGGGCAGACCAACTCACATATTTTTTCATTTTCCTGCCACTCAAGAATGGTATGAAGTAACACAGAAAAACAACTATTCTGGATGAAAAAGTTTAGGCACTTAGGAAGCATAACTGTGGTTTTTATGTATTTAAGCATGTAGAACAGAGTATATTTGCTGGTGTATTGGATCTCTGTGTAACTTCTGCTAAGCGTTTTTAACAAAACTATAAACCATGAACAGTTGGAGCAGTTTATATATGATGTGAACACCACAAAGAATGAAAAGTGATGGAATTTTATAGATAATTGTAGGCAAGAAAGACATTAAAATGAATGCATTAAAGAGTACTGGATTAGTAAGAAATGCTTATCTTATACTATTTAATCGTCATGAGAGGTTTAATTATTTATACTCAAAATTTGTCAAATAATTTTCTTGAAAATGCTTTTGCAATTACAAATGCTTTTCCTTCCTTTTTCTTTCTGATTGTGACTCGAGCCAAAAGACTAACTTTAAGCACTTGTGGTTGGAATCCAGGGCTATCTTCTTCCTGGGCTTTTCCAAGGCTGTAGACAAGAATGACCTCCTTTTCCTCAATAGTAGATGGGTAGTAGATGTTTGTTTATGTTTCCTTTTTTTTTTTTAATAAAATATAAGAGAAATGAAAGTCTAATTGAATTCAAAATAAAAGATAAATACCAGAAATATTTGCTGCCACAACCTCCCTAACCCAACTCCCCACCACAATGCAAAGGAAACAAAAAGGATTTTGAAATAATTAATAATGCAACATATTATATATGTAAGCAGGGACATGTCCTCTATGAAGAAATTCTAATTTTAGAAGAACAGGGGATTGAATTTATGATTACTGCTGCTATACTCTGAATCAGGATGATGATTCATTGGAGTCACCCTATAGCTTCCTCAGGGAAGAGCTAACAGACACCGCCTGCCTCCCTGCTTCTGGCACTGAAGCTGGGAGGCTCTTCAGAAAATCAGAGGTCCCACAGTCTGGGTTTTGGTTAATACTGGGGGATGGAATTTAAAAACCATCAGCTTTCTCAGTACTCCTGAACCACCACCATTACATCTGTACCGAGTCATCCCTCTTCACATAAGGGCACAAATTCAGTAGCAAATGCTTGACAGATTATTACCTCAGTGCTGCCATGTGTAGGACAGAAAAACATTGACCCTTGTGCAAGCACAGAGCATTCTGTGTCTGAGACCTGGAAAAGCTTCCTGGCAAGGACGTATGTTCTTGGACAAGCCAACGTCATCTGCTCTTGCTCCTGCTCCTTCTGCTGCAGCCTGTCCTGGCTTCCTTGCAGTCCTTTGTAAGGAGCACATGAGTTCTCAGTAACGTCAGGGACTTGAATTATTTTTGTTTTCATGTTTTTGCTTTCTGAGAAAAGAACCTATCCCAACTGCCATCAAAGAGTGCTTTCCAACAAATTTGAGTGAAATGAAGGAAATCCTACTTTGTTTTGTTCAAACTTTGAAATTCTCATCTGAGCAATAAAATATTAGTTAACTGTATCAGATATTTTCCAGTTTACATCCTTATTGTGTCCACCTCTGTCCTTCATAGACAGGGAGAGCAGAAAGTGCTGCTAGTTCCCTACCCTTCCCATTCCCCTGGGAGCACTGGAGCACCAGTTTTTCTTTAGATATGAAAGGTGCAAAAACCTCTGTCTAAGTGGGCATGTCACTGGTTCTCTGTGGAGCCTAAGAGGACCAAGATTCTCATTTAAGAGCGGAAGCAGGAATCTGACTGCTCAGAAGGTGCTCAGCATAGAGATCATGGCTATGGTATTGCTACAGCTCCCTGAGGCACCTTCTAACCTTATCAGTAACATCTCCATAGCTGGTGCATGAAGTTGGCGTGCTTCATGGCAATTTTCCTAACTCTTCCACCTAAAGCTTTGTCTCTGAGTCAGCCTAACTTATGACCTCTTTCTCATCAGGCTGGCAATTCTGTGTTTGAAAGTTTGTTCTTCTGTTTTCTTCCTTTTTTTTTTTTTTTCATTTGAAAGCCATCCCTTCTGTCTCTAGCCAAGATTTCTAGCTGTGTGTTCAGTGCAGCCAATGACTGAGTGGTTTGATAACTATCTCTTGCTAAAGGAAGATTTTCTAGAAGGATCATGACTGTATTTTGTTTACAATGTTTGGACACATCATTGTACATTCTCTGGAAAAGTAAACTTTCTTCTAGTAACCATAATAAAAATAGCAACTAATTATTGAGCTAAATTCTAGAGTTACTTCTCATCCACTTGCTTTTTAAACAGCCACTTCCTAAGAAGTTTTATAGATAAATATATTGAGAAGTGAATTACGAGGAAGGGCCTCAGTGTCTGACACAGTAAAATCCACTGTGGAGTGATTCCTGTAACATCAGGCAGATTTCATGAGACAGCTGCAGAAATCCTAGTCAGACTGTCACATGGCGTTACTTCTTCTACTTTCTCTTAAAATGGATTTTCACTTCTGCAGTTTTTTTTTTCACTCTGGGAAGTGCTAAGTGCATTTGTACACATACATCCACTGTACATGAGCAAAGAAGGATTGTGTATAATGCCAGATACTTTGGCAAAGATGAGAGGGCAGATCACAAGCTGGCTTAAGGCATTCATTACTGACTGTGGAAGGAGTAGTTCAAGGCATTCGCTCTGAACAAACCTTTATCTCCTCCTTCAGTGCTGCTGACTGCAAACACTATTACGGAAATCTCTGGGTGGCAATTTCCTGGACAGCCCTGAAGGAGTTGGGTTGCACTTGCATCAAAACTTGAGTGTGGGTGGCAGGGTGGAGAAGGGAATGGAGCTACGTGGCATGGCTGCACTTATCTTCATGGCTATTCATCCACCAAAGCAGTGACAGCGTATAAAAGTGGCAAAGTGATTTCACAGCTCTAATCTGGTTCATCATAATTTTTTCCAAGCACTGCCTCAAAGCAGGCAGGGAAAGGAAATACACATAACTGCTTTGTTCTGGTTCATGACTAACCATGTTCAAAATGTGCAGTATTTTCCAGAAGTGAAGGTTTTACGGCTTATTATCTTTTCCATAACAGTACAACATTATCTACAGCTGATATAAAGAGAATGTTTTTGCTTTTTTTTTTTTTTTAATAATGAAGATGCTCCTAGTCACAGGAAGAAGTGATTCAGACACACAAAAATACCCACAAAAATTCTGTCTTCCTGTGCAGGAAGTTTACCTTTAGTTATGAAGTTCACATTTCTGTCTAAAGCCATAGACAGTTAGAAAAGAAAATCCATTTAATAGGGCAGGGTTGGAATAACATATTCCTGTGTGGTTACATTTGAACTGCACTGTGTTGTCTATCATAGATAAGTGAGGAGGTATACTAAGGTACACATGAGTTTTGGCTGAAAACTGGTGCTTATTCGTGTTAGAATTTGTTGAGAAATCTTCAGATCTACAGCCTCAGAGACAGATACAATTTGTTTATCCAGCAGCTTAACACCCTGATTCTCAGCTTGGCAGCTGTCTTCTTCCTGCAAAAGATAAATATATGAAAATCAGGAAGTGTGTGCTTTCATGAATCAACTGCATTAAAGACTTGTCAAGCTGAGATTTATGGGTGGCTCAATCAAGTTGGTATAAGTAGAGCTATCTGTACTCTCTTATCCAGGCTCATCTTTTGACCCTCTTAGTTTCATCAAAGATAAATTAACTATCCTAGCAATGCAATAAGGGATACAATGGATATAAATGAGTTATCTTGAGACAAAAAAAATATAAATAAAGCCAAGCCATGCTTGGCAATGACCTGGAATAGGACATAACCAAAAATCTTTAGAGATAGCTGTTAGCAGAACGACTCCAGTGCTATTTCAGGATCAAGATGTAGATATCAAGAAGAGACATTTCTAAATTAGCTCTGGAGAGCTTTCAATCTCCTCTGTATACTTGGCATGCTGCTACCTCACAAATATTTATTGGCTGTTTGTGTCTTAGTCACTTGGAAGTGTTAATATCCCACTAAATTTAATCAGTTTATTTTCAAATAATGGCAATTGATGCTTGAAGATTTAAGTATAGAAAAGTGAGACTTCCTCTGAGCAGGATCCAAAAATGCTCATCCAGGGAACATGTCTGTGATAGCAAAGGCCTCAACAGAGAAAAGTGTAGTAAAGTCTATGGCTAGGAGTTGAAAATGAAAATGATTTAAACTAGAAATAAGTCACAGTTTTTGAAAAGTGAATAAATTTTACTTTTTGGACTAGTTACTTAAAGTCAGAGTGAATCATGTAGTCCCTTTACAACTTTAAATTGACATAGGTGTCAAAAATATATGCTGTAGTTCTTCAATTTGTAGTTTTGGATTTGATGTAAAGTCCTAAGGTAAATTATTCTATGATCTGTATTATGCGAGAAGTCAGGCAAAAGCACCCATATGGTCCCCCCGGCTTTTTAGAAGTATGAGTGTGCAAAGCATCATGAACACTATCATCTTCCCAGAAAGCCTAAGGAAGGTGGCATGACCCTACAAGGTAGTGGATGAAAGTACGGTGCAGTTTCTGAATCCTGATGTTGGATTCAAAGGTGAAGAAAAAGGATTCATGTGGTGATCCTTCATTTTATGTTCACAATAGTCCTGATCAGAGCAATAGAGGACACCTGAGGACACCAGCAGCTGATCACAGGTTTGACTGAGTTTAGAAGGTACCTATGACGTACCGTCTTTGAACAACTCAGTGTTTTGATTCGGATGTGGGCTTTTAGGATTTGTATGTTTCATCTTACTCTAACTTAATCAGCTACTAATATTTTAAAAAATGTCCCTCCAGTATTGCAACCAGAAAGAAGTACTCATCGTACTTTGTGACTTTTGTTTTTACTGATAAACACATAAACCAGAAGCCTCAAGCAAGTGCAGATCAATCAGACCTGTTGGACAGTGAAGCAATGGAAATGAATGAGCAGTGACAGTGGCCTCACTGATGAGCAGATCCCTATTTATTTCATGATGCACTTAAGTGTATTCAAGATCCAATTAATATATTATGCTAAATTTAGGAAGAATGCCAATAAAAACGGTGTATCTAATCTCTCTTTTCATACCTTTTCCAAAGTGCACAGCCATGTACTCAGTTTCTTTAATTTTCATTTTTCTAGCTAGCACTGACTTCAAACCAACATAACCTGGGTTATATACCTAGGCTGATAAAAAATGATAAATGGGTAATAAAGAATGAAACTGCAGAGTGTTAAGAGTTCCCTTTATACTCTGACTGAAGATCCCATCTGTCTTTCAAGGACTGCCATAGGCACAAATGTTATTAACACAAGACAGGAGGTGGTTTCCTGTACCATCAAGAAGAAATTATGAAAAACTTTGCCCAGACATGAGGAATTTTGTAAAAATGGCTGCAATTCAACTATGCACAAAATTATGGATTTTTATTGTATGATCTCAGATTCAGAGATAGTCACTGAAGGCTTTTATACAAGGGCATTGTGCTGGTTTTAAGCTGGAATACTGAGGGTAAGGTGGAAAGAAATATGAATCTCACAGAAGTACAGAAATATACTCATCAACCCTCAGCTGCATTTGCCATGATGTTGCATCACTAAATGTACGTGGAAGGCCAAGAGCGAAGCTGAAGCTCATTATCCACCTACCCATGCCCATAATCTCATAGAGGCTGGTACATTGATGCCTCTGATGATCTTCTCTCCAGTTGTCTTGTGTCCAAGGTCTGTAGTCTGCCTGGAATCCTACCAAATACAAGCACATATAGGCTCTCATCCGATTTGTGTGACAGTTGAACTGGCAATCAGAGCAACTTCTGAGTTGCTCAACTCACTTTGGAGTGACTCCAGATATACTGCTTTGTAGTGTTTCCCTGAGTGATGAAAATGTAATTCCAGTGCCAAAACATTACAACTAAGGAGTGTCCTGACCCCAGCATGGGTCTGGAAAGGTGAGAAAGGCTGGCAAATGCTGAACAACTACTAATCAATAAAGCTTTGACATCTCAAACAGCAGAGAACAAGTCTAACAAAATTCTTTGAGGGGAAATGTGCAAGTAAAGCAGACAGGAAGGTTTATCAGTTTAAGAACTGAATACAATTCAGAGAAATACCAGAGTCTAACAGGCAGCAAAGGCAGCATGTGCAGGCATGAGATTAGCCTGCAGTGATGGATAGGAGGGAAATTCACTTCCATTAGTGTCTTTTCTCCTACAGTATCACCAGCATAAGAGGAAAGGTGTAAAAGGTAGGTGTCCATAACACTGCATCTTTAGATTTAGCATTCAGATTTATCTCTTACATGGCTTATTTGAGAGGACAAGGAATGCAACACTTTTGGCCCATATGGAGTAAGGATATGTAAGTATGAGCAAGTTTGGAATTTTGTTTAAAATAATTCTCTCATTCTATTAATTTTTCCAAAAAGTTTAATTGAAAAGAATTATTAAACAACAGTCTGAGTCAGCAGATAAACCAGGACGATATGATACCTGGTTCGTAGCCCATGAGAAATAGATGACAAATGCTGTTTAAGATATGCATGGAAAAATCTCTTAAATCTTTGACTTGGGAAAAAAATTCTTGTTTCATCACTTAGATTTTGAGAGCTCTGCCTTTGTCTCTCTACAGCTACTGAATTCAACACACAGCTAATCACTGATTTTTTTATCTTTGCTGTGGGTCTTGGCTTTTTAAAAATCATTTTTTTTCCCTTTTCTTAAACAGTCATTCCAAACATCCTTTATGGGGGAATGTTATTTAACAAAAACAAACATTTTGTACCTGCTAACAGTTCACTAAACAATTTCCCCTTACCTTTAATGACATGTAAAACATTTGAATGATTCACTGAGGAGAAAATCAAGATAATGCAGGTCATTTTGTAAACCCAAAGATATGAAGAAGCTTTTAAACCTCTGTAACAGACAGCATTTACGCAGCGCTCACTGTCAGCCCTGTGAGAGTTCATAAGTGTTCCTCATTTTCCCCTATAAAATGCCTGTTTCCATTGTTTTATAATTTCTGCCAAAATGCTGCTCTGAAGCGCTGAAAATTAGAAGGAGGTATTAAGCCAGAAACAGTCACTTGAAATTCAGTTTAAATAACCTTGCTTTGGATGGCTTTAGGGCACAGGAGGTGAAACGCCTTGCAGCTTTACAAACACCTTTGGTTTGTTTAACTTCAAAACAGCTTTGAGTATGCATTTCCCACATTTGGCAAGCACAAACTAGGAAGGCATGACATCCGTGCAATCACAAAAATGTTTTAAATGATAGTTCCCATTTTCACAAATTTTTATTTTCCTGGATTTTTTGTTTCCTTTCTGAAAATTTCCCTTTATTTCTGTGTATGCTTCTTGAGAAACAAAGAGGGTTTTAATTTTTTTTTTTTTTGTAATAAACATGCAAGCCTTTAGCATGTCAGTATATAACTGGTGGCAGCAGACGCCTCTTCTTGGCAACAATCTGTAAGTTTACAGCTGCATTCAGTGCTCACTAAAGATATTGAAGGGATTTCTACAGACTTCAATGGACTTTTGTTCAACCTTGATGTGTCGTTGTCATTTAGCATAGAAGACAAGGCACTTATGAAGCAGTACAGACCAAACAATTAGACACTCCAGTGAAGGTGTGGTTAAGAGGAGAGAGCAATGTAGTCTTTTTATGTTTGTGTCTATGGGAGTGTTAGTCCTTTTCTTAAAAGCAACTTGTTAGTAATATTTAAAAAGCAAAATGTAACTGGGGAAATACAAATTCCTGTAAGTCTGAGTCTCAGCCATAAGTGTAACATTTGTTTTCAGAGATTGGATTCCTTCTCAGGCCAGTGCAAAGCATCTATGTTTGACCAGTTTCTAAAGGTTCACATGGAAAATCAGCTATGCACAGGCCTTTCAAAATTGCTCTGAAGGATCATCATTTCTGTGGAAGAGATTTTGATCTGCATATTTGCCTCTTACATAGTCTTTTGATTATTTTAATGTATTTTACTTATAGCATATATGGTCCTTTTTGACAATATTACCATGTTAAACACTCTGCCTGGTGCAGAAGCTGGACAAATGTGGAATCTCCCATAACACTAAGAACTCTTCTCAAGAAAACTGGAACTAACAAGTTGTCTCTAACAGATGAAGAAATGCTAGCATAAATGGCATTATATGGATGATAATCCTTACTGGCTATTTCGTTGCCCAAAGATCCAAACTTTCCAATTAATTCTTTTTTCATCATGTGAGATAGCTGCTGAAATATCCATTTATTCATACTGTGATCATACATGCTTCTCACTTCTAGGCAAGAAGGGCAGTGACTCCTTACCAGTATAGAAGCTACTACAGCAAAGATGAGTGCAAATTTATATCATCTTTGAACTTCTCTAGAAGCTCTTCTATTATTTAAGACAATCAGATCATTATTCAGCCAACAAAAAGGAAATGCTGGCCAGCTGGAAGTACAAAATAAGCCTTCATACATTTTGAGAAAAGAATGGGGGCTTTCAGATAAATTGCTTTTCTTTGCTGGGCCCTCTTTTGCTGTAGTTAATTATGAGTGGCATATACAAGAAAAGGCAAGCCAATAAGAAAAGTTTACAGGCAACGCTAAGAAAGCGTCCTAATTCCTCTGGGCATTTCGGCATATTGTTGTACACTACTAACCACTGGCTTCCCCAGTGATCTCACCAGGGTACCATCAATGTAGAGGTCTTCAATGGATGTTTGTTCAGGCTTAACAATTACAGTTTAAAGAGTAGTTGCCTATGCATTGCATCAGTTAAAATTAAGACATGCATCTTGTTCCCACAAGGAGTTTGACTGTGGGGTTTTTTCTACCGAGGAATGTATACCACAGAGTCCTGATGAACAATAGGAAGCTGGGATCAAGACATAAGTTTCAGGATTGCTAATATGGCCAAAGACAAAAGAGTGTCTTTTGATGTCACAAAGGTCATGAAGCAGCAAAAAACAACGTGCACACATAATGAATGACCAAAATATGTAAGCCTGCTGAAAATAACAATTTCTATCAGTGTAATTTATTTCTTTTTCTCAGGGGAATTAGAAAAAGTTAATTGCATATGCAATTATTTACAATATAGACATGCCTTTGCTTTAGGGAATGAGCACAGAAATAGTACAGCAAAATATTTCCTTGAACTGCTGCTTTCTACAAAATAAAATGGAGCACAAAAGAGGTGGCTCAGTAGAAAACTCTGCCTGCTCAGAGGTAGCTTTGGTTAATGAATGAACTTCATTAGTCATCCTGGTGAAGGCAAGGATAGAGTTAGGATGGATTGTAATGCACATAGTGATGACTCTCTGTGTGTGTTAGGTGCTTACTCTTGGCTGAGCACATTCTGTAGTCCAAGGTGAGGCAAAGAGAAAAGCCAGAATCTTCAGAGCATGACTCATGCCATGCATTTTACATCCAGTCTTCACACCCTAACACTGACCGCTGTCTTGGAACACACCCGGTTCTTAGATGACTAATTTGACATTCATAGGAAAACTGGGACACCTCTGAAGGTGCTTGGGTTTTGCTTCTTGTCTCAGTAATTCCAAGGTCTAACCCAGCACTGTTGTGAAAGTGTGTGAAAGGATCCAAACAACATATAATGTGGGGTTTTTTTACCAAACATCCCAGTGCAAATGTTTCTTGGCTATTCAAAGCAGAGCTGTGTTGAGATATCACAGGGTGCGTTCTCTCTTTTTTTCTTTTTTATTGCAGCACCTAACTGCCCCCAGAGCACCAACAGGTGGAATATAGATGCAAGTTTACTAAGTGTTAACTTTTTTCCACTACTAATCATCCATCATGAATTATATGAACATATTGAATTCACTGGAAGAACAAAGAAAAATGAAAGAGAGCGAAAAAGACAATTCAAATATATATAACTGAGGTAAGATGTGATGTGACTTAAAATGCTATGAAATATTATTGGGTTTTATACTTGATGCCACAAGTTCCTAGGTATGTTACTTGTAAGCTGTCTACCCTTTAAAGTTACTAAGACCATAAGCTTGGACTTCTTTTCAATATGATAATATGGAATGGTTAAAAAATCTGATTTTTTCTTTTTTCCAGAATAGTTGATGGACTAAAATTGAAGACTGATTACTGGGAATTTTACTGAAAATCCCCATCTGGCAGAGAAAGAGACACCATCTGAACTGTTTACAGCTTGAATTTGTCACATTAAGAACTTTTAAATTGAAAATAACTCCTTAAGAGGCAGAAATATAGCTAATTGAGCAAACATTTCCCTGATTATTTTCTGTGAAGGCCTGTTGCAGATCAGGCTGTTGTCATCTACATTAGCTACTCTGCTAGTGATTTGCAAATGGAGAATCCAAACAAACGTGATGGGTCCTTCAGAAACCATCAAGTTGGACTGGCATCTTGAGCCATTGGAAATGATTGATTTTATATAAACAGAGCATTAAAAAAATAGTCAGAAAGCTCTGAACCTTAATAGTTTTTCTTTTCACTGGGCTAAAGTTGGCAACAACATTATTGTTCTAACCTGAGATATATCTCACGTGTTTTTACCTTGGAGATTTTTTTCATAATCTCCTTGCATATTTCTATTACTCTCTGTTCCTACTGCCACTGATACTGATTTAAGAACTCAATGACCTGAACTCTTTTTGACCTTCAATTCCTTCCTGAAGTTGTTTGCAACAAAGATCAGTGCTACAGTCCTTTACAGCTGTCAAAATCTCTGCACAACCTCAAGAACAGGTGAGGGCATCTCCCAGGCAACAGGCACCAGTCTGGAAATGCTAATGATGCATATTAGCAACTTCCTATCTCTGCATCTGTCCACCACAGTATATTTCTTAGATTGGAGATGAGGAATTTAGTACAATCTGGATCTGCTGGCCACAAGTCATTTAGTTTGTAGCTCACCATCTGGGTTCCCTGGGCTGTGCACTCAAAATATGGTGTCAGATTCTGAATCTTGTGCATGACAAGGTATTGCCTTTTCAAGAGGTGTTTTTCCCAGCTGAGTGTCCATAGGTGCTGACTATTTTTTACTGTAAACTCAAACAGATTAATATATATCTTATATTATGTACAATTTACCTTGTTAAGAATAAAAATCAGGTGCATATATAGTTGAGTAAGTAGAAATTTTGTCAGGCTATATCATCATTGGGCAGCTAGGAGTCTTACTCAATTCTTTTTTATTTCAAAGAAGCTGTTAATTGTTTTAAAGCAAATTTCTTGTTCCTTATAGGATTTTTTTTTTTTATTCTCTTGTTTGTCAGGAAATTAAACCCATAAGAGTAACCCCTCGTACACAGGGGAATGTGTGTGTGGGGAAAGTCGTCCCTCTGTAGAATAGATGACTGAGATATGAAGCTTGGGATATGCTGCAGTGGTTGTGGGTGTGGAATGAAGGATTTCAACTGGAAAGAGGTGTCTGGGTCAGAGAAAAAGGGCAAAGTTATAACTACATGACTCCAGCTGTGGAGCAAATAAGGAGTACCCTGGGTGTGAGGAAATTGCTGTTCAGATACGCTGTTGTGATCAAGCCCTGAAGCACTGAGTTCTTAATAAGCACCCAGTAAACAAGTTTTCTCTGCTCTTAACTTTGATGTTTGGTGAATATTTTTCTCTCTGCTGCAACTCTGGGATCACTCATTCTACCTTCACGTGCTCAGCCCTGCCTCCTCACCACTGATTCTCAGTGGCTTCTAATCTCCTAATGTGCCTTACTGAACTGGACTGTGAAAAACCAATCTCTGATATTTAATTCTTACTGGGTGTGTGAGGGAGCACAAGGCAGTAATATTTAATAACTTCGGATCTCCAGAAATCTCATTCTGTGCAAAGTAGCTCACAAAAGTAAGTGTGAACAGAAAAGGGTGGAGTCTAAGTTTGAGAAAACAAGTTTTTTGATTCTCAGGGTGATGTTTTTACTGGATAGCTCTTGTAAAAGGTTGAGGTATTGTCCTGGAATTCATTATTTTCTAAGGACATTTCACCAGAACCCTCAATAGGAGCAGGAATGATTTGGGGAGGAGATCAGAAAGTGCCAAGAAACATTTCCTTGAATGTCTGCCCAGAGTTTCTTGAATGATTATATACATATGGTATCATTTCACTTGATAATTTGGAACATTAGAAAAAAGGGAGAATCAAAACCAAAAGTCAAAATTCTTTCATATGCAAAGAGCCTAAAGAGAAGAGTTCATTTTCACTCAAAGGATAAATGACACAATACATGACCTGGAGAAACTGGACAGAGTGCACATGATTGTGTTAAGTGCTGTTCAGTACTTTTTTTACTGACTGCTTTCCTGAAATAAACAATGAGGTGTTACTGGCATTTTGAGTTGATGGACCACTTCCAGACTAGCACAAAATTGTGAATGGGCTAATTATAATTTTCTTGGGTGGAAAGGCTATGTAATCTGCATTTAGAACCTCATCTGTAAGAAAGTACATTAGATAACATAGAAGATTAAGCCCCTTAAATTTGGGGATTTGACATTTTGACCAATGCTCGGAAGTAAATTCCTCTTTGTATGAGAAATGACTCTTGAATTTTATTCAATAAGATCAAAGAAAGGAGCTAGAATTACAACAAACACTTGTCTATTTCTTTCCACAATTGTAAGAATCTGGTAGACTTTTATTCCTCTGAGCATCAAATAAGGTTTTGTCCTCTTTTTCTCTCAAAGACCTATTGCAGAATTTGAATCTCAAACTGAACTTTAACAAAGTCAAAACTATTCTCTCTGTAAATAAGACTATCCATGTATGCTGACCAAAATCCATCCAGGGAAAAAGAAGGTGTCAAAGCCACAGCTAATATTCAAGTCAGCAGTCCAACATTTTGCTGAATCTGTAAGTGGTAATTAAACAAGAAATAATTATCAATTGTCACCATCAGAAATAAACCATTAAGTAAGGCTGTCTACTGAATATGCCTAGCAATGGAATGAGAGCACTGAAGATTGGCTGCCTATGAAGGAAAACCTAATGGCACACTGGGTTGCAACCAATTTATTGAAACAACACACTCCATTAGTAGAGTTGATTAAAAACCCCACTACTTAGGACTAAATGCTTCTTCTTGTACAATGCCTTTGAGTACTTTTAATAGCTTTTTCTGTCATATTAGGCTAATTAAATAAGCACACTTCATCTGTTAGAGATTAATTTCCTTCCAGTTTTCTGACTCTGCAAAAGGTTCAGGAGGATCTAACTGAAATATTTTAAGTACTGCAAGGTACTTGAACACTTATTTTATAAATAAATTTTATAAAGGCATCACTTTTTTTGTGTGTCCCAATTGCATCTGAATTAATTTTTTGGCTGGGTCATTCGTGCGTGCTATTCACTCACAGAAGTGAATAGCTGGAGTTACAGCTTGCAGGTTAGCAGCACTGAAATAATTTAGAACCTTTGTTTCATTATGAACAAATCCAGGCTTGCCAAAGCCTGTTCCTGCTGCTTTTCTCACTTCATTTTGCAGCACAGCTGTTTTAAACTTCCTAAAAGGATTCAAGGCTGATCAGCTGGTATTTATTGGCTTCAGAGAATATGCTAGCAGTACATACTTTTGATGCTTAAGAAAAGAGACATGTTTGTTATTAAACAGTTTTGGAAAATGTTTTAACTAGATTTGAGAGGGTGACAAATAGCTTCTTTAAGGGAATGAACTTTAAAGGAAGTTTTTTTCTATTTCTTAAAGGAATGCTTCTTTTGAAAAGATCAGATTTATAAGCCTCTCAAAGAGCCAGTACACCAAAAATGCTTTTGTTACTTCATTGGCTACTTGAGATTTCTCTTTTAAGTGGTTCCCAAAAAGAAGACAAGAGGGGAATATGTTTTCTCAAATGGAACTTTTTCACTTGTAAAAGGTGAAGGGAGAGGGAAGGGTGAAGGACAAAACATAATGCATTCTGCAAGCCCAATGTTCCAAAAAGATTTTCAGGACTCCCAGCTAAGGAAACATCTTGGAGCATGAGTGCTATGGAGAAGGTGATCAAAGCAAACGGTGTGTAGTTAAGATGAGTCTTGCTGCCTCTTTTTACCAAATTGTTTCCCATGTCTTCTCAAGAAGACAGTAACATTTTTGGAGAGTCACTAGAAGTTCCCTTCACCTCTGCTGTCGGTTGGATTCTGTTTTTACTAGCTCGTAATGCCAACTTTCAACTATTCATGTGATGAATTTCAAAAAGTTCCTAAACAACAAGAAAAAAATGAAAAGTATTTGACGGTTACTGTCATAACCTTACATACTCATTTCAAATATTAAACAATAAAGAGAAATCATTATATACAAATCCAAATTACATGGGAACTGATTGTCCATCTTAATTAAATTCTTTCACCTGAGTGTGTTCAGTGTTTTTATAATGTTAAGCCCATGTGCTTTTAATGACCTATGCCTTCTATTCATATGAAGAGAATACATTTTCTTTTTATCTTCCTCAGATTTTTTTTCACACTCAGCATTTTATCAAGTTAATCTTTTCACATACATAAGTGAAAGGCCCTAATTACACCAGTTTTCATAAGACCACCAACACATAATGGAAACTGAAAACCCATAGGGTGTAGTACATGTTAGCTAACATGAATAACAGACAATAAGCTACTCTAGGGCCAATGGGTAAATGATTTTCACACAACACTGGGAATAGACGAAAATCAGAGAATGATTTAGGCTGAAAAAACCTCTAAGATTGTTGAGTCCAACTGTCCATCACTGCCAAGCCCATCACAGAACCATGTCCCTAAGCATGACATCTGCACCACCTTCAACACTAGTGATTCAACCACTTCCCTGGGCAGCCTGTTCAGTGCTTGCAGCCCTTGCTGTGAAGAATTTTTTTTCTAATACCCAATCTAAACCTCCCCTGGTACAACTTGAGGCCATTCCCCTTTATCATAGTGCTTGGTAGTTGGGGGAAGAGAATGACCCCCACCTCATTACAACCTCCTTTCAGGTCACTGTAGAGAGCAGTAAGGTTCCCTCTGAGCCTTCTTTCCTCCAGACTAAACAACCCTAGTTTCCTCAGTCACTCCTCACAATACTTGTGCTCCAGACCCTTCACCAGTTCCTCTGAACACACTCCAGCCCTTCAATGTCTTCCTTGTAGTGAGGGACCCAAAACTGGACACAGGACTTGAGGTGCAGTCTCACCAGTGCCAATTACAGGTGAATGATTACTGCCCTGCTCCTGCTGGCTCCACTATGTCTGATACAGGCCAGGATGTTATTGGGCCACCTGGTCATACATTGGCTCATGTTCACCTGCTGTTGACCAGCACAAACAGGACCTTTTCTGCTGGGCACTTTCCAGCCACTCTGCTTCCAGCCTGCAATGCTGCAGGGAGTTTTGTGTTAGGTTTGTATGGCAAAGCCTTGGTAACGGGAGGGGCTACAGGGGTGGATTCTGTGAGAAGTTGCTAGAAGCTTCCTCCATGTCCAGCAGAGCCAATCTCTGGCAGCTCCCAGGCTAGACATGCCTCTGGTCAAGGCTGGGCTGATTAGAAATGGTGATAACCTATTTAAGGAGAAGAAAAAAAAATGGTTACTGCAAGATGCAGTTGTGGCCAGAGAAGAACAGGGTGAGAATATGTAAGAGGAACAGCTCTGGAAATACCAAGGTCAGTGGAGGAAAAGGAGGAGGTGCTCCAGCCACCAGACCTGAGATTCCCTTACAGCTCATGATGCAAAACCATGAAGCACCTGCAGCCCAGGAAGGACCATGGGGATGTAGAGATCCACCTGTGGAGGAAACCCCCCTGGAGCAGGTGGGTGCTTGAGAGAAAGCTGTGATCCCATGGTCTCCAGCCATCATATCACCCACCAGTCCTGCTCTGTTCACAAACCCCAGGTGCAGCAGGGCATTTTCCCTAGTTGGCTCACTCACCAGCTGTGCCAAGAAGTTATCTTTCACACAGTCCAGAAACCTCCTAGGCTGTTTATTAATCAAGCCTTATAGTAGTCTCTGAAATATAAACCATGGCTCTTTCTAAGGAATACTGCAGTCAAGCTTAAATGTCACACTTGAAGGCACTGTCAAATATGGATAGAGTACGGGGAAAGAACAATCTGGACCTGGTAAAATGCTCCTGGGTGTACACACATTGCACCTCAGTCTTTGGAGCTTTTTAATTTTATCCTGGGAAAACCCTGAGTAGTCTCTGTGGGACGTCTGTCTTGGCAGGGAGAAAGGGCGGTGTAATTCCTGAGTTTTCATTAGTAAGATGTTGCAATATTTTCTTTTTTCCTTCCTAAAGAGAGGTAAGAGAAGCACAGGATTTAATTAAACATGAAGAAAAGGGGTAGAAAAAGAAATCTGATCTTGAGTCCTCTGCTTTAAATCATGTGAAGAAGGTCCAGCCTCACTTGGGTTTATTTTAGAAAAAAAGATTGTGCTGGGAAGGAAACATACATTTGCTAGTCTCCTAGTTATGAGAGAGAGAATGGGGGAATGGATACAAATAAAATATATTCTTCTCCCAATTTCTTGTTTTTAAAACATCTTGCTACCATACATATGGCTCATTAACCTATTTCTGACTATAAGGTTTCCATTGGAATCTGTGGAAGGCCTCTGGTTACTTCAAATCCAAAATGGTTAATGTCACAATTACTTGTTCATAGTAAGTTCATTACATAGCGATAGTTCATTGCATAGTGAACATAGTAAGTTGATTTCTCCCTTTTTTTTATTATTTTGTTTGTTTGTTTTCTTCCCTTAAATGATGAGTCACATATGCTTATGTAGTTCCAGGCAAACACAAGAATTTAAATGAAAAACCTAGTCCCAAACCCTCTTGTCTCCTGGTTAAAACTGCTCAGTCTCAGCAAGCCAAATGGTAGAGTGGAGTTCTTACCACCCTTTTAGGGAGGAAATTTGTGCAAGAATACAATTTTATTCTAACCAGATGAAGCAATATATCTAGTGTGAAATTAAATGGAATTGTGTGCTGTCTATGAAACACTTGAACATGAAACAATTACTTTTGTATGGAGTAATTTAACGTCAAATGCAAAAGGGATCAAAATATACTTTCCTGATTTAATTCCCTACCTTTTTTTTTCCACAATATTTAGTATAGTGAATTATTCTCCCTCAATACAAGAATGTAAATCTTAAATTTAAATAAAATGTATGAAAGATTTTCTCCCTCAAACTACTTACATTTTTTACCCATACTTGTGCATTTCTTTGGGCTTTTAGATAGAAAGCAGAAAAGACTTCCAATTTTCAGCTTTAATTTATTAATGGTCAGTTTTCTCATATTTATTCCTGTGCCAGCATTGTTTTCCCTTCTCTACTATTGAGCTGCTCATATTTTATGAGGAAGAGGCATGTCCCTTTTTAACCTTTGTTTTATTATATTAAATAAGTCAATGTCCTTTTCATGTAATAGCTTTACTCTTTCCTTACTAATCCCAAACCACAAATTCCTTTATTATGTTTCTTGTAAAAATATTTTCTGAGGATTTATAGGTCTTTTTTCAAACTTATAGTGCACTAGGAATGGAGTAATTGCTTTCCTCCTAAGTATTCCTACCTGCTAATGTCTTATCTATTGTTGTGCAAGAGTTTGGGAAATTGTGAAACAGTGATTCATCCAGATGCTCCCAGATATTCCTAATCTGATCAAACTAAAGGTTATCACATCTCTTACGAGTCTCTGCTGTCCTTGCTTTACCTGCAGTGCTTTTTACCCCAGTAACTATAGAAATGTTATTATACAAGCTCAAATTCACTGCCTAAAGAGTAATAAAAAATCCAGCAGAGAAACTTATTCTCTCCACATTCTTCAGAGAGCTCTAAATAAAATTCTTTGAGCACGGTTAAACTATAAATTCATCCTCTTAATTGTTGCCTTGAATTAATCATGAAGGTTACAGCATGCTGATTATGACATGCTGCTCAAAATTAGATCTGTCAATATAACCACACATGGTGGAGCAACTGCACTGTATGGCTTACTAACAATTCAAATGAGATTTCAAAATTTTCAAAAAGCTATCAAATAGATTACTTACCTCATGATGAATTCTGTTATGATGATCTGCATTTTTTTTCTTTTTTCTTTTATTTTGAATAGCCTGCCATTCACCTCAATCTAATTCTTGGCTTTAGAGAAGTGCTCCCTTCTCTAAAAAAAGAAACTTCTCACATCTCACCTAAAAGAAACTATGACAGCTATTTATTCAAAGGTATATACATATTTTGTGCATGATCATTCAAAAAAGTTATTTTAGAAATTTCAAAAAACTATTCCAGACCCTGCTGTACATAAGCCAAAGCTCTTTAAACAGTTTAAATGACTGAAGAACATTTCTCTTTCTAATGTCTGAGATCCCACGTGATCTTTTGTCTGATGTTAAATGTATGATTTATTGCTTGTACTGATAATTCTTGAAATAATGGTTTTACAAATCCAAAAACCTATGGTTTGGAGAGACCTAATTTAAAATATTTTTATTTATTATTTTTTCTCCAAGAAGCATAAAACTATTTCTTCTTGAACAGAAAATTTAAATGAGTATATAAAGGTTTATTTGAGCACAAGGTTTTATGGTTGCTACTACAGGTGAATAAGCATAATTAGCCTCATACTATATTTGAGCATTTAGTCTAAATATTTGTAAATAACCAATGGGGAAATTTTAGCTTTTAAGTACAGAAGAGATGAAATAAGGTTGCATTCTCCATTATGTGTAAAAGCAATCTCCAGGAGCACTATGATGGTGGATAACATTATGGCAAGTTAACATTATCTAACAGAATAAGATTTAAAAAATGCACAGTGTGAGGCTTTGAAGTCAGGGATGTAGCTTACAAGTTGGAGTTGGAGTTTTACAACTTACATATAAAAATGAGACATTTTAGGGAAGGAAGTAGCTATTTTGGGAAGAGATCTGTGACATCTGTTCTTTGTCTTGCAACCGTACTATAGAGAAAGCATATAGTCTTGCAATAGAGCCTACAGAAGCTATTAAAAGTCTTTCTATCAGAAAATTTATTTGACAATCAGTTATATGGAGAGTTCACAGAATCACAGAATCACAGAATGTGTAGATTGGAAGAGACCTTCAAGATCATCGAGTCCAACCCAGCCCTAACCCTCAACTAGATCATGGCACCAAGTGCCACAACTAGTCTCTTTTTGAACACATCCAGGGATGGTGACTCCACCACCTCCCTGGGCAAACCATTCCAGTATTTAATCACACTTTCAGTGAAAAACTTCTTCCTAATATCCAACCTGTATTTCCCCTGATGCAGCTCAAGACTGTGTCCTCTTGTTCTGTCAGTTGCTGCCTGGAGAAAGAGACCAACCCCCAGCTGTCTACAACTGCCCTTCAGGAAGTTACAGAGAGTGATAAGGTCACCTCTGAGTCTCCTTTTGCCCAGGCTAAACAACCCCAGCTCCCTCAGACGTTCTTCATATGGCTTGTTTTCCAAGCCCTTCACCAGCTTGGTTGCCCTCCTCTGGACACATTCAAGCATCTCAATGTCCTTCCTAAACTGAGGGCCCAGAACTGGACACAGCACTCAAGATGTGGTCTCACCAGTGCTGAGTACAGGGGAAGAATGACCTCCCTGCTCCTGCTGGCCACACTACTCCTGATCCAGGCCAGGATGCCTTGGCCTTCTTGGCCACCAGGGCACACTGCTGGCTCATGTTCAGCTGCTGTCACCAGGGCCCCCAGGTCCCTTTCTGCCTGGGCACTGTCCAGCCACACCATCCCCAGCCTATAACATTGCAGGGTATTATTGTGGCCAAAGTGCAGGACCCGACACTTGGACTTATTAAACTTCATCTTGTTAGACTCTGCCCATCGATCCAACATTTCCAGGTCTCTCTGCAGAGCCATCCTATCTTCCAAGCAGTCGACACACACTCCCAGCCTAGTGTCATCCGCAAATTTAGTAATGAAAAATTCAATAGCCTCATCCATGTCATCAATGAAAAGTTGAGTTTATATTTTGTTATTTTTTACTACGCAAGCATATGCTATATGTAATAAATATATTGCATTTCATAATTTTAATGTGCTGGTTTAAAAGGAGAAATTAAATTGCAAGTGTTTAATAGGCCTGATTTTATTAGTACATTTTATCTAATAGTTTACAATAATTTATATGACATTATGTGTCAGTAATTGGCATAGCACTTTAAAGAAAAACTTTACATCTGGAATAAGCTGTACTGAGTACCGGAGTTTAATGTCAAGAAAGATGCAATAAAACAGAGAAAACTAAAAAGAGCCTTTCTCCCTCTAATAAATCCAGACACAGTCCTGTTTCTGTTCCAGTGACATCAGAGCACTGGACCAATACCAAGTCATTCCAAAAAACACTTTTAAGAAACATCTCTCTACTCTTTGCAGATGCAAAATGTAAGAATACATCGTATAAGAATACATTTCAGAGCAACAAATCAAATAAATAAGCAATTAAACATTTTCCCACAAACTAGAATCAGAACTGCTTACGTTGTTTCTTGATTTATGGGCATGAATTGAAATTTCCTACAAAACAAACCATTGTGTCTACTTTTACAAGCTAATGAGCAGCGTGTGACTGTTTCTTCTATTTCTTAAGGCTATAAAAAGTTTCATTTAAAATACTTTGTTTATTGCATGTCACATTTCATTCCATATGTGCTTGTGCTGGGCTGTATCATATCAAGATGACTTCTAACTGCAACACAAAACAGAGCAAGCCAATAGCCAATTTCAACCAGCTTGTCCCTTTATGTGCTTTCTCATAAGATTTAAGTAGATTTGAATTTTCATTTCTATCTGGAGGACACCTTTGGGTGCATTTGGTAAGAGGCTTAGGCTATATCCACTTTCTGCTGGCTTCAACAAAAGGGCTGAGAGATTTGCAAGCCCTAATTCTCATGGGCCATCTCTGCTGAAACTTGTCATCTTTTCACTTGCAGTGACTTACTAATCCATGTTAGCGAGATGAGTTAGGTTAGCAAAGACCTGTTGCTTAAACTAATACATTTGATTTTTCTGAAACACTTTATACGGCTTTCAAATATACACTGCAGGTGAAAATGTTGATTTTCCAAATGGAAACAGGGATCCAGCTGCCTCAGGGATGTAGTGTGCTAATGCAGCTGCTGACTATGGAGGGAGAAGGTACCTAAGAGATTGTGAATACCCATTAGGTATAAAACAGTTTCAGAAATCCCGTCATATTCATATTTACATAAATTATTGCAATTAAAATTTTGTGTTCAGATGCAAATACTTCCGTCAATGGGACTATGCTGAGATGTTTAAATAATTTTGTGAAGAGCTGTGAAGATTCCTTGACAGGCAAAATAAATTTAATAAAGAACAATTATCCAGAAGTCTATGCTGTTCTTCTCAATCCAGAGATCTAGGGTGATAGCACAGTGCAAACATTATTTTTTCAAAAATTTGTCTTTAAATATTTATTTTTTATAAGAAAAGATAAAACCCCGGAATGCTAGGAGACTAGCCAATAGGTGCAAAATTTCCTTAACCATATTGTTTTTTAATTTCTGTTATTATTCTGGCTGTTGTAATAGGGGACGGGGCGGGGGGGGGGGGGGGGGGGGTTGGGTTCAGCAGGGGAAGCTTGTCTAGTTTTTTTTTTTTAAGAAAGTATATGTAGATGTAAATATTTTTATTACCACAGGCCCTGTTCCTCATTTCACATTAAGAATTCCATGTGCATAACTCCTTCTTCATGCCCTTGAAATTGCAATGATTTGACAGCAAAAAACTAGCATGAGTCCACTGCATTTTAAATCCACCTCTGCTGAATATGGAAGTTATCACCACTGTAAGGGAATTCATATCCCTTGCAGCATACGTTCACTGTTTCACACTGGTACATGACTTGCCTCACTTTTTTTTTTTTTTTTCTCCCCATAAAATGTCTGTGTCAATTTGCAGTTCAAAAGAAACCACACCATTAGTATTCTTTTCAGCTTGTCTTTATTTTTAGTTTTAGGCTAACTATTGCCTTGTAACTTAGAGAAATGAATTCCAGACGTGAATTTCGTACACACATTTTTCTTATTTTCCATTCATATTTACTCTTTCTAGTAATAACCAGATTTTCTTTTTAGATGTTCATCAGTTCACAGGAGATTTTAGGCTCTTAAAGATGGGACAATTTTATGAAAGTTTATGCATAAATATGTCTTCTTCCCTACAGGATGATACTGATCTTACTGGAGGTGTATCCCAAACTGCTGCCACTGTTATAGTAAGAATATTGGGAGCAATGACAGCTATATTTCTGGTGGTGCACTGTTACAGTTTTGAAGAATAATCATCCAGTAATAAATGTGTCTCATCAGTAAAGCTGCCATGAACACCAAAAACGATCTTAGATGGTCTTTCAAGATCTTTAAAAATGTAGGGTCTGGCTTCTATTTTGTCCCTCCTTTCAAAACAAAATAAATGTGGGAAAAGAATTTTGAAAGCTTTTCTATCTCTGGCACACCAGTAATATTCTCTTTTATATCAAAGTTCAAGCAATCAGAATTAAATTGTCATTAAAAAATTCTCAATACCTCAAGCCAACTCTAGAATGCTTCTGATTTTTCCTAGCCTAAAAAGTTCCCTGAGTTCTTCCCATTCCAGCTTCTTCCAAATAAAAACAAAATCGACCAAAAATGTCCAAAGAACTGAGGATCTCAAGCTGTGAGTAGCTGAATAAAGAATTCTTCAAACACAATGAGTGAACTAAAATGTCGTTGAAACATATGGTGAAACAGTTTTCATGATGTGCCTGATTCCAGACCCTTTAAAGGGAACTGTTCCACTGACTTCATTGGAAGTCAGGCACTTCAGGCACTATTAAAGGTGCTTAAAAAAGGGTTTTTAAATCAATGCCAACTAGTGGGGCTCCTTTCCAAATAAATGTGATCTGGTTGGTCAAAGAAAGTTAATTTTTTCTCGACTGGACGCCCAGTTTCACACATTCAAGTCTTCCCATGAACATTCTGGGTTAGACTTTCAGCTGGCATGTATCAGAACAATTCCATTAAGGTCTGTATGTCTGTGACAATTTACATCTGGTCCATACTTTTCAAACCCGTGTTCTAAATCTTTGGAGATTTTCTCATCACGTCTCACTGTATTTTTCTTGTTTGGTTTTTGAAGTATCAGTTGAAGTGAAATACCATGTCCAGGAAAAGAGCCTGAACTGAACTCCTTTCTATATGTGAAGAAAGACAATGGAAATTAATTGGGAGTCAATGCACATGGAAAAATTTTTCAGGAGAAATCTGGATATCAAATTTTCTCCAGTAAAATTATTTCATGCAAGGGAGAATGTTAAACTTCAGACAGAAACTTTTTTGTGTAAGTATTGACAAAAATATTGACTTCCTTCTGGTTGTTTCACCAGGACAGATCTCTGACAGGATCAGTCAGCAGACTGTGAACCTCATATAAATATCAGATTGCTGCAACGAGAGATAAAACCTTGTGTTGCAGAATGCAACTTTGCTTGCCTCGAGTAGGTGGGTTTCTGTTTTGTTTGGTTTTTTTTAACACTACATTAATCAAAATATTGTCATACTATAAAAACAATAAAAATTCTTTTTCTCTTTTCCAATTAAAAAATATGTCTAGACAAGAAATAAAAGCTGCTCATAACTTTTGGAAGCCAGTCCTTAATTTATTCTATGAAGTTGTCTCGTAAATACACATCTGTTTCATTCTTTACAAGTTAGGAAGCAAAGAAATAATAAAGAGATCATCAGCTTGAAACCAAACAAAAATTCCTCCAATCTTAGTTATGTAAAGTTCAAGTGTTAAAACTGGCTCAAACAAAAAGAATGTTGCCGTTTCTTGTTACATATTCCCATAAAAATAGAGAGGAGGAAAGAAGACAATACAGTTATGGGATTTATCATGTCTGCTGGTGTCCCCAAATTGGATGAGGTTTGGCAGAAAGCCCCTCGAGTTCAGTAAGTGCCAGATTTAGAGTTAATTCAACAGGAAAATGCAAGCCTTACAAAATCAACATTCTTCAGATATGCATGATATATGGCATTCAACATTAGAAGTTAAAAATGCATTTGCTGAAAATTCACTTAGATACAGGTTTAGAAAATCTATGACTAAATTGTACATTTGACTATCACTCATTTAAAAAAGTGCTTGACTTTTTGGATAAATGTATACAAATGTATTTTCTCTCCTACTGATTTAATGTATATGGTAACTAGATAACTTTTGAGTTAATTATTTACAGACTGTAAGTTTTATGCCTGGAACAAATTATTACAGCAATCTAATTCATATGAATTTTAAGTGGAAAAAAATGTAATCATGACACTGATAAGAGTTTTCATTAAAGTAATTTGCTTCAACAATATGGAGAAGTTGCAAGTGTTGGGGTGTGTTTGCACTTAGGTGAATTCTTTGCATGTGAGAAACCACAAAAAAAGTAACTTTACACTGTAAGATTACAAAATATTTTTAGATTAAAAACACCTTTATGAAAACAAAAACACAGTAGCTGGGACTCACAGTACCTCTAGCTGCCCCTTGTCACTATGCAATAACCCTTCTCATCTCCTCAGAGAGCTGTTTACTCATAAGCCTACCGCTCCAAGAAAAATACCAGTTTTCCAGTCCACAGGTTAAGAAATGCTGTAGGCTGGGCTTGCCTACCAATTGATGTCATACTTTCTGGCATGCTAGTCCTTCAACAAGGAAGATGGAAATTACTGCAGAAAGTGCAGAGTGCTCACACATAAATAAAAAAAATAAGGGAGTTAGTGGGAAAATGAAGAAAAAGAAGTTTTCTGAATATGGGAGATCTAAGGGGATCCTAACTATCCCATCAACACTGTGCAAGGAGACACCTCCTCCCAAAGAAAGGGGTGAGATGGCAGTGGCCCCAGCCAGAAGAGCCCAACAAGAAGCTGTCAGTGGTGAAAATGAGGTAAATTAGCAGTGCATACTGACAGTATTGTGGTAGATGTCGTTTTCCAAGAAGTCTTCTAATGTGTTAGACATTTTCAGAAGCCTGAACAGGCTTAAGACAAGTGGTATAACTCTTTGTTATTGTGCTTTCCATTCAGTATTTCTTTTTCCTGGATTGCTTTCCAAACACACAAACTTTTATTAGAACTATCATTGCCTGTTTCTGCAAGAATGTGACGTATACCTCCTAATCTCACCACTGTCAAACAGGGTAAGTTTCTGCAATAGTCTCTTTTTCCTCAGTCAAGGCATCATGGTATTTCAACTTATTATTCACTTCATCTTAAACTAATTGAGTCCTTTTGTTAACATTCTTCAGACACTGCATACTGAGTCTGACAATATTCTTCAACATGTCCCAGCTTATACACCTATCAACACTTCCATTTTAAAGGTGTCTCTGCTGAAGTCACAGCTTACTGCTAACTCAGTCCTCACCACTAAATAGAGTCTTGAAAGAAAGATCTGCCCAGTAGCCACCTCTCATGTGCAGGTCCTATTTTTTTTCCTTTGGAAAAAATTACCTTTTCTACAGTTGCTCTCTCTCTGTTAAAAAATGGTTCCACACAGCTAAATGAAGAGAAAAAAAATCACAAAACACTGAAGAGAGAGGATAAGGCAGAAAAAGAGAAGCTCTGGAACATTTCTGGAAGCATGTCTGGGAACTTATTGCTTACATTTCTGAAAGCAAGTGTGTGAAATGGGTAAACAGATGAAGAAAAACATGTGAGAGAGGTGGGTTCTTTTTCTGTTAGTGTTTTTTGGGGGGGTTGGTGTTTTTTTTTCTTTGCTTTTTCCTACATCTCCTTTACACCATGAATCTTGCTCATGCAGAGGGCACGCTGTGGGGAGACATAGAAAACTGTTCCTGCTCGCTGCCTAGCCTTCCAGGGACCTAGATTGCGACTTCCCAGAGCTAAAATTTGACATGAGTGAGGTAATTTTAGGAGTAAATACACAATAAATCAGTGTGTATTTAAGTGTTCTGCTATGAGGTGAGATGTCCATGCCAGTGCAGCCACTGTCACTTAGCCTCACAGACCAGATATTCAACCTGCCAGTTCCTTTATGTACTTGTGAAATTGCACTAACAATTATACCTTCCCACATCCAGCAGTGCAAACACTTGCACCCACACTTGACTTGCTCTTCAACATTACAAGTACATAAGTGGGAGATCTGGCACTCAAGCATTCACTGAATAATCCCCACACATAATACCACATGTTTGCACAGGTGTGGAGTCAGTCAAATCTGTAGCCATATGCACATGCAGGAAGAGTTTTGTACACAAACAGCTTCAAAGACCAAGAAAAGGCTTGGAGTCAAACACAGTCCTTACTACTTCATCACTAACATAATTACATTTACTTACATAAACTTAATTGATGGCATAGCCTGGGAATGGAAAGACATAAAACAACTGCAAAATATTTTAAAAGGTCTTATAATGCATGCTGGCTAGAAACAGTAATGTGCATTTTGTATTACAAAGCTTTCTGAATTTTTTCATCTCTCTATACATTTTAGGACTAAATAAACTCATGAGTCCATTATATGTACTTATAACAGCCCACTTAAAACAGTGAAAAAAATAACTCTGAAGCTGAGACAAGTCAAGACACTGCTCACCTCTTACAGATTTACCTGGTATAGACTTTATGAACTCTGGTTGCTGTGTATATTTTCTTCACTCTACCTAGTAACAAGCAATACTATTTAAAATAATAATATTTTTGGTCCACAGATAAGCTTTCTTGAAAGCAAATAATGTGCTTTTAGGGCTGTATATAAGACCCAAGAAGTTAGTTTTCAAAAAGTTTTGCAGTTCCAGTTACATGTCTGCCTTGTTGTAAAACCCAGGCATACCGAACCCAAACTCCACATCTAAAAAGCTTGGCATTTCTGTAGCAAATAGAGGAGAGGGTCCAGATGACAATGGAATGCAGACCTTGATATCATAGCATCACAGTTTTCTTTTATCTCTACTTCAAAAAAGTTTCCCTGCATTTTTGTAACCAGTCAGCAGGTTCTAACCTATATGGAAGATGAACTTCTGCCAAAAAAAATCCCAACCAAAAAAAAAAAGAAACCAACAACAACAACAACAAAACAACAAAAAAAACCAAAAAAACCCACAAAAAACCAAAAAAAAAACAACAAAAAAAAAAACCCCAAAAAAACCCCAAACACACACAAAAAAATTCACCAAGATCTGAGCTCTATTCTATTCTCCTGTTGCTTGTTCAGCTTCAAAGACAGCCCCAGTAATTTTGAGGAGAAACCCCTGCTAGAGGGGAAAAAATCCACTATAAGTGATCACTTGACATACTTCAATGGAAAGATGTGTGTCTGTGTTCATTTCACATTCACATGTTTGTGATTCTGTGAGAAGCTTCTAGAAACTTCCCGTGTCTGATAGAGCCAGTGCCAGCTGGATCCAAGACAAATCCATTGCAGGCCACATATGCACAGAGAAAGGCAAAAATTGTAATGATTGGGAAGAAAAGATTGAGGGACTAGTAGCAAACTGTTTGTTGCTTGCTAGGCACAGTACAGCTCAAGAATTGTCAAGAACTCTTATGAAATATCCTCAGATATAGAAGTTAGTGCACTTAAATTAAATGAATGGATAGAGATCGTCATAGAGATTCTTTTAAATAAAAGATAGACACATACACACAAAAAATCCACAAGCTGTCTCCAAATTGAGAAAAGTCTTTTAAGATAAGGCTGCACATCTTCACAACAAAATAGCAATAAAAAATTATCATTCAAGAGAGGACTTGGCACAGAGGAAATGCACCCACATAAAGAATTACCTGCTATGCAGAATATCAAAATCAACTAAAGAATTTTTTGTTCACAAAAAAGAAACAAAAAAAGGACAACTGAGGTCATATATATATATATCCACACATAAAGAAGCTGGTGCTGAGATTAAGACAAATCTACAGATGGCCTGATACTTTGACTTCAGTTTCAAAAGAAATTGGCTGGTCCAAGGGTCCCCTTCAAATAAAGAAGCAAAACTACATCAGTAAACATTGTCTTTGTATCATCTACCCAAAGGCCAGACAAGCCCCTTTCTCAACATAAGGAAGGACTATGATTATCCAGTATAGCTTTATGTGAAAGAAATCAGTTTATGAAGACACAATTTAATGATCCAAAATCCTTCAACAAGGTCTGGGAATGAAGATTGAATTTCAATGCAATTGGCACTCAAGGGGGCTGAAGAAAGCAAATTTAGGTCTTGTAGGTTAAAAAGGAAGAATAAAGACCCAGCACATTAGTCAGATGAATGATAGTACCTTGAAAGATATTGAAACATGACATTTAACAATCAATTTGTGCATGATGAGGGAAAACAGCAGACTTAAATTTTTCAAGACCAAATTATATTAGATTAGTTTAAAATCCTTCTTTTACAGGGATTGACCCATCAGATGAAGAATTTAAAGACATGACATAACTTGACTTTAGTCTTTTGGCACTCCTTTTATATAATCTGTGAGAAAATTTGAAACATGTGCCCCATAATAAATCATTACAAGATATTTGTAAGGATGACCTAAGAAAATATTTAAAGATAAATACAAGCTATTCAAGGCATAGTAGAAATATATCCTTGTATGTACCTGTAAGTACATGTATGAAAGTAGTTTTGTTTATTAGATCTGGAAGAATTTTTGTTTTGCCAAAGTATGCTGTTTTAGTAAATCCAAAATATTTTGTGAAGATACAATCAGACATATACTTGTGTCAGAACTAGAGAGGTAGAAGATGAGTATAAAAAAAATTATAGCTTTATAGCTACAGTGTGAGATACAAGATAAAAGAATCAAGTTGAGATTTACTTGGCACATAATGTGGAAAGAACTGGGATTTTTAATAATCAAACAAAGGATCTGAACCATCAAGCTGCAGGGTAAAAGTTACAGTTGTAAGCATCAAAGAAATGCAACAATTGGAGGGGGCTTGGCCTAAAATAAAGCAAAATGTAGGAACTTTTAAAAATTGTCTAAATTTAAATTATATACTTGTAATCAGTACTTTGTGGAAGCCTTTGTAGAGGAAAAACTCTCTTTCCTCCTCAGAAAAGAAAAGTTTTCTAGCATCATTGCTTGCCTTGGGTTGCCTCTGTCTAGTCCCATTTGTGGAATTCCAAAAAGTATTTGACTGAATGAGATAGGAGAGCCGTATTACGTGTCTGAGCAACTTGGCAAAGAGTTTGCAACTAATTGAGGTATTTTGCTAGCTAAGATGCTCTGGCCATGTTCCCAGTCATCAGACCCCACAACATAAGCACTAATATCATTAGTTTTCAGGTTTAACACCAACTGATATTTTAACCCCTCTTTTTCTGAGAACAGAAAGAATTGCCTGGTCTGTGCACCATGGGAAAATGACACTTTAATTCTGATATTTTTATTTCATTGTCTTTTGCCATGCACCACTTTTTTTTTTTTTTTTCCCCCACAGATGACTGACCTGTAAATGGTGATTACATAACTTCTTTAACAACTTCAGTGGATTTCTAGGTTTACTCATTGCCTTCATGTAGGTACTTCAGGTGTTCCAGACATAAACCCCCTGAGATCTATTATCCCTTTTTTTCTTTTCTGGGTCCTAAGTATGAGTTGGTGATATAAAAATCAACCTAATATGCATAGGCTAGTTATATGTGTGGATCTACTTTCCACTGTCTGTGGCCATTGTTTCTTTAGTGTTTTTTTTTTTTTTTTTCCCAAATGTCTGCTGGTAACAAATTTCAGCATTTAGTTCTTCCCTCCTGTTATGCTGTGATTCTAATGTCCTGTTCAGAAATTCTGTCTGCAGCAATTTTATTTGAAAAAACTAAGAAAATCACCAGGTTCAATACAAAAAAACTGAGCTGGTTATTTTGGATATATTTTTCCTTGTCCTACTGGTTCCATAGCCAGAGATTCTTCTTTGATAACTCTTTCTTCTGGCTTAGAAATTCCCCCATCACATTCACACCTGAGCAGTGTAAAGAACTGTTTTCCTCCATCCATAGAGAATCTTGCACTAGGGAGTCCAACAGATCCTCTACAGTCTGAAGCAGCACCATAGAGTAGTCATGTTTCTTTAGTTATAGCCTGAACTCCTGCTGTACCTGTCGTGTACAACACTTAAAAACCTTCCTGGTCAGCCTGGGTTTAGCTGCCTTCAGAGTGACTTTCACAATCTTGTTTGCTTTGGCAAACAGGAAATCACTGTTTTATTTTGTTTTGTGTCCAACTCACTGACCTTTGAATACTTTTTTCTGAATAATAGGTGAGATTGAACACTCAGCTCGAGATGGACTTGGTGCCTTAGGGGTAATGTGGATGCAGACTCCCAGACCATCTCTCAGACAGGACTGGCCTGTCCATTCAGTTCTTATATAAGCAAGACTGGTAACATTGCTGTCTTCTTCTGACATGCTCATATGAATGGGAGCAATGGTATCTTTAGCAAGTCTCCTCTGGAAGACTACATGGGATCAAGTCCTACAAGGGATGTGGCAGAGGAGCACGTAGTGTGTAGATACTGATCAAGCTTTGGTGCTGAGTCTGCAATCTCACTGTCAGCACTGGAACATTGTTATCATGTGCTGGGGCAAGTCTCTAATGCTAATGTCTTGAGGAACATTAAATGGCGAAGTAACAAATGTGATTAAGAGCTGCCCACCTATACTTTATGACACACTTACTGCTATGACCCAACTGTGTTGCCTGTGGCCCCTGGTAGCTAAACGCAATATAAAACTGTCAAGAGAGGGAGTGGTTGCTTGCAGTATTTGCAGATTGCTTGATATATGCCCTCAGAACAATCACAGGTTATATCAAATAGGGGAAATAATCAGTGCACAGGAGGGCAGGTCTGCACCTCAGCAGAATCTCAAACATGCTGGAGAAATGGACCAGTAGGAATATCACAAAATTTTCCCAACAATGGGAAATGCAAAGTCCTGCAGCTGAACAGAAATAACCTGATATGGCAGCGGTCTGGGGACAGGCAGATTGGAAAGCAGCTTTGCAGAAAAGGCCCTCAGGGTCCTAGGAGACAACAAGTTGACCATGAGCTAGCATGTATCCTTGTTGCAAAGGCAGCCAACAGCACATTGGGCTGCATTAAGATCTTCACCAGCAAATGAAGTGATCCTTCCCCTTTACTGTGCACTGGCAAAAGATATCTGGAATCCTGGGTCCTGTTCTGGCTCCGCAGTACAAAATTGACATGGACATACTGAATGTGGCACCTGATATATGAATAGACACTGAGAGTTTACACTGGGGAAGGGAAGGCTTTGATGGATCTGATCTATGTTTATGAGCACTCAGTGTGACTGGTAAAGAAGACGGAGAAATACTCTTTCCAGTAGTACCAATGAAAAGTAAAGAGGGAGTTGGCACAAATTAAAATACAAGAAATTCCATTTAAACAGAAGGAAAAAACCTTTTTTACTATGCACATGATCAACCACTAGGACAGACTGACAAGAAAGGTTGCAGTGTCTCCATCCTCAGAGTTATGTAAAACCTGACTGGACATGGCCTGAGGAACCTGGTCTAGGTGATCTTACTCTGAGAAAAGGGTTCAAATAGACTATCTCTAGAGAGGACTTACAACCTCAGCTGTTTTCTGATTATGTAGTTCTATTTAGAGCTTCTCAGTGAAAAAAAAAGAAAGTCCTGCAGAATTATTTTCTATCTGTTTACTTGGGTTTTTTCAGTAGAAAATATCAATATTATATACTAAAATAATTCAAGTTGGCTGGTTTAAACATGAAAAGGCTCAAGATCCATGTGCAAGAGTTTATTTGTTCTATCTTCAGTCAAGGAAATAAATATCTATCATTTCAAGCATATGCAATATTATGTAATTTTTTATAACCAGAATGTAAATTTTTTGTGATCCAAAGGGTTACTAAAACGCCACAGATTTAGCCCCTACTGTTTGCACTTAGAATGTAAAGGTGGTACCAAAATTTTGTAAATAAGCCACAGATGACTTAAAATGTATGTATATAAAGTATTCTCACCACTGATGTCAGTAAATACAGCTACAATGTGTTCTAATAATGACAGCTGCACAGCAGTGAGACCAGCAGATGTGGAATCACCAAGATTTCTGCTAGTGGAGGCTATACAAGCTTCCAAAACAAGGTGATGTTGTACACATTTCCTGCTGGGAACAGCCTCTGGTGTATTCTGACTTCAAACAGAAGGAACCATACAGGGAAAGGGCTAACAGGAAGTGGACAGATTTGTGTCACTGAAGAATTTAGTGTTGCATGGACAAGTGATATCATTTTAATGCAGGGAAGATTTTCTAGGCACAATAAAACTTATTTGTGTTGATTGTTCCTCTTTTCTTAAGTTCACTAGCATCAGCAGCAACTGCTATCCACCCATATTCTAGCAGACATTAAAAAGCAAAGAATTTCAGTACCTTCTGCTGATTTCCTCTTTGAAATAGAGAACCCAGGTAGGCTCAGTGTCTACCTCTCATTGCCTGCACCTAGCTAAAAGCACCAAAAACTTGGAATATAAAGGAATATTTATTATCCTCATTTGTAGAATGACAAGAGTTGACCTAATTTCTGCTGAGATTGAATCAGGATTTTCTGATCTAAAATATATTAAGATAGTATGGAAAGTGCAGAGTGGGCCTGTGGGGCCGACAGGAACTTTGTTATTTTAGTGCCTGAACAAGGAACTGCTTTCATAGCACAGCTCTTTTGTAGAGATAGCAACTATGTGAGATGACAATGCACAGCAGACCCCACTGCTCCCAGTTCCAGGAGAGCTTCATTGTTCTGGAGTGATGCTGCATAGCTTCAAAATGAAATAAAAATAAAAGCTGATAATATACAAATATGCTAAAAGAGGTTGTTTGGGAGCAGGTAAGAAGGGAAGATTGGGTGCAGTAAGATTTGCCTACTTGTCTTTCTTGTGGCAAAACCATAAGTAGAGAATAAAGTATGGCAAATAAAGGGGTATCAAATTCTGCTGAGGAGAGCAGAAGGTGCAATTTCTGCATGAAGAACCTTAGGCATGCTGGAGTCTTTCATCAGAACCACAGAGTCAAAGGATTCAAGATACCTGGAAGCACTCACCTCAAAAGTGAAAGGCATGTCTTCCACTTCACCTGTTTCAGAGAGACATTGAGCCATTCTGTACATCCCTGACAGCTGTGTAAAGTGACAAGCACATGGTCATACCATGGTGTAATTTTTGCACTCCTTTCTGGTGAAGTTCTTTTACTGTATAAAAATCACCTACATCTGAAGGGGACAGGCTACAAACTGACCCGATCACAGGGCAGGAAAGTCTAAGGACAAACAAGTTAGATTAGACCTCATGTCTAAATCTAGAGATGAGTGTCCCTAATATAAACAAACTTCAGGCCCCCAAAACTGGTACTTCCTGCAAAGAAATATTCTGTCAGAGCTGCCATATTCACTGATTACACTTCCACTGAAGTCCACTGAAACTGTGTCTGACAGAAACTGGAAGTAATTAATTTGTTAGGAAATAGAACAAGTTTTCAGTGACGCTTTTTCTTCTCACTTCTAAGTCGCGAAGAATCCTTAAGATCTTGTTATTTTCTAAACACCATGTTACTGACATTTGAAAAAATATGGTGCTTTGTCATGTGAATATTATAGGCAAAGATGACTAATTTCACAAAAAATTATCTTCTACTAGTTAACAAGGAATGTGTACCTCCAGGCACCAGCTTTCTAGGATGGGATACATCTGTACTACTCTCTAATGCCAAGGCATAACTTTAAGGTTTGCCTGGGACAATAAAATTACTGTTTTAAAGGTCAGGAGGTAAAATCTTTATGGGACTACATGAGCTCCACTGTCTTCCACAACACAAAACTGACATTTGATAAAGTGATTTCTTGACCCTGAGAGGTTAATGGTTGCAAAAAGAAACACTATTAAAAGTATGTTAAGAGATCACTGTGTTAATCAGTACCAAAAATGTTGATTAAAACCATATTCTACAATCCAATATGCCCTCCAGTATTTGAACCATTTGTTTACATTTTGTGTCTGTCTGAACAATCAAACCACTTTTCTTCCAATTCTATTTAATGTTGATTTTTATCTTCCTGCCTCTCACGGGGAACTCGGCATAGTTATCTTTGGTTTCACTGCTCTGCATGAGAAGTTTAAACATAAAGCCACAATATTTTTATTGAAACTTTTAATAATACTAGTAATGAAATGCCTTCTGCCCTCAGCAGTTTTTTAGGCCACCATGCTACAACATTTTCAGGTAAAATCCTAAGATGGCACCAATTGTTGGAGTGATTTTTATAGATTTTTATAGATTTTTGTAGAGTCTCTATATAATTTACTTTTTATGTATGACTACAAAATGTACTGGCCAGTGCACTGATCAGATGGAGCGTGGGCCTTAAATGAGTCAGTCAAATTCTTCCATTGTTAGGAGCTGAATTTCTTGTATATTAAAGTAATGTACAAATATATTAAACCAAGTTTATAGTCATGTCCAAATCATATGACAGTCATAAAAATAACTTTAATGTTATCATACTAAGATGCGGATTTATCATAATTTCAAACAATTGTTGATTTTCAACTTTCAATCTCACAGGCAAATAAATATAAAGTAAAGGACAGAAAGTAGAGTATAATTCATCTGTTCTGCATAATTTACCTGTAAATGGATTGGTGCCATATGGGAAATATAATTTTGGATCATTGATTTATCAAGGTCAATTGAGGAAAACACTTCACACAACAAATAATATAAGTTTCTCTTGTCCAGTCAGAGAACAAACCACTCAACCATTGAACTGTCTGATCTGATTTTAAAGATTAGAATGAAAATATTCCATACTGCTCCAACTGCATGTTTGTGTGTTGCAAGATGAATAGATACACTTTTGGCATCTAAATTTTTTCCACTGATGGCCAAGAGTTTCCCAATGGCATCTTAGCTATTTCACTTTTAAAGTCTTTGTTTGTACTGAACTTTATTCATGCTCAGTCTAACGAGTACTCTGTGCAGAATACATAATTTTGTCTGATCTTTTATAATGTGCATTCAGGAAATGCTCTGTTAGCAAACACTAAAAGAAAGATATTTGGCTGAAGAAGGAACAATAGGGTAGCTCTGGAAAATAACTAGGAAAGTTCTATTAGAGTTGTAGGAAAGTTTATAATATGAATATATGGAGATGAATTGATTGGGAATTTTTACTTGTTATGATATTCTTCTGAAAGTCAGATACTCCCAAAGGAGCAAAGGTCTGCATATGTCAGTGACAGTGGTTTTGTTAGATGTCTTTAATCAACATAATCAGCTAAACCTCTCCAGACTTGAGACCTCTAGTTGCTATTTCATATTCAGAATTTGATATTAGCCTCTTCTTGTTCATGTTTTTTCATTGTTTATCAGAAATACTTTCTACCACAAAGCAATCTGTTCATTCCTTGGTGCCAAAACTAAAAATTAATTTGGAAAGCTAACTTATACCAATGAACAGGGCAGAAGTGCAAGGTCCATTTCATCAGAAATGAGCTTCAAAAATATGCCCTCCCTTGTCTTATGAGATTTATCTATATAAACTGAACTGAACAAACAAGACTGAAGCTGATTATCTTGATTGTACTGCCTGATTTCTGACACTTCCTTCAGAAAAGAAAAAAAATATGTTGATCTGTATTATTAACTACCTTTATAAACATATATTTTTATATTATTTTAAAAAGGTGTTATGTACATAAATATCAGCTTACATGTCTTTGCCTACCAGTGACATCTGATTGAACAAATGTGAAAAAAACCAACATTTTCTGATTATTTTTTGATTTGCATGTTAGAGTCTACTCTTCTTTGGATTAGGAGCATACATGGATTTTAGCTAAAAAGGTGTTTTAAGCTGTTCAGTTTGCAAATACTTAAAACACAAGCTAGGCATTTGCGGGTTTTGGTTGTTTTTTTTTTTTTTTTTCTTAGATTATGCAAGAGCTAAGAATTAAAAATGTAAATGACAGTTTTGTCTATCAAATTTGCCATTTTGGTTTTGCAGTGTCATACTCCTTCTACTTTTTAGAAATCAAGGGTCCTATTTTACAGTGGTCTTTCAAGTTATCTGATTTCTAGAGAAAGGATGTAATTAAAATTATTGTGAACAAAATAGGCCCTCATATTACTTATCTGCTCAAGATAATTCTCAGCAATATTTATGAGCAAAATATGTAATAAAATGTAAGTTTTGCTAAAACTATATTTCCAATATATCTTATATCTTTATATATAGATATATATCTTTATATAAAGATATATCTTTATATCTTCTGACCTATAAAAATGAGAACATTTTAGAAAGCATATTTCAGTTGTCATAATTTTCATTGATGCTTAAAAAGAAAGATTATAATTTTAGAACAAAAGATTCTTAAAGCAATGACTTTTTCAGTTTGATATATTGCATAAAATCATAATGTCAGCACTGCTAAAGTGAAAGAATTTTTTTTTTCCAAAAGTAACTAAAAGAAATTATTTCCTAATAAAGGCAACATTTTTATGATGGGATATATGGTAAGATAGAAGCTAATACTCCACTACAAGCACAAATTTTAGTTCCTTCTGACCTCAGTGATGTTTTGGTCAAGAGTCAAGATTCAGTTCACTCAGGATGCTTTGTAAAAATGCCATCTCTGGACACTGCTCCAGAGGCCACAGATTCTAATGGAAGACTCTCACACTTTCCAAGAAAGAGTAACACAAGACTGGTGAAGCTATTCCAACCATCTTTTCTGTCACTCCAGCAAATTAGAAAAACTGTCCTAGTTTTGGAGGTAAACTGCATTCAGCTCTATTACTTTTGTAGAGTTTACAAGCACTTTAAAATGACAATCAGCTTGTGGACCAGTAAGCAATAGATGGTCAGAGCTGAAAGCTCTATTCTTTAAATTTGTTTTCATATTTTAAACCCTTATCTCTACCTTTCCCATCAGTAAATATATGAGGTATTAAATTAATCTCTATGTTATGCATTATCATGTATTACAGAGTTTGTAGTTTAGTTGTTATGGTACCAGAGGTTTATTGCACATCTTGGATCTCTGTGCTAAGTCCTGAATTGGGACACAGGCAGTGAAAACATAAAAGCCTGGTTTCCCACGCTCTGCATAAGCTATTGTTATAAAAACAATAAGTTGGCAACACTAATATCTGGAATAAAATAAGTTGGAGTCTTTGAACACCTGCAGAGATATGAGGAGAAAGGAGATCTGTTGAATTTTTGTTGTTGTTGTTGTTGTTGTTTTTTGAAAGCCTTGTGGAACCTTTCTAGTGCTGATTGTTATCCTAATCATGCAAATGGTCAGCACCAGGAGGCAACTTGCCTTTCTGTACATGTTGCATTTTAACGTTGTGAAGTCAGAAAAAGATTGATAAATCCGTATTTCAAAAAGATCATTTGCTTAGCTATCTAGCAGGCATATATAGATAACTAGTGCCATCAATTCTAATATGCCATGTTATATGAGGTAGTTTAGATCTTACTCATAACACCTTCCTGCTCCTGGCTAGCAAATGTAGATGGGAATTCACTGTATACACTTACTCATGAAATAATTTTCCATACTGTCTTATCACATTGCCGTTAGCCTCTTTCCACTCAGCGTTGCATAGCTTCCCATTATTCATTCCCATTTTCAAGTGATGTGTGCTGCAATTACGCAATGCTTTATCGTCATGTCTCACCTGGAGCACAGACAAACAGTAAAACCTTTCACAGAGCATGCAAATTGTGAGTAAAGCTAACTGAGCACTTTCCACGGTGGTTTGTGGGTCTGATAAGAATGTAACACAATAGCAATTTGGGCTGCTTGGCAGGGCATAATTGAGTTTCTATGAGTAAGGAAATATTGATTTTGCATGAGGAAGTTTTTTGTATTATGATAGATAGCTATAATGTATAATTCAAGAGCTAAGCTTATGAAATATGATAGCTGATAAAGAAAAGGTCCCTCTCTCCTAGTGCAGTTATGAAGTATACAGTTGATAGAAGCATTCAATGTGGTGTCTGCTGATCCACAGCAGACTCTTCTGCCATCTGTGAAAAACACATCTGCTTATAGCAGGGGAACCATGTGCAGCTCACTAAGATATAAACTTCTAACCAGAACGTTCAAAGCTCCGTTCAGCCACACCACTCCCCGTTAATGTTAATCGGAAGTGTATGGTTTCCATACATCCCTTTGAAAATTATATCCCATGAAGTGCTTTGAAACAATATATTCCCACAAGCATTGACTCAGAGACCAGTACTTCTGAAGGAAAACTTCAGTTGCCATAATTCTGAGTCAGTGCAACTTAAAATATGTGGACATTTTTGCCCCAAAGATCCACAAGGCTCGTGGCTTAGAAAAGAGTGAAGTTTTATGATTTTAAAAGCAATGCTGATGAGATCTTTATTGTTTTAACAACTATATAATAACCAATTTCTCAGCATAAGCTAAAGATAAATCATATTGATGGAATAAGAATGAATTATTAAAAAAATTCATTGCTTAGAATAAATGAGATTTACTCCTTTTAACTGTAACTGCACACTTTTTACTTTCTGCAGTCAGTGGTAGAAATGGTCATTTATTTGCATGGTGTGAATGTATGAAGCATGTTTATACACATATATGTTCTAAGAAAGATGTTTCTATATTATTATCTTAAAATTGTTGTAAGTTCTATCTCCATTATAAAATAAAATAAATAATCCCCACCTTTCTAGTGAGACACCAGCAACAATATTTTGCTGTTTGAGTAAATAAATCTTTCACCTTAACCATGGCTGAGAAGTGGCTGAAAAAGTAAATTTCAAATTTCATGTATTTACTAGAATTGACTGAATGGATTTACAGTGAGATCACACATCAGGAAGGCGGCAACTTCACAATCCTTGTCTGTACCAAACCTGGTTTGCACAACTCAGAACTGATGGTGCTTGCATGCTAAAGCATTGCTGTAATAGCCGAGCTGTCTATGAAAATTTTGCTGTGCTCTGAGCATAGACAAATGCCACTCAGAAAATCTATCCATACTAATCAAATGTGAAGAATAGTAAATTCAGTATAATTGACTCAATCTCTCCTGTGCTGTGTGAAACATTAGTTAAGGCCAAAAGTAACATCTGTAACCATCTTAACTGCCAAGTCCCTGATGCACATCTCACCTGCTTGGGTTAAATGAAGTAAAATCTTATCTTCTCTCTGTGAAAAGTTTGGTGATGTAAATAACACTGTTTTATTCAGTAATGTTATTTGTTCTACTCCCTCTCCACCACCTTGGGATACAAAGGCATGAAAATCCCATGTGAAGTAAGGTCCTAAAAAAAGAGCGTTGAATTTCCAATTTAAAACATTTTAGATCAAGCCCATTCTCAGATGTCATGCTTACTGCAAACTATTTCAACAAGAGTAACCAATTTTCTGAAAATTTTCCCAGGTTTTCAGGTAGATTTTATTACAAAAACAATCAAGAAAAAAGTGAGGGTGTTTTTACTGGTATAAAGAGGAAATCGGTAAAGCACTTGCCCATGACAGGAATCTTCAGCATGATGACATCATTTCCAGGTCCTCTGTCAAAATTTAACTTCTCTGAATGAATACAATGAAATGGCTCTGCTTTCATTCTTTCAAACAAGCAAATAGCATGAGTTCATCTGTTTTGTCTGATCACTGACAGCCCACCAAAAAAACGCCTATTGCACAGCCTTTATCCAACTGAAGTGAAATCTTTAATCTTAATACACAGACCCTTCATGACGTCGTTGCTCGCAAATTTTCCTGTTATTTTCACCCACTCTTAATTTTAAATGGATAGAACGAAAATTGTCTAGATTCCCCTACAAAAGGGGGAAGTGTTTTCAGTCCCCAAAATACAGACTGTTAACCTCTAAGCAGGGTCAGCAACCAAGAGGTTACTTGGGGGTTAATATAGAGCAGCTTGAAAGATGCTAAGACATTGAGTACCTCCTTGGGTTACTCATTTTTTGCCCTTTGAAGTGGGATTAGAAATGCAATGACAGAAAAAGGAGAGGACATCAGTGCTGGCAATGGTGGTGTTGCACAATTCAGTTTGTTGCTATTGAACACGTGGCAGTGCAGCCTGTTGCAAATTGGCTGAATGTGACGGCAGGCCAATGTGATGCAACACAAGATGTTGAAGATGTAAACAACAAGCATGTAGTTGAAACGTTGTTAAGAAAGTATTTATCCTGCTGTGCTAGTATCAATATTGTTTAATGCATCTATACTTGAATTTTCTTCAAAGCTTGGTGAAATTTATAACTGGAAAAGAAGGACACGCGTCTCCATGTGCAATCCTCTAATGGTAAATTTTATCTGGCCTATTTTCTGCTTAAAACAATAATATCACATACTGTCTCTAGATTAAAAAGCTACTGTAGTAGAACTAAATATTGAGAATGTGCAGCAGGGAGAAATGAGAAAAACTCATTCAGGTGAGTAGAAATAATGTGTCTCTGCTTTCCCTAAAAATAGGTTGCCTTGAGTTTTTAGAAATCTTCCTTCAGCATAAACCAAATTTTCATCACTGCAGCTACACAGACTTTTAGGGAAATGTTCTGGTTGTACATGTAAATAAGTGAGATCAGAGTCATGGCCACTAATTAGCCATTGAGCTATTGTTTCAAAATAATATGCCCTTTGGGAACTGACCTTAGACAAAAAAATAATCTCTGTGTAAAACTTCCCCTAATCTTGTACTCTGGACAAGAGTACAGGAGTCGGTGATGAGAAGGGAAGGTGATATTTCATATCTCTGTGCTTATTGCATTTTTTCTTAGCAGCTGAAAAAATGACAAAAGAACTTGAGAAGTTAAACAAGTATGAACTCCCTCCAGGACACTCTTCTTAATTTTCCTTTTACCTATGGCTCACTTTCATCTTAGCAGAGTTTAAATATACATATATATATATATATATATTCAGAGTGAATACTTGCAAAGTCAAATGGAAAATATACTTCACTTGTCAGTTTCCACTGTAACCTGAAAATGCGGGTTCTTCATATTTTGGACTGGGGTTTTTTTGCACTGAACTGATCTGTAAAAAAGATATGAGAAAAATATCCAGAATATTTCAGTCAATATTCAAAAGATTAGAGTGCTATTGCAGAATTGTGATAGGGATAGAATTTCAAAAGGATAAAGCATAAAGATCTACAGAACTAAAAAAAGTTTCTGCAGGATTCTTTCCGAAAACAGACAGAATTTAAAATAATGATCTATAGCTACTGAGTTTTATAGACTTTTACGGGACTTTTTCCTAACAGCAATCATGCTCCGGGACTGAGTACAACATAAAAAGCAATCTGCATTCTCTCTTGTCATTGTCAGATTTTCAAACCAGAGCAACCGAATCAGCTCTCCTTTTTCTTTCTGTGTGTAGCAACAAGGAAAAGGGAAAAAGGAAAACAATGTGTTTTCATGCAGCACTCCATAGCCAAAATTGCTGACTCATTTGACAGTAATAGCTGGTCACATCCTGAGCTGCAGTCAGACCAGCACTGCCTCTCCAGCTGGCCTTCACAACTCAGCGGTGGAGGGGGCAGAGCGGTCAAAATAACATAGCAGTCCAGCAACCAGACTAAAGATTCATGTTAAAAAAGGAAGGGCAAACATCTAAAAATAGTGCTGGAGTAGTGGGAGAAACACATAGCTTCCGTAAAACTGCCAAAACTATCTAATTTGTTGATCTAGAATAGTTTCTACAGTATCCCTGGCTGCTCAGTTGACAAACATGCTGTGTTTACAGGAGCAATACATCTCAGTGTAACCAGGGTTGAAATGACCTGGCTGAGAGAGAACTGCTTCCACCTCATGCTAGCAGGACAATCCCATGGGAGTCAATAATCCCATGGGGGCAAACAGTGCTTGAGTGTGAACTCTTGGTTCATTTGGCAACAATGATAAAAAGGTACAGTGAGGCCAGTATTTGACCTGATGGACTAAAGTTCATTAATGTTAGTCGGAGTTTTTTCCACTGATTTCACCCAGCTTCAGTCACCAGCTCAGCATCTAATTTCAAAAGAATTAATTATTAATTATAAATTATTTATTTTCATTAACTCAAATCTGATGTTTTCAAATAGCTTATTCTATGATGTAAACAACATATCCAATTTATGTTAAATAGAGTTTGAAGGAACCTAGGTTTACTGCAAAAAGTGCTTCTTGAAGCAGAAATGAGCATTTTACAAGCTGCCACATGTCTGCAAAATGATTTATATCCCCAATAATATGTCCTTTGGAAGCGCCATGTACATGTATATTTGTGACATTCAGAGAGTTTTTAAATTGGTATACTTTGAACTGCTTACTCATTTTTCATTGTTAACAGGAATTATGTGGTTAACTCCCCCAGTACATACCACAATAAATAATCATCTACAATTCCCTCAGAGACAATAAAACATATTTTATTCTTGAATGAACAGAATTCATTTTTTTTCTTTTAAATAAGCTTTGTTGTAGAAAAAGAATAAGATAAAAATGAATCTCAAAGAATATATTTATACATAGTTTTTCCTTGAAATTTTGACCATTAAATTTGGGTTGTTGCTGAAATGACACCAAAGGTTCTTTGGCAAAGGATCTGAAGTGGGGAATAAGAAAGCTGAGGGCTTTGCAGTCAATACAACATCAGCCTTTTTTATCTACACCACATTGTCCACTGAAGGAGGGCATTGGTTTCACTTTGATTAGAAGCAGATGTGTAAGGCAGATGTTTAGAGATAAAAAGAATTGAGATTTTACTTATGAAATACTTTCCTGTGAGGCACTCAGGGCTATGAAAACAGGTACAGGTTCAAATTTCAGATATTCTCGGTAGCGGAGGGAAATATTAGATCCTCTATCTAATACAATATTTCCATATAGACAGAAGCACTTTTCTGAGGTTTTAAGGGTGTTTGCACAGTACACTGTGATTATATCCTCAGTAAATGTTCAGAAAACAGCAGAAGTCTGCTCTGCATTAATACTCTACCCATTGTCCGCAGAGCCCCACGGTGTCCACATGGGGCGGTGGGATGGGCAGTCTGACAGACACCTGCTGTGGGGCTGGAGCAGGAGAAGAAATGGCTGCTGAAACCTGAGGCCATTTTTCGTTGCTGTATTTTTGGTGTTTAAGGTTGTGTACTGAATTTTTTAAGCAACCACACATCTATGGCAAAAAAACTGACTATTTTACAGTGGAGTGTACAAGAGAATTAAATCAATAAAAGAAGGGAAACAAAAGTCCCCTTTTGTTTCAGTTCAGTAGTTCAGTATTATGGTCATGAGGACACTCATCACCTGACTGTCCCTGTCCATCCCTTTGGAGTCTCCCCCCACCCTAGCCATGGCCCTGGACTCCATTTCAGTCCCCCAGGGCCATCAACCCCTGCCTTAGTGATGCTGCAGCAGGGTCAGTCTCCAGCTTCCCACAGCCCAGCCCTGACTTTCCATGGACCCTGTCATATCCCATCCTGGCCTGCCTTCATCCCCCCAGCTGTCCTGCTCCTGGCTGGGTGGGTGGGAGCAGACCCCGGTGTACAGGCTTTGTCCTGCCAGCCCTGGCACCCCTTGGTCCCTTCTCATGGCCCAGAGGGAGCTGCTGGCACAGGCAGCACACTGACCATCAGTGCAGGACTGCTGATGCCATCTCTGGCAGTAAACTAAGTGACTGGGAGGCCACTGAGCAATCTGGCCACTTTCATCCTACTAGACGCTGCCAGACCTTGGAAGCAGGATGGGCATATATAAAGTGTCCCTTGGGAAATGGTCCCTGGCCCTCTGTGCCTTCCAGACCTCCTCTGGTAGAGTTAGCCATGGTCTTCCAGCTGTCCCTGGATCTCCAGAGCCAAAGACAGCGCCTGCTTTTAAAAAAACCTGACATTTTAGAGCTGTAATATTTCAGATTTTGTGGGCTTTAAAAGTGTATGACAGTTGCATGCCTGGATAGATTCACTACTGGAAGAGCATTATGTTTGCTATAAACATGAACATTTGAAAAGCTCCAAAGTCTTTGTAAGCAAACTCGTCTGGCACTACTTGACAATGCATGTGTTTTCTATTTGCAAATAAATTTCTGACTGTCCCACAGGGGTTATGAAGGATTCAGAGGAACACATATATCTCCTTCTACAATATTTTATCTCATTTTAGCATAAAAAATGTATAATGCAAGTGATTTTAGTTCTTTCTATAAGTATATTGTACCTTATAAAACTGTTTGTTCTTTTTGGGAGCAGTATAATCTGTTATGTTTTGCACTGAAAACACATGAAGAGGGTATTCTGTGGACAAACTGAAACAGAAATACTTTTCATTACCCAGAATAGTTTATATATAAGGGAGAGAAGGAAAACTGTAGGCAAAAGGAAAAGGCATAAAGAGCTACATATTTTCAGTATTTATCCAGCATCAGTGCAGAAGCTCAGAAACCTGCCTTAGGGTTATAGTTCTGTACAGGGTTGGACAGGTAGAATTCATTTTAAAATGGATTCCTGACCTTTCATCTTCACAGACTTTCTCACTCTCTGTGAGTCTGTAGACCTCTGCAATCCTTCACAGTTCAGACCTATCTCACTGAATAGTCATTTTGAGAAAATATACAGAATGTGGACCAAGGACTCCAGATCCATGACCATCATCAGCAGTAGTAGCAGAAAAAGTAAGATGCCTCTGAATGAGACACTGACAAAAAGTTCATAAAAAGTTTAGAGTGAAAACCAGGGAAGAACGGAAATCCCTAAGTTAATGGATGGCAGGACAGACAAGGAAGACCAAAGACATTGTGAATAGGAACTGGTCCCCAAAATTGCTGTGAATAGAAATTACTAGAAGGACTCTTCAAGAAATGTGTTGGTGGACAATTAAAAATGAGAAACAGGTTGATCAAGTCCAAATTGAAAAAGAGAGAAGTAGAGGACAGAGATAAAAATAGAAAGAAAGTATTTGATAATAGAGGAAAAGAAGTTGAAAAGGCCTATAGGTCTTGGGTTGACAGCTCCCTGGAGGAGCTGTATAAGTGGAAAAGAAAGTGATACAAATATTTTGTAGGAAATCATTAAGGAATTTATATGGGCAGAGTTTGCACTATCCAATTTCCATCTTGTCCTATGGTTGTGTTCATTATTACCATTTAATTATTAATTATTATGTGTTAATTATTACAATTTCTACTCCAAAATTTCTACTCCTTCTTACTTCCTACTCCCAAAACACAGAAGTCACCAGAGTGCACTCATCTGTTCACTGTGCTCCTTAAGCAGTTTTCCTATTTTTGTATTTGGTTTATTGACTTTGACACAGGTGCTAGACCTTGAAGTTCTCATAAAACCAATCTCTGTAGGTAGTGGGCGAAAAGCAACAGGCACAAAAACTTACAGGCAATGAACATGAGTCAGTTTGTCCCTTTCTTTTATTGAATTTCTTATCCAGTTTAATCCTAAAAGCAATTTAGTCAGATGTGCAACATATGTACTCAAAGGTTTCCTACAGTGATATGCTGATAAGACATTCAACCCAAAATTTCACCATACAAACATCTGACTTAAGGACACATGGTACATGGAACATGACTGCAATTAAGGTGATGAGAGGAGGAAGAAGATTTGGGAGAAATTGATGACAGAGATGGCAGAAGTAAGCTCAGCCCCTCTAGTGAGAGAGCTAAGCCTTCCATAGCTAAGAATGTTAACAACTTGCTGTAGTACCCAGTTTGTGCCTGATAACAATTCATACTTAGAGCTCAACCAGCATTTATCAGTGCTGCTGACTGGCAAGATGACTTTTCTTCTTAGGTACAGAGATTGCCACCCATATTTGAAACGTCACTAAAATTAGATTATTGCAGTATATTTGTTATGAGGCTACCCCGTGAAACTCCTCAGGTATTTACACGGAAAGGAATAACTTGCTTCTGTTAAAAGGGGTAGCATCTTGCTAGCATGCGTTTTGCAAATGACATCTAGACAGATTTTTTTCAGCCAAATTATGTGTGTTTTGGTAGACACTTTTGACCGATATCACTCTTACAAGTAATTTTTTGGTGGTAATTAATAATAAGGATACAGAAATACAATTGAAATTACATTTCTATGGTAGCTTCTCTGTGGAAGCAAATTTCCTTCAACTTTCTAACCCACAGAAATCTGACGTACTTTAACTAAAAAAATTAAAAAATAGAAATTAGGAAATTACTTTTTTTTAATGTAAGCAATCAGGGAAGGCTGCCAAATGCTTATCTTTTGAAGACATTCTATCAGGAGTTCAAATTGAGTGAGTAATGCATATCAAAAAGAACTTTAAAAGAACAGCAAAATAATTAGCAAACAGCAGAGACGGAGTGGCTATGAAAAAATTTATTCTTCAAAAATCCAACTTCTTAAAATGAAAAGGAAAACAGAAAATATAAACTCTGAAGAATTAAATGCAAAATAATTAGAGTATAGACTAAACCAGATTTTTAGAATCAATGTATTGTAGGCATAGAATTATTAATCAAGCAAAATAGAAAGAAAATATACCAGAAATGAGAAGCCTGACAGAGTCTTCTGGATTAATAGGTAGTCAAGATAGGTAGTCAAGGAAAGGTCCACTCAGAAAAGACTGTAAGAGCAGAGCTAGCTTAATTCCTTGCATTCCTGCTGATATGAGGAACCTGAGGAAGGTTCATTCTGGTATTGTTATTTTTGCAGGATGAGTCAGAGGAGTCATCTTGAGCAGTAACAGCAGCAGCAGAAGCTTAGAAAAATGTTCACTAAATGAAGAGCAATGAGCCTCAAGGCCAAGATAATAGCCATCCAAGATCTTTGAAAGGGCTGAAATGTGTCATTCTCAAGCTATACCTTCCATCAATTCAAACACCACCTTTTATAAAACAGAAAACTGTTTCTTTTTAAACAAGGTCTCATATAGATCGTAACCCAGTGACCCCTCTTTCTGTACTCATAAGATTGGAAAAAATCTGTCATCAAGCTAGACATAGTATGCATGTAGCTAAATTTACACATCATGAAAGAGCCAACATATTACTTGCAATTTATTGCTTCAAAAGCTGCTTGTGGTGATTACATTATATTAATACAGCTGACATAGGTTTCCAGAAGGTTCTCAGGTGGTTTGCTCACCATAAACCCTTAGACAAATTAGGCCAGCATAGGTTAAAAAAAATAGTAAGTCTTCCTATGAATTTAAAAAACAAGCAGAGATAGAATGCTACTTAAAAGATGGAGGGAAGCAGATATTTTCCTAACTGACAGAGGTAAAACTGGCAGCTAAAAATGGAGATAAAATTCAGTAAATGTAAGCAATGTAAAGGGACGGATATTAGGGCAATCTTCAAATTATGAGTTCCTTAGAGAAGATGAGGAGGTAATAATTGAAGTTCAAAAATGACTAAAAATAATATAGTTACTTTTTGCCCATCAAGGTTTAGTTTACAAAAGAAATGCTGTTATGAACTCAGGAAGTCTCAGCACCATAGATTTCTAGAAGCTGGGAGGGAGAAGGACTATGAAATGTTTCTTCTGCCTCCCATACGCTTTTGCCAGCATTTAGCACTGATCTTTGTCACAGACACAACACTGGACTCATTATGCCCAACCTTAAATAAAATATTGGTTTATGTACCCTGGTGGAATAGTATTCTCTTGATTGGTTGATTATTTACATGGGCTGTAATTTGCACCCTAATGACAGAGGGCTTGTTTCCAATTTCAGAAACATCAATTTTAAAAATAGACATTACCCTTTGGTCTTTGTTAGGCTTTATACAGTAAATAATGTTCAAATATTTCTTTTCATTTCTTTATAGTTTTCTCACAGCTTCTTCAAAAATAAAAATAATTTAAAAATTCTCTAAGTTTACCTTTTTTTTTTTCAACTAACTTAGTTAGGAGGGTTTTTTTGACATTTCTGTAGCAACAGTTAGAACTATACAAAAGTCACAGAATTGACAGGACGGATTTAAGATGTGAGCAGAAGGTGTAAATTTAATGAGCTAGCAAATATGAAGTAGGTTTAATGAGAGGATCTCACAGAATATCATATTTTATGGCCATGGCTTTGTTCTTTGGAGGTAAATGTAAGTAAAATAAAAGCAAGTAGAGTTGAGAGCTCTGGTTCTGAACTCAACCTGCTGTTGTTTAGCATAAGAAAATAATGACGGCTCAGTTAAAATGACAGCTGTCACTCTGTAGTCTGACTTTTTGACTAAGAAGCAAAGTCTGCTAGAAAAGTCTATAAGAATGGCATTAAGTGGTCTTTGTACCTTCTAATCATAAGGTATTACAGTAAAAATAGCAGTCTGATCCAAAATAGAGCAGCTAGAAAATGGTACAGGACAGCAGCTCCCTCATCTGAAATTGCAAGTACTTAACTTATCGAGTCTATTCTCATACCATCAGTACGACTGTAAACTAAAATGTGAGGAAAGTCTGATGAGAAAGTCAGCCTGTTGAAGTTTCTCTCGTGGAGGGGGCTGCCACTGGCTAGCAGTGAATCCCTCCAGACCACAGAAACATCTCGTGTGGGTCCGTCAGCTCAGCAGCTGCTGCATGGGTCAGGCTTGGAAGAAGGAATCGTGCTCTCTCGGGTGAGGAAGGATGTTTATTCAGTGCAGCCATGTGGAAGGGGCTTTGCCAAAACCCCTTCTCACCATGGTGCCAGCATGGAGAGGGCAAGGAGAGAGAGAGAGTGGGCGTGGTGTGTCCCCTTTTTCCCAGCTCGCGGCCTGGGCGGGGAAACACCAACCCAATGGGGAATGGAAGGGGGAGGGGTTCCATCAGGAGGAACCACAGGGGTAGGAATGGGGGGGTGGAAGGGATATACCAAGAACAGACTTATAACAAATACTGATACAAATATAAAAAACTCAAACTCACGTCGCTACATCAGCCCAGGATGAAAAAGCAAAAGGACTTAAAATGTGAAAAATACTTTTGTGAAATACAGCTACTCGGGGAATTGTGAGAAGAAGCATTAGGATTTCCTTAAATGTCGGCTGTGAAATACTGTAATTTATCTGGGCCTGTGCACATACAAGATAATTCTAGGTGTACATTTTAAGGCAAGATTTCTGTGGAAGTAAAAGGCATTTGAATGGCAGGATTACAAGATGTGGTCTGCATGTTTTTGCATTTCCTAACTGCAAGGAGTTACACAGAAAATAGTTTCACCTGGCATGATGAAATTTCTAAATTCTATAATTTTTAAAACATGATCTTGTAAATGGAGGATTAAAACTGTGAGCAAGCGATCCATGCTTTAATTCATCACTTTTAAGTTCCTGTGGGGTAAGTTAGGTCAGGTCCCTGTGGATAAGTTTGTTATTTAACACTCCATCTAGTACCCTCTATGAAGCTTTGTGAAGCCATAGACCTGAGATCATACTGTCTGTGGGATTTGCCTTGTTCACAGTGGAAGCAAGCATCATCCTCATGACAGCAACTTTGGCTTTTCTAATACATTTGTTAATTACATTTCCTCTTGATCATTGGGTGGGAAGAATCTGCATGCTCGTGTGTTTTATTACTTGGTCTGACCTATCAGCACATTCTTGGTGAATTAAGCCTTTGGCTATAACAGATAGAAAAGGCTAAAGAAAGCGTGACTTATGAAAAGTAAACAAGTTAATTTCTTTGCAGCTCCATGTAGACTGTGAGTTTGGAGGCAGTGAACATTGCTCTACATTCTCCCCTAAATGATCACAGCTGCTTTCACATCCACATATGAGATTGGTGCCATGGGCCCCTAGGTCTTATGAATGTTTGTTTGGGTCTGAGCTTGTTTTTCTTGACTAGTACTGCCATTTCACACACAGATTTTGGTCTGAGATAAGATGACATTTTCTAAAGATGATACCGACAGGACATTCTTCATTAAGGTTTTGTTTTCTGGGAGAAGAAATGGCATACTTTGTTTTCCTAATAGCAGATTTTGCCAGTTAATAATAACAACTAATAACCTCTGTTTGCTGTCCTTCAGGATAATTCCAGAGTTGTTCTTGATAAGCTTTTTGATTTTTCCTGACCCCTGTTTGAGTTTTCATATTTATTTCATCCAGTCTCATTCCCATAACAGCAATAAATTATTTGAAGGAAAGAAGGTCATCAATTGCATAAAGGAGACCATTCAAACTGAGGGGTAAGTGATGTAGCCTAGGATGGACGAATTTTATATTACTTTGGGCAACACAAATCTCACTCTCTTTTTGCATAAAAAGGACATTAATGAGGAACCCTATAAGATAAGTTGTTATTTGTGGGTAATCTTATTTTACAATTTAAGCCTACATTACATCTCTTCAACAATGGGACATAAAACATAGGAACGAATGGAGCAGATGAGGTCAATGATCCTTCCATCTGAGTCTTCGGCTGAGAACAGCTGCTTTAGAAATCTAGTATGTAGTAAAGGTTGACATATATAGATAGATAGATAGAGATATAGATAGAGATATAGAGAAATATATTTATAGCAAAGGAGTATAAGTAGAAATCTTGCTTTCCAGATTGATTGACAAGGTTGCCCACTTGACCTGCTTCTTCCAGAAATAATTTAGAATAATAATTTAAAACACACCACCTCCCAATAAATTCCATGCTGCTCTTCTGAATGGGACTGATTAGATATCTATGTCCAAAATGCATGTAGCAAATACCTCTAGCCATTCATCAAAAGCCACAGCACTCTTGTCAGTTGGAGAAATTCAGGTGACTAAATACATGCATCTTTTTTTGAAGTCTTATGTTACTTAACATCGGTCAGGCACGTTATCTCATGGGAGAGAGACCTGTATATTTTTGGAACAGGTTCTGGAGATTAGGGAGGACATACTTGGTGACTAGAAGGTCACTTGTCACCTATGTTTAGCTAGCTGTACATCTCCTTGCCTGTCAGAGGCACATTTCCAGATTGATGAATTAGTATCTCTGTTCTTGTACTAAATTTGAGCTGGGGCAGGCAGTAGTGACACCAGGCCTCATTTCACTGTAAATCAGCTCCTGTTGTAAACTAAGCATATGTTTGGCACTGAAAGGGCATTCAGTACCACCTCTGGCAGAGCACCTACTTGCTTTGTCATAAATACAGAAAGTCACAAACCTTTAGGTCTCAGGCCTATGGACTGATAATTAAGGCTCATTTTAAGCATCTGATTAAATGCTCTGCTGAATTATTATCAAAGTCCTTTATTTCCCATGTTCAACTATCTATCTGTATAAAATCAATATTTTTAGAATGATAAAAGACATACCCATCCTACATTTCAATTTTCTTCATGAGTCCAGAAATTATAGCTTAGTTATGTGAAAACATTCTAAGAGAAGATTATAGCCAATGGAAATTTTAATGCTGAGAGCATTAAACATTTGTGTTTTCAATGACAAAACACTGAGACTCAGCAGTTATGCCTTGATCTTGAGTTTTGAGGTCAGCCTTGGTCACGAATAATCTTTGAGTGGTCCTTAGATCAAATCAAGGTCAGCTTAACATTCCTGTCCAACTGAACATCACCAAAACAAAAGTTTTATAGGGAAGGGTGTAAATCCACAAAGAATGAAACCAAGGAAAATGTTTGCAATAACCTTTGCAGGAGTGAAACTGCCCAGCCCTGGGAACAGTTCTGCATGTTCTGCTATCTTCACAGCAAGTCGGCAAAAAAATAAACGACTTTTAATACTAAGACATTGATTTTCATATACTTATTGTATAGAGTTGTAGATTGACATATTTTTAAAATTTCAAACTCTTTTGTTTGAAAGTAGGCTAAATTAATAATTTTGAACTAAAGCAAACCCTCTGATTGTTTTAATTGAATTTATCTTTGAGAGTACTCCTTGAACGAAGCATCTTACAGTATTCTCATTGTAAAAATCAAACAAACATATACTTGAGTCTCCACTAAAGAACAAACGAGGAGGAGTTTTGGAAGGTGTGAAAACTGAGTGGCTAATGGACTCCATTGGGCAAAGAGACAGGTCTTTCTGAGAGGGCTGTTTATCGTTTGGCTGTGGATTAAACAGATACCGCAGGAAGTGTTTTTGCAATTAAGTTCATGTTACTCCATCATATTTATATTTCAGAATAATGGCTGTGTGCATTTGAATTCAAGGAAATTAACATGTTCTGACCTTACTGTCTTGAGAATGAGGCCACTTTCAGCAGGTATATAAAAAAACAAAGCAATGTTCTTTTTTTCACCTTTATTTAAATAACCTTGTGAGGAAAATCAGATCAAATAAACTATTTATGAATGTCTAACAGTTAAAGAAAAACTAAATTAAGAGTCCCTCTGAATGCAGTTGACAATGGAAGAGCAAAATGTTAATTTTAGAGCCTTGGAGCCAACTTATATATGTAGCAATTTATACGACTTAATTGTATCCACATCTACACAAAGGAGGAACAATCTACAACACATGTAAATACACAACCGATGCTTTTATTTTTATGTATTTAAACATACAGTCACAAGACTGCATGTAAATTTTCCATTTGCCAAAGTCCAAAATACAGAACAAGGGAAACTGGTATTCAAATGCATGTATCAATAATCACTCTGTATGTCAGAAGATCACCAAACATTTCATTACTTAAAAAATAAATATCTTCAGTGGCTGGAAAAGCATTTATTCTTACTGAGAGTTAAATCCCTACAATTTCAAAAATCAGGCAATTGCTAAGTAATTTGAGTACCTCACAAAACATTTAAAACATATATTGGCACCATGTTTTCACTCTGGAATAAAGGCACTGAAATTGGAATTTCCCAAATTTATGCCACAAAAATGTATCTCTCTACGTATACAGAATTATGTCAAATATCAGTCTCAGGCATAGCATTTGTGGACAGAAATAGCTCAAGTGCAACAAGAATGAGAGGGTCAAACCCCAGTCCCAGCTTTATATTGAAACAAGCAGACAAAATATGCAGTTGAATGAGTTTGAGGATCATGTGTGTAGTATGAAATACAAGGGATATATATTTATCAATTATTCGAGATACATTGAAGAAGAAATTATTTTCCATGTATTAGGTTCCTTTACAAAATTTATGATGCACTTCTAAAATTTCATCTTAGGTCCCAAGTCTCATCCTTTTAAAAAAAATTTGACTTATCTGTGGCTTAATATCCTAGTAGGACCAGATGTTACCCTCAATAAAGTGGGTAGCAGGAAATGTACTGTTCCTGGAAGAAAAATACTGTCTTCATCTCTGCAAAGCATTACATTTTGCATTCATCAAAGATTTTTGCATGATGACAAAGACTTGTCCATGAACAGAGAATTGTTGGATAAAAGCCTGAGTTCTTAGTTCTTGACATTAAGATTTCACAGTGACTTTGAGATGTGTTCAAGGTCATTAGCACAGTTTGTGTTAGTAGTAGGGTTTTTTCCTACTTATTCTTCATTGGCTCTGCAAAACTTAAAGGAAAGACATCTAGATTTTATTTACAGTCTGATGGAGTTATGAATATTATTTCTGAAAACTTAACATTGCCAATGGCAAGCTGGTAATTCTATTTATTACTTTGTACATATCAAAACATTATTATCTATTCTTGTCTGAATGCTTAGAGCTCTCTCCTCCCTATTTGTCTTAGGTTCTTGGCAAGAAAAACACTCCCAAACCCCCAGACCTTTTAAGACATTTTAAACTCTCACTTGCCAGTTAAATTTTTCTAACTTAAACTTTGAAGTACATTTTATTTTAAAAAAAGTAACACATTGAGGCATTATGTTTACCTTAAACACAGCTGGGAAACTCTTTCCTTTCTACCTTGTTTAACCCCAGCTAACTGGCACTGTGGAGTATGTCTGCCCCATAAACAAATGTTTATTGAAATCAGATTACCCTCAGTAACACTTTTAAACAAAGCAAAAGGAAAACTACATAGAATGATATGGCATCTTTTACTGGCAAAACCTTTACCTGCATTCTGTTTAAAAAATGTTGGTTAAGATTTTCTCACTGGGGAGTTCAAAAGTAATGAGATCAAAGTTACGAATCTAACAGAAAACAGAATCCAACATAAGAGCCTCCGAAAGACTAATTAAAACTTCCATGCATTCTTAGAGTGAGCAGGGACATGACCTAAATGCTGCTAAACCCTGAAGGATTTTTTTCTGTGACATGAACACTGGGTAGATCACATGCCTAAGTCCAAACTCTATAGACTTTATGTAATTTTCCAGGCACCAGTTCTGAATTATGTGTCTAAATAATTAGGATAAGCTATCAGATATCTGGAATGGATTGTTCCACCCTTACCATTGCAAAAACAAAACAAGAATTTGAATGATTGTGTGTGTTTCTGGTGCTTCATATTTCCTACACACTTAAATAAAAATAGCACTTTAAATTTTTTTTCATTATTGTTTTGAGGAGTCTAAAATTTGGCAGCCATTAAGTTTTCACAGCAAGAACACAGAAACAAAATCACAAATAAGTGTATCACCATAAAAATTACTGCCCTCCCCAAACCCCTCCAAAGCCCAATTTAAGGCTTAGAACCTGTTCTGAAATTCATGAACCAAAATTTGTATTGGCTTTTCCTGAAACTGCATGTATATCTGCAAGGGCAGAAGCTGAATTGTTGTTTCTACATAGAAAACAGGCAAAGATGATCTGGAAAAACATAAATTGGGCCTAAGATAGACTTAATAGATATTTTTGATCCATGACTGATGAACTAAAAGTATCTACTTATGTTACAAACTCAGTTTTCAAGTGGCAGGCCAGGTGGACTTCTGGAGCCTGGCAAATCTTCCTGTGTTCCCAAATTTTTGTATGTTACCTTTATATATTTATGTAAATTCGCGTATGTGTGTGCATGGGGATTGGAATTTATCTTGATGGCTGTACAAACAAAGAATTGCTTTCTAACTTCTCAGAGATGTTGCTTTGTAAATTGTTTCTCACTATAAGATTTTTGGAGAAGTGAGAAAATCGTGTTTTTAGGCAAAGAGCTTTTATTCACCTTATCAAGAAAAGTTGGATAGTGGTCACAGTTTATTTTTGGGGTGGTTTAAGAGGATATTGTTTCACTGAAAGGTATTTCTGTTAAATAGATGTGAGAAAAAAATTAAGCTCTGTGCTTCAAGAGAGCAGCAACTGATTTGCAGAGGGTAGAAAAATGGCTGTTGCCAGTTGTGCACTTGGACATTTGCAGGAGGAGTCTAAGAACATGCAGGAGATAAAGTGAAGTGGGCAGAACAGAGTGTGCTTCTTTTAGCCAATTTTTGTACTACTGAGTTTGAGCAATTGTCTAAGGGAATAAGGTCTAAAGAGGTGAAAGATATATATAGGGCTTCCTGAGGAATCAGAGGACTGGCACATCTACTAAATATGCAAAGGCAGTAATGTGAACTCTGCTGAGTTTCATTCCTTGCTCTCATGTTATTAAATTCTTGAATTATATTTTCATTAGAGGTATGTATATATCATGAAGAGCTGAACCTTAAACAAATACAGCATTGGACTAAACTAAAATCAACAGTTTCCAGAAATATCCCATGGAAAGTACAATACTCTGCAAAGTAAAATCCATAGTCAAGGCGACAGGAGAAGAGATTTTTCTTGGAGGTCTTCTTTGAAGAATTAGGATTGTGTTGAGAATGTGGGGTCTAAGTCATATGATCCCTCTCATGCTATAATCTGGTACTGAAAACAATCTCAGGACCACATGATAGGATTTAACACAGAGAAAATCTCAAATCTGTTGAAAATCCTTTAATAAGTTCCTAGAGACTGGTCGGTATCATTAGGAGGGTTTGAACTTTTAAGAAAGTTTAAGTACAAGAGACTAAGAATGGTGTCACACTTGGAATCTGCACATAATTAATTAGCCAAGACCTCTGAAAGAAAGAGTAGACATTTAATGTTACATTTTATTTTCTATTTAGCTTCTTTGTTTTAGAAAAAACAGCATTAGAAATATCCTGGGGAAAAAAAGTCAGTTAATTATGACTATATTATGACTATTATCTTTTGTTGCATATAGAGTAAAAGAAAGGATAATGAATGAAGCCTACAGAATTAGGTAATAACAGAAAGACAATGAAATTGAAGACCCTGCAGTCAGAGAGGAATTGTTAAAGTTCAGGAAAACGGGACTGAAAAGAATTCATGATTAATAGCTGGGCTTTTGTCAGTTGAACTGGAGATAGCCATAACTTTTTTGGCAAAATATCTTATTAAGATGTATGTATTTTTCTGTAGAATATAAAGCATAAAGCATAGAAGATCTAATACACAACTGTTAAGTTGTTCACTAAGATGCAGCAAACAGCAGTCAAGGTTTTTGCTGTGGTGGATTTGGAGCAGGGATTTGACTCTCAGTAATACACATATTGAATGTTACTGGGTGGCTGTGAGGAGTGGGCTCTCTCATTATGCCCCTGCTGTGGCTGTTCTGCTTTTCAGACTGGAACAGGTCTTTCACATCCTTATAAGGACTAGCACCTGTTTCTGTGGCTTTTGAACTTTGGTTAAGCAAATGCCTACTGGATAGAGTGTGACTGGCCAAGGAATTCTGACTTGCTGATAGCATTTTTTCACTCCTTACAGTAATAAGTGATTGGGAGAAATCAGAGAGACATTAAATCTTTTGTTTCACATTCTGAGACAGAATGTGAAAATCTTATTAACTCTTGAGAGTTTTCATAGAACAAGTAAATTACCTCTTTGCTTAGGTCGGTTGAATTGTATAGTTTGATCTTTACATTCAAAAAACTGAATTGCATGAGCAGATGAGTCAATTAAAAACAGAATGCAAAAAAATATTCTGTAAAGAAATACTCTGGCATTTGCCAGATGCCTAAGCAAATCAGGGATCTGTGAACATAATAACTAACACGTATACTCAAAGTTTCAATGTGCTCTACAATGAAAATCTATTCTTAAACCTGCCTTTAAGAAACATATCAGAAGGTTGAAAAAAGTTTCACAAGTGTTTCTTAAAATTCACTTGAAATAACCAAATCTCTGAGATGAAGTTGGAAGTGTCACAAGTTTGGATTTCTCTGTGTGGAATCACTGCTTGGATAGGCAGTAAAAGGTAAACCATTAACTCATTTAACAATAGTAACTTGCATAAACTGATAACCATCAGATTTTTGACCTTGAAGACAACCTTAATTGGCTGGACAACACTTTTTTTTTTAGCTTTCCCTGAATCCAAGCCTTTCTTCCAGACTGAAGATAACCTCCTATGCCAAAAAGAAAATTTACCTTCCTTTTTTCAATAAGGTAGGAGCAAGTATGAAAGCAATGATATGGACATCATTGAAATCAAGTTTTAGAGCTGACAGGGAGCTCTTCTATTGTAATTAGTGGCATATATTGGGGAAGGTGAGCTAGTGAAATATCTCATCTTCTCCCAGAGGCATGTGAACTCAGCTGCTGAATGCATTTGGTCACATTTAGGCATATACTTAAAGCAGAAGTTGATTTGGTAGTACGTACCACTCCCCAAACAACTGGAACTGGAAATGAAGCTATAAGAAGGTAATTCCCAAAGCAGTTCTTCATTTCTGATTGCACAGAAAAGGTATTACCTTCTTCCTTTTATTTTTACCTCTTCCACTCTTTTTAACCTTCCTGGCAAGAGGCAGCAGTGTCATATTAATGGCACAGAGTTAAAGAACAGTATGATCCCATGCATTGGAGCAGATAAATGTTTTATTTGAGAAGTATTATTGCTGAAGATTTCCAAATATGTTTGGTCCTTCAGAACTGCATTGGGGAATAACTTGTGCTACAATTAATTACTATTATAAGCTTCAGCTGTTGAAACACAAACTCACCTTCCTTGTTTCTGTTTGAGTTTACTGACCACAAGAGAAGAAGCTTTTTTGTCACATGGAACAGTCTGTTCTGTTGTCACCATGCATCTCAACAATCCTTACGTTAGGTACCTGACTGCTAAGGAAAGCTCAGCAGATGCTGGATATTCTGCAAGATGTTCTTGTGCTACTGTCAGGTTGATTTGTCTTTCACATGTGTCTATGAGATCCCATTAGGCCAAAGTCTTAGTGGGTGAAAATCAGGACAGAATTAGTCTTTATTTTAGCTGAAGTATTGTTCAGAAAATATTGTGTTCCTGCCTTTTATCTCTCAATAGCATAGTAAGCCCTATAAACAGCAAATCTGGTTCCAGATACAGTCTTTTATTTTCTTTATACCATTACACCTTTTAACATTGCACAACTTATGAAACAGTTACAGTAGCTAACACTGCTTTGCTCATGTGCTTAAGTTTTGCAAACCTTTTCATTTTGATACCTACTCTTTCACTGACCTTCTTAGCCACCAGATAACATCTGCTAAGTAAAGCATCTCTCAATGAGATTGAAAGGAAAATTCTTCATAATGTACCAAGAGTTCCTGGAAAGACGATGTTATTGCCTAAATTGCACACAGTGCTTGGATGATTGAGGTTTTTCATTCCTCCCTTTAAAGTAAATATTCAAAAGGGTCTGGTCATGTTTCCATTTCTCTTTCTGCCCAGTAGGAGTGTAAGAAAGCAATATTTCTATGTGGGGTGCTTGTCTTAAGCCAAATGTTCAAGTTGACTCAAATAGAGATTGTGTAACACAAGCCAGAGGGATGCTGGAAGTTAAACATATTATCTGGTTGGATACGGAGTAATCTGCACACAGATATGAACTTACCTTTATTGTTTCCCTTACACACTTGTTCTAAAGGAGACCAGAATGCAACTTATGTCTTAAGGCAAAGACATAATAACAGCTTTGTTAGGAGTGGCTGAGAGTTTGACAAAAGATGAAGTATCAGGCCTGGGTTGTCCCAACAGAGGTACATCCTGGTACAGCTTCACAGCATGGGTCAAGCCCCAACTCCCTGCAGTTCATCCCCTCTTCTCCACCTCTATGGATCCAGTGCTAGCTTGTTATACAAGAGCTTTCTGTTTTGCTGTAACTTCCAACACCAACATGCAGAATCTTGCTTGTATTAAAAAAGTGCTTTTATTTCTATTTTTCTGTTCAAAACAATTTTTTTGGCATGAAGAGCAAAATCTGTCTCATCAAAGGGCAGCAGAGTATAATACAATCCATTCTCGTAACAATGAGGGGAGGCAGAAGGTGGTGTTTAGATATGCTTGTAACTTTTTTGCTTTGTGTGCCACACATTCCTGTGGTTGATGGAATGCCAGCAATAGAAATAACACTACCTAAGAAATGAGGGGCTGCCTTTCATCTTGAGATCAGAAAAGTAGGGTTCATGCACTTTAGTCAGCTTTCAAAAAGGCTTTTTACTTTGTGCATGAAGTGCAACTTTACCAGCTCTGCCATGATGATAAAAAAATACTGCCTGATCTGAGAGAGGGCTAGGGTTTAAGAAGCATTTTATTAAGATTACATGTACAATTGTTTGCATGGTTTACAGAATATTTTTCTACCAAAAATGTCTGTTTGTCAAAAGTCTGTTCATTTTTTCAGTTTTGACAAGGCTGAAATCCTGTTGTTGGACTTATTGGAACAATTTTTTTTTCTTTATGATGAAACATACAGAAATCAGAGTCAATGCTATTTATTTGCAGAAAGGTTCCTATTAATTTAAATGTATTTAGGAAGCTTCCTATTTATTTAAATGTATTTAAGCCATTTCCATATCCTCCCCAAAATATTAGCTCATGCTTATTCTAAATTCTCATAAATCAGGTCCAGTCTATAAATGAGTGACATTAATTTAGTCATCTCAAAGTAAAGGTCCCTTGGGGTGTCTGTGATACTTTTTCCATGACCAGTAAGAAAATGGGAAGGTTCATCTGTTGTCTCCTGACAACATAATCCCACAAGATTGCAATGTAATATCAACTAGAAATGCATGTTTTGTTGTTTTAAATGTGGGAGAATCTATGCTGGAGACCACCATGAAACACAGTAAATGGTGACAGGAAGCTGGTCTAAAGGAAAAACTTATAAATAAATCCTCCACTTTAACATTGTTTTCAAATATTTATGCTTCGGTAAATTATAAAATCTCTGGAGGTAAGACTACAGTGATGAACATAGATACCTTAAGGATAGATGTTGGATGGATTTTGTGTAGCCCTTATTAGAGCCATAAATAGTGCCAGTTGCAAGTAAGAAAGAAAGGTTCCGGGGTCAGAACTTTGAAGACTCTTGGGGGTCTTCTTAGATAGTAGCTCAGATCCTCAGCTTCAAATAGCTGTCACAAATTCCTATTGACTTAAACAGAACAATAGTTGGTAGGGAAATGTATTTGCAGAACAGAAATAGTCAGGTTCATGGACATTACTCTGCCTTATCAACCAAACATAAGGTGATGTTTGGGCAAAGCAGGAGGCATTGCTTCTGTGTGTAAATATCTTGATCATGCCAAAGACCAATAAAATCCTCATTGGTAAAAGAAGGGAAAGGAAAAGAAGAACAATTAAGAACCCTGGATTTCATTCCAGTGTAACCTCTGTTTCTCCATTGATAGAGATTGCCTAGACTATTCTCCCTTTGTGAAAACTGGACTTTGAGACTGGCCCAAACTGCACACTAACCAGTAAGATAAAGTTTTTTATTTCTAGTCAGCAAATTTATGCTCTAAATTATAGAAGGGGTGTGTTTCTTGATGTGTATCGATGGCCTCCCATCCCTTGAGGACTCTGGTGCTTGCTGTGGGTCTTATGCCCACTCTTCAAACCATTTTTGGAAGTGATGAAAGGCCATCTGATATAACATCAGCATGGATGCTTTGAGTCTTTGTCTTCAGTAAACATTTATAATCATCTGAATTAAAGTGTTATCAGTATATACAGTATCAATGAATTTTCTTACTCTAGATGCCAAGAAATGAACCACAACTCAACTGTTTTTGCAGAACTCAGAGTGAGTTTCTTTGGCAAAAGGGGGAAAAGGGACTCACAGGAGATAAAGTGGTCCTTTGCTCTGGTATCTTGAAAATTGGTGCCACTTCTAAAATGATGCCACATTTCATCTTCTATAAACCAGGCTCATGCACTGGAGAATGTATGTCATGAGTCTCATAACATCTCACTCTGCTAACCTCTGAGCACAGTAACCAGGATCTTTCTCTTTAATTTTCAGTGAGACTTGAAACACAAATTAAACACTGTTGGCTTCAATGTGTAAAGGTGTCTGGAATTTCAGTGTACCATTTTCTGAACAATTATGGGAAATATTTACTGGAAAATGCTTCTGCCTTTCTGAGAGTTCAAAGAGGGGGTGCGAAGTTCCAGAAATTTGTGTGAGAAATGAGATTAATAACCGTTTTCAGTTTGGGGCAATTGACTTACAATAGCTTTCATTCAGTTTGTAGATTGGTTATTATTTTTGGTAAAAAGCCAAAAGGAAACCACTCACTACTGAGAATACAGGATGTTGATCAGAGGCATAACTTCTCACAAGAAGTTTATTGGTGGATCTATATTGTGCTGGGATGGATAGGTCATTATGTGCATATATTTTTATCAAGCACTTTATCAAGTGCTATTGATAAGCAAACAGCTTTTTCCTTCAGTGTTTCATCTGCTTCTGTCAGCCTGCAGTCCTTGCTAGAGGACACCTTCATCTCTTTTAGGAAATGCATCATGCAGATGACTAACAGGTTCCAGAACCACTTACAACTGAGTATTGGGCACACTGCGAGTAATCCCGTAGCTGTGCAGTCATTCATAAAGAGAAAAAACCCAGAATTTTAAATATGGAAGTCATCCTTATTTTTAGAGTTTGATTCTGTGTTTCTACATGTTCATTTGTATGTTTCAACCTATCCTGTTACAGAATAGTTTACTGGAAATCACAGAGCAATGAGTCCACAAAGTTATATATCTGAATAAAGCATATAAATATACTTTTATACAGAAAAGAAATATTAACAAGTAATATGAGTTAACTAGATTAAATTATTTTAGCAAAAGATTTCAGGGAGACTGCTCCACTCAATAGGCAACTGGAGCAGAAGAAAAGAATCATTGCAATCTGGTTTGTAATTGACTATCTACATAGAAAGTCTATTCTGTGTGGTTTTAGAACTAACATTATTCATGTGGAGAAACTTTTCCTTATCCATCCAGGCTATCCTTCCACATTGATCATTAATGTTCTTTTGTAAAGAGTGGTTGCTTTCTGTTAATTCTATTCATCAGCTAGCAAGTGTTATGTAAAACCTGCCGAGCTGGAGTTTGTCCAAAACATCTTTTTGGGAGGAATGTTGATGTATCCGTACCATTCCCCTACAGAGTTCAAAGATGTCCAGAAACAGATTTTGCATCATTAAGTGGTGATTGCTCATGTGTTGGGTTCATGATTGATCACAAGGCAAATACATGGGAGATTTGCTCAATTAGGAGTCATATCATTTGATCCTGGTATCTTAGGATTTATGTTTGCAAGGCTATGAAAGACGCATTAACTTTCTCCTTGGCTTCTAAAGAAAAAGTTACATTTCTTTGGCTCAGGTTATCTTTGGAAGAAAGGCACTGTCTTAGCTCTTAATCAGAAGCCTGACAGGTATTAAGTCTGTGATATGTAGCTCTATTTTTAAGTATTCATCCAAGGAAATTCCTTCTCTTTCTAAATTTAAAATTTGACAGCAGTTTAACTAAGAATATTCTGGATATCCTCAAACACACATAATATATTTTTCCTACATTTTTCCGCCTACTACTCAGATAATCCAGTTTTAGTTTCCCAGTGTTTTCGTTTTCTATTTGTGATTCTCCAAAAGAAGTTCAGTTCAACATGCAGGTCATGTCTTCTTTTGCTTTAGATGGTTTTGTGACCAAACAGTGTAATTTCAGATTTCAGATAACTCCTCTTATGGTCACCTTTATATTGTTGAATGCTATTACTTCTTCCTTTATGCCTGTTTCAGAAAATCAACAGTAAGTGAAAGCAAAGGACCATAATGCAGGAGTTGGAATATGTACACACAGTGTTGAGACATACATCAAAAAAATAAAAAACTGGAACAATTGTATTTTATCCCTCTTTATATTATATTACATTACTCTCTTCCATTTTCTATTATTCTCAAATCAGCATCTGTGAAGTTTTAACTCTGTGAATTCACTTTCTTCTGTATTGTTATTCTCATGTATATTGCTTGATCCTCTAAAAGTTGGCAAATTGGGCTCAGAAAGTGGAATTTCAAAGCTGTTTTCTATACATCTTCACCTTTTCCATCTGAATTTCTGTAAATACAACCTTTCCCAGAGGTCTTCTATTCCTTCCTAGTAGCTGCCTGGAAAATATTGTGAGAATGCTCTTTATCACTACATTGCCAAGCTTTCTGTCTTGAATTAGTAAGTGACAATGTGTGAGAGAAAAAGCAAAAAGTTTATGAAATGTTTTTAGACATCATATATGATATTTTCTTTCAAACTTGTTTTGTGTTCAACTCATGCTTTCAATTGTTCCTGTGTTCCAAACCATTTAGTCAGATATCTGAACAATCCTGTCTTCCTTTTCTCCTTTGTCACAAATACATAAAATCTTCCCAGATGTTTTTTTTTTCTCTCATTTCTATCTTCCACCTATCATAAAATTCCCTTTTTGCTTTATTCCTAGCATTTCTTGCCTCAATGATGATCTCCTTTTTAAGTACTAAATCTCCTTCTCTGTGGTTTAGACTATTTATTCTTGTTCTCCTTATATATTCTTTCTTCTGTTGGGTTTCTGCATCTTTTTATCTCCCTCTTTTTGTTTTACTCATGTGCCTGGCTGATCATGCTTGGATTTTCTATTTACACAGAAACTGTAAAATGTTTGCTCCCATTCCTGTTTTTCATTTTGTTCCCTTGGCCCTCATCTTGTGTAGTTTCTAATATCAGTTTTTTCATGTGATATGGATGAAAGAATGAATGCCTTCATGAAAACCATGTCTAAATAACAAACACAACTCTTTCCTACAAACCTTGATAGGGAACCAGCCCAGGCGTTCCTTGCACAAAGTCATAGTTCTAGAATTTCAGTGTTATATCTGTAGGTGCTGAAAGGCAGCATGAGGAAATCCAGGCAGAGATATAGAGATTAAGGGGGAAATGGAGAAAAGTACAAGTAAAGTGAGGAAGCAATGAAATTTATAAGGAATACTGCTTTTACTATTCAGGTACCTGGTTGATGCTCAAAGCTTCAGAGTAAAATTACCAGAACAGCCAAATTCTACATGACTATGAGGAGGATATTTGTTTAACTCCTTATTAACCACATGGATGTGTCACTCCTGAGACTATGTGCCCCTCTGGGCACCACCTGATGCAGAAAGCACTCCAGGCCACAGGGCACTGAGATGTTCTACTTCTCTGTCCAACCCTATCTCCCCTTCCCCTTCCCCTTCCCCTTCCTCATCCCCTTCCCCTTCCCCTTCCCCTTCCCCTTCCCCTTCCCCTTCT
>JANPWX010000096.1:11107508-11272758 GCA_024734555.1 Trochalopteron elliotii | reverse complement strand
AGCAGTGAATCCCCTGCCCCAGTGTCAGAGCTGAGCAGAGCAGTGAACCCCCTGTGCCAGTGTCAGAGATGACCAAAGCAGGGAACCCCCTGTCCCCAGTGTCAGTGCCCATGTGTGGGTGAATGTGAGCTGCTCTGCTCCCACCTGGCAGCCACCCATGCTCTTGGAAATGCAGGTACAGGTTTGAAGAGGGGCCTTGCAGGTTCACCTGCTCATCTTGCTGGCCTCCACACAGCCACAGCCGTGCTCTTCTGACAGTTGGAAAACCATTGCAGCTGCTTTTGGGGTTTTTTTCCCCTTCCCCTTCCCCTTCCCCTTCCCCTTCCCCTTCTTCCCTTCTTTGTTCCAACTCTAGCCTCAAGTACCAGCCTATAAACATGAGGAGAACAATATTTTCTTGCCATATTGTAAACTCTGTAAAAAAATCTGTAAGTATCTATCAATGTGTTAATTTGTGGGTTTTGCTGTGTATTTTGGTTCCTAGTGATAATTTAGCAATAGTTTTATCTAACATAGACCTGAAGAAAATGTTGTATAGTATGTATATACATACACATATATATGATCCACTAACATGTATTGCAGTGTAGTAGTCAGTTGAATGTTATCCTTATAAGCTCCTTTTCCCCCAATCTCTACCCAATATGAAATCTCAGATAATTTGACAGAAACAGATCCATTTCTCAAATTTTTCTCTTCAGTCCTTTGTAGCTATTTAGTATTCTTTAACATTTTAACTTTGGCAGCAGTGAAAACCTATGACTCTATCTGCTAGGCTCCATTTCCTCTTGCTTTCATTAATTTCAGACAATTATAGTGTTTGTTTAATTACATAGCAAAACAAATTATGCTAATCAATTCTGTTTACACCCAACTGGGATTCCTTATGTTGCATGGATATCTGTAGTTGGTGAAAAATAAGGAGAGACAGAAGTGGTGAAATGAATTTGATAATTCATCATCCTAGAAGCATGACCAGGTGGAAACTTCATCTGCAGACTCCTGAAAAGCTTGGGTGTGAGATCCAGTCTGAAACTTTTCTCTCAGGAAGGCTGTTAAAGGGCTGAAAAGGGCTCTAGATGGTCTCAGCTCTTTAGAGTTTGTGTTTATATTTACTTTTAGGTGCATTTAAAAAGGAATTGTTCTCATCCTTCTTACTGTAACTACATTGTTACAATCCCACACACTGTTCTCTTCTTCTGAAAGATGAATTGCAGTAGTTGAACAAGCAGGATCAGTAGAAAAACAAAACAAAAGGGGAAGAAAACAAGTATATATTCCTTACTCTTCAACCCTCCACTTCCATAGTCCATGAAATCGCTGACCAAGATTTATTTGTTTATTTTTTTTCACCTCCAGACATGGGCCTTAATCTTTCTGGAGATTCTTTGAAGGATACAAGAGGATATAATCCAAAATATAGTAATATAAATACATATTTCCAAACAGTCCTTCAGTGAGTACTAAAATATTTTTACTTCCTAATATAAGTAAAAAGTTTCTGATGTATGTATACTGATATAATTTTGGTGGATTGAAAGATTTGTCAACATGGCACTGCCTCATTGCCAGGGTGTGATGAAAGTTATGAATTACAGTTCTTGCTTGAGTGATATATGGTGCAGCTTACTGTAGAACCAATCTGGAAACATATTTCATTTCATATTCAGCCCTTTGTGATTCATTTGACAGTTGCATTTACTCTGCAATTGCAACAGGTTGAGGCAGCATCATCACATATGCAATTTCCAATGAAAAATTGTATGTCTAAAATCTGGAGAGAGGGAGGACACTTCTTACATACATACTACTATATGTACTACTACACATACATACTACTATGCTACTACTATACATAATATATACATATTATTATTTAGAGCCACAGTCCTCTTCAAAACAACAAAGAGGAATCAACAGTTTTCAGCCACTTCTTTCTTACAAACTTATTTCTGTTTGTACAGAAAGCAAACCAGTAAGCTCCAGATATGCTCACATAATCTTAGTACTAACAAAAGCACAGTATTGCCAAGGGGGCACATTTAGAGGCAAATTGATTTCACTCTTTCAATGGGAAAAAAATGCATGATACTGGAAAGCATTTTGAAAAAGAAACAACACCAAAGCGAAGCGGCATCCCTTTACATATGCACTGGAATAATTCCTAAGTCCATAAAGAAGCTTAGGTGATTTTCAATCAGACCCAAAAGTTATATCCAGATGTGAATAAAGACTATGTGAACTGCTGCTCTATTTGAAAAATGATCTCTGCACCACAAAATAATATATAATATATACCAGAATACCCTCCTGGCGTCATCTTTGTGATGAATGAATATCATGGTGGAGGAGGAAACTTGTTTTCTTCCTATTTTTTTCTTCCATGCTTACAGATTTATATTGAGGCAAGAAATGAAACTCTGACACCCTTGCTGTTAAGCAGCATTTGAGAGATATACCCTGTTCACTAGCACTGATCAAAGACATCAGCAATTTGTGGGATAAAATTGTGGCTACATCTGGGCAAACCTGATGGAGGGTGGAAAGAGGGGCTCTGTTTCCTTCCTCCATTCCTACTGCATGACTTCTTTGCAGACAAAGACTGTCAGTGCAGTGTGTTTAAATGCAATGAATGCCATGCTGTGCTTAAATGCAACAAATGCCATGTGCTCCAAGGTGTAGGATCCAGACTGTCCGTGCAGGACAACTGTCTGCACACATGCAGTGAATTTTGGCTTTGAAGGCATCTGTGAGGCCAAAAGTAGGGAGCCTGGGTAAATGAAGAGCTGCATGGCTCAATTGTGTCTCCAGAACCTGTACAAAATTTTACAATCACCTTCCAAAAACAGCTTCATGTAAAAGGCAGAGGTAGGTCACCTGATAGCAAAGACAAATCCTTAAAAACAATCCAGTGTTGTGTTACTGGGAACATCTTTAACTGCTGCAGGACTCATAGTTACAAGAAATTTTTTCATTGCTCACTTCCTTCCACATTTTTAAGTACCTCTTACCTGCACATGTGAAGGAAATATGGTTCAGTCCTGCTACATTGCAATACGTACAGTAAAGCTCTGAATTTCTAAAGGAAGCCTCAAAAGCAATCTCAGCAACCATAAGTTTTCTGGCCCAGACAAGTGTGCATGGGTCAGAACATGTGGTTTTCACATTTCCTGTAATTAACATATTAGAAGACAAGACCAATATATTACCTTCCTAAAATTATACTTTTCTCTGGGTGTATCTTACCTCATGTGAGACAAGTTGCTCTATACACCTCTTATACAGACTAGTAATGTTTCCGAAGATTGGACAGCCATCACTCTATGAGGAATGATCGTGGCTTTTTCCTTCACTCTACTATTATGATTCTCAGGAAAAAACAGGTCGGAGTTTGTTTTAGGAGGAAAACTGCACATCCAGATGCATGACTTCATGCCTGTGAAGCTAGGTGAAGTTAGAAGAAAAGAAAGGAAATGAAGAAGTGGGGAGACAGATGTAGGACTCCTTTTTCAGATTCAAATGATAATGGGTGTTCTTATCTATGTTTGCATCACTTGTAGGAACTGAAATGGAACATTTTTGACTTCTACTAAAGCTACCAAGACATGCTTGGAAAAGGGCACCATTAGCAGAGTGTTATCAGTGTGTTCTCAAGCTTTAACTCAATTATACAGAGAGAAGTGCTAAGGCCCTTGGCTTCCAGATAATCCAGATGATTTTGTTTCCTTTTTGACAGTCTCACAGAAAGACAGGAGAGGAAGTTTTAGAATGCCAACAGGGCTGTATGTGTCCATCGGCACAGGAGTCTCTGGTGACAAAAGGTTGTAAATATCCAAACTCAGGATTTCCTTCTTTTTTCTTTTCTATTTTCTTTTCATAATGTGCAGTATCTCATTTTTCTTGCTTTGAATACATCTTTTTAAAGGATGCCCTGAAAACCCTTACATATTTTAGATTTGAAAGAATATATTTGTAACTATCTGCAGCACATATATTTGGTACATCTCCCATGCTTCTTTTCTAGAAGATTCCAAGTCTTCCAAATATTTCGAAGTAATCTCAACAACCTCCAGAAAGATCAAGTCAATGATAGCATGGAAAAAAGATGCCTGATCTCCAGAGTTTTCAGAATGATCACCAGTTCTTGTCAACTATTTCAAAAGTGGGAAGGTTATAATTTTGACTGACAATGATAAAAAGAACAGTTTGAAGAATAAAAGACATTTTCATCACTTCAGCACACCTCCCTTACTCAGAGCACTAAAAACAAGTGATTCACGTATGACATGCAGAATTCCTGAGATTAACTCCTCCAATTTGGCTTTCCCAGAGGCTTTGGTCTATACCAATTACTTAGCATTCCTTCCCTTAACAGGTCTAACTGAAGAAAAGCTGTGGGCTGAGGCAGCAATCAAAACCTTCTGGTGAATTGCCCAGTTCACCTCTTTCAGCCAAGATGTACTTCTTTACATCCAGGGCATCAAGCCAATGCCTTGCTCTGCTGTTTTTAATGGCTAATATCAGCACCAATAATGAAAGTCCTTGATGGAGAGATCAGGGGCTCTGGAGTTCACCAAAACCTTCCCAAAACTTTCAGTAGGCAAAGGCACAAAGAAGGTGTTTTCCCCACCTTGTAAAACCTTTGTGTCTTGTAAAAGGTGGGGAAGTGAAGAAACTCATGGGGTTATTTTCCTAGTGAAGAAACTCATAGGACCACCTTCTTTTGTTTCTGCTCCAAGTCATCAAGTGTCCCTGAAGCCTGAGTGACCTGTATGTGACCTGAAATAAGTAATTTAATCCATCTGTGCTTTGCTTCCACAACTATAAACTGGAGATAATCCTTCTCCACTTCTCCAGGCAGCCTGGAAGATAAATTTGTTAATTCTTGGGAGCTGCTCAATACTTTGACAAATTGGACTCTCTGCATGCAAGCACTTACAAAAAATTTCTACTCCTGAAGCAACCCTTCTTCTATCTGACAGCTGAAAGATGTAGGTTTGAACATACTAATCCACTGGGCCTTAAGACTTAAATCCTCCAAAGTCACCCTAGTGATTATTATGCCTGGTTGAGCATCAGAACTAAAAAAACAAGTGCTGAATAAAGTCAGCCTGACAGAAGACTTCACTTCAGACATTCAGGTTTTGTTGGGGTTCTCCCCCTCCTCACCTCAGGCTCTTTGAAGAGAAAAAAAAAAAAACAAAAACAAGCTGATTGAATATTAAGACAGCTGCCAGACTTGGTTTTTACCACAAATACCATGAAGCAGCAGCCATGGAACTCAAACCCCACATATCTTGCTCTGGTGGAGGAGGCCAGAAAACAAATGAGAACAAAGAGAAGGAAAGAAGAGCATTTGAGGGCAGGGAAAAATGTGATAACAGTGGTTTTTGTCAGGTCCATTAAAATATTGTGCATCTTCACAGGCAGCGAGCTCCAGGACAAGGCTGGTGTGTGGGTGACATTAGTTGTCACAGCTTAAATACAGCAGTCACCAGACCCATGTGGGTGTTGTGTTTCTCTCTACTTCTTCTTGCTTTACCATTTGCTTTGAACTGAGTTTGCTTCAGTGTCCTGAAGAGATGCACAGAGGAAAATGCTTTAAAAATAGACAATTGGAGTATTATGCCAATGAAGAAAATAATACTATGGGATGGACAGGTATTTGAGTCAGTCCTGTTTGATTCCCAGTGGTGCAATGAGGTTTAGATGGATCACATGAGCCACACTGCCTCTCTGATAATTGAGAACACAAAAAGGCCATAAAGGACAATTGGTTTCCTAAATCTCTTGCATATATCTTCCCCTCTATTATGTTGGCAGATATTGCTGGTGATTTATATAAATCTCATCACTCACTTTTATGCATCTATTAATTAAGACCATATTATACAGTTTTATAATTGAAAAGCAAATATTTTAAAACATCATTCTCTGGAAATAAAATATTACTATTCAGGAGAAAACATTTTTTTAGCAACCAGTCAAAGACCCAGAAAATACAAAAAAACATGTAGGTTTCAGGCTAGGGCTAAGTGAGCAACCATTCTTTGTGCTGAAAAACTTTATCTTCTCCCCTGATACCTCCAAGGACTTGTACTCATCTGTTGCTTTTAACTTGTCAGTTACACTTTGAGGTTCAAACACTAAAATTGCATTTGCAAGTGGATCCAAGGTTTACAAGTTTGGTGTGGTTCTAATCAGCAACATGCTGTTCAAGTACTATTTATGAGAACTTGTTGATACAGAAAATGGGACTGGAAATATTGCAGAAACACACTCAGTCTGCTATGGAAGCGACTTCCAAGAAGCTATTTTTGAACAATTTCCACTTCTTGTCTTGCCCTTAAACAGGAAGCAGTAAAAATCATAACAGTCACTATGTTTAAGTTCTCAAGCTTTCTAAAACCTTGCAAACAAGTTTCTGACAGCATAGGTTCTGGTAGCTAAAGTCAAATAAATTTCACATTCCTCGTCATTTTGTGCTTTCCTGACTGAGAATACCTGTACACTCTCAGGTATTTTTAGCAGAAGGACTTTTCAGAACCCAAGACTACATTTTTGTCAGTGGCAATCCTTTGGCAGCAGAGCATTTCTCTGAGTTCTTTACAGTTGAAGAATTTGGCTGAGAAGTCAGTGTCTAATGGTTATGTCAACATACAACTGCACGAATCATGTTGTTGCTATTGTCCTGAAGCAGCAAATAATTTTAGGGCAAATTAATCTCCTCATTTGCAAGTGCTTAGGATTTTAATTCAGCGTGGATACTCAGACCAGTAAAAGGAACTCTGCATTGTCCTTCAAATAAACACTTAGTCCCAGTGAATGCCAGTAGCACCGTGGATGTTACATGTTTGCCTTATCTGTCCTTGGCTGATAATAAAGGAACAGACATCTAGCAAGCATAATTGTTGTTATGGAGAGGGAAAAAAAAAAAGAAAGATACCACTTTCCTTTTGTCAGATAAAAGAAAAGGATTTTAAAAAGCATCTTGCTTCTGAAATTGTTATTAGCAGGAGAAAAAGTAAGAAAAGATACTTTTTCACCTTTTGCATCTCTTCAATCATTCAGCATGTTCTACTTGTTTTACTGGAGAAATCATTTTATCAGCTAATTGTATTTAGAACAATAGCTGATGAAGCACAAGGGAAGCTGAGCTACATGTTCACTGCCCTTGTGCCTGCTCAGGATGTCCACCACGTGCAGGGAACCTCGCAAGCCTTCCCAATAGAGGGCATTTCTGTCCCTGACCTCTGCAGATGTCATGCTGGGCTATTTTTGTTGGTGATGTTAATTTAGGGTATAAATCGGAAAGCAACTTGTTACCTTGAGGGACAAAACGCACAGTACAACCTTTGTGGAACTTTTATCTGTGGTCCATATCTAAAAGCCATAAAAAAGAATCTGACTGATATGCATGGGAATTAAATTAGACGTTAAAAAAAAAATTTACAGCAATCTCCTCTTTTTCTTTTGTCTTTCATTCTTTTTCCTTTTCTCTTGCAAGGGAACTAGGACTCTTAAAAAGTTTTTTCCTTACTACTCCTTTACTTAGTTCAAAGATACGTGCTGATTTGTGTTCTATTTAGCATTACTTATATAAAAGTTTCTTTATTAAGAAATACTATGCAAAATATGATTGTCTGCTGGATAAATGAGTTAAAATGGCCAATGCTGGCATAATTTTACAAACAAAGATATATCTGTCTTGTTGAAAAGGATCTCAGAAAAGTTGGCTGAGAAAGGGCACTAAGAATGGAAGTAATCCCTACCCCTTTCTCTGCTTTAAATATTTACTCCAAGATGTTGTGGATAGATTACAATGATGAAAATATATCTGTCTCAAAGTGTCATTACCTTAGTTAATTGATGAATATGAAAGGTCTGAAAATAATGTTTCTTGCCCTCTCTTTGCTGTGAGGAGCTACTGATACCTGTAAGTTCATACACACATATATGTTTTTATCTATATATAGATATATACAGACATGCAGACAATTATTTGTTTTTTGATGTTAAAACAAGATGCTCTAATCTCCCAGGAAAGGATACTCCCTCCAGATGTCCACACTTCTTATGACAGAAGCCTAGATGACAGGGCAGAGAGGGGATGGGAGCAGTGGTCTCTGGCATCTGCTTTCTGCACAGCTGGACAAGAGCATTTCTCAATACTGTGGTGTCATAGCACATTTCAGAAACAGTAAAAATCTACAGTGAGGACATTTCCACTGGGATTTGAGAGGTCAGGACAGAAAAGTGAGAAAACCTGAGATTGTTCATGTCTGAAGTAAGCCTTTAATTACCAAAGCTTTTTAGAAGTTTAGGACCAGCCTGGTACTAGTCTTATTTATCTGGAGAAATGAATGCATAGGAATGCTAGACTGGAAAATAGTCTCCCCACTTTTGTAAGGGAATATGATGTGTATCTTTTCTAACATCTCTGTCACACTATCAGCCCTTTCTTAAGGAAAACCAGCCATTGGAAATCTACCAAATCTCAAATAAACTAGCACAAAAGAAGCATGGCAAATTAACTGGCAAAAATATTTTGCTGTTACAGAGTTTCATTTTGACCTTTGCCCACTGTTTAATTTTCCTCCTTTTTTCTCAGTTAAGGTGAGGAGGTAATCTTTTAATCATATTCTGGATAAAATAAAATCCTTGAGTCTTACACCATGCTATTTGTTACTCAGTAATGTAAATATTGCTAGCTTCTTTTCTTAGTATTGTTTATCCTTTCTGAAGGAAAGGCAACAGAGCTGGAAGCAGTAATGGTCTCAGTAATATTCTACAAAGAGATAATATAATCTGCCACTCTTTCAAGGCATTAACTTGTATATACATTTAAAACTGGTGTTTACTCCCTAAGTGTCTTTGTCTCATAGGAATTCATGTTTAATGTGTTACCCACCAGGAATATGAAATCCATATCGGCATCACTACTTTACTAGTCATAATCCCTCTTCCTATATATAAGGTATACACTTTAATTAATGACTGTGCATTTCTCTGTGCTAAACTGCTTATTGTACAACTGAACCTACTCCATCAAGTTTGATCGCTAAATGCCACTGGTAAAAAGAAATGTGAATTCTCCAGAATCATCCAGGGTGAGATTCATCTTGTCATACTCAGCCTAATTAAAAGCTGGTCATCCAGTCTGCATTAGCCACCTAGACTCAAGAGGTAGAAATAAGTTTTTCCAAACAGTAAATCAGGTTTAGGACTGATGGGATAAATTACAATATGCGAATGCTTGGTGTTTTTATCATTTTATGAGAAGGCAGATGATGTGATTTGTTTGGACTTCATTTCTGACTTAAAAGGGATAAAATGGATCAGACAATCTGAATTTTAAAAATTCTACCCTTATCCATTACAATTTTTCTGACAGCTTGTCTTTCTGTACTATGCCATGAACTTTTCTCTTTCTCCTCCCCTGCAGGTAATAATACTTGTGGAGCAGTAATTTTAGATATTTTAACAAGATCAGTGATACTGCATTCCAATGCCAAGACCAATATTCATGGGGAGATGCTATGTTTTTTCTTCTAGTAACATGCTCTCTTGGTTTCTCTTTGTGGTTTCTTGGAATATGTTTTTTTTTTTTTTCTCTATTTTTACAAAATGCAAAGTGAAGTTTGTGTTTATGAACAGAACCTTGGAAACCAGAAATATTTATCTCAGAAGTCTGGTAAGGGCACCAAGAGGACAAATGAACATTCTTCTGAGAGTAACCATGAAGAGTCCCACACTCTTGGCAGAGTGAGCAGTTCTGGTTTTTGCAGTGGTCTGCCTTGAGGTGGATCACCAGTGAAGTGCATCTTTGAGAGGTTCAGCAGATTCCATCTGTATTTCTCTCATAAATTGGAACAGCTATCAGAATACAGAAAAAATCTTTAATCAGTGGTGGTCTGGGCCAGATGTGATATTACCAAATGTAAAGAAGATTTCTTTCCCACATAGTTTTTGTATCCTGAAGGTTTCAACCAAAAATCTCAGATTACACAAAACACAAAATCTAGGCCAAAATCTTAAAAAAGGCCAAAAACTTACAACTAGGCACACCTTGTTGATTTCCTAGCCAAAACCTGATGCTGTGCAACTGAAATCCTGAGACTGTAGCAGCAGAGAAAACAGGAAGACCATATATTTTTCCACAGACCACTGATTTCCTAGTTTTATACTCCAGGATTATAAGAAACTAACAATGCCATCCAAGTCCCTTTGGTTGTGAATGCATTATCAATTGCACATCACATATATATTTCAAATCTTTTGTAGGGAAGCACAACTTTTTAAAACACTACACTGAAATAGCTTCTAGAAGTAATAATGAATTTGATCAAGACTTTGGGATTTTTTTCAAGGAAAACTGATGTTGTGCTTAAAGTAATTGGCTGGTGTCCTCTCACAAAATTTCAAGTTTCTCCTAATGGAACTTTTTTAGTCATTTAATTGCAGAAGCAAACTTTTAACAGAGGGAGTTAAGATGTTGCAACAATATAGTAGAATTTATGAGGCAGCCTTCCAGCTCCGGAAGTAGTACTAATTATGCAGAGCTACCTCACTTTCACAGAAAGTTGTGTGAAACATCTCTTACTGGAAGGAATTAGGCTCCTGCACTGGGATACTCAGTACTCACAGCCGGGAACTGGGGTGCTTCAACAAGCCAGCAGGAAATGCCTAATTTTAAATTTCCGCTCCAGACTGAGTTCAGTACATGCTTCAATGTTAGGCAGGATTTATAAGGATTTGGCCTTGCCAGCCTGAAGTTTATCTGTCTTCAGTTTATCCGTCTCAGCTACAGTTTTCCATCAAGACTCTTTCTGTATTCTGCACCATATCACTGCTGGAAAAATCTAATGTATTCTACAGAGCAGAAAGTGTCTTCCCTATCTGCAAGCACAGGGACTAGAAATAATGCCTTTCTAGTTCCAATTTGTTCTGACTTGCCTTGGAGATATGAACAATTTTCACACAGATCTCATAGAATTTACTCTTTTGGTATCTCTTACTGGGCAGTCAAACCTTCTAAAGCTAAGGAGCAGGCAGAGACCAGAGATGCAAGGCGTTTTCCACTTACCACCTACCATCCCTGCCATCTTTTTGAGTGGAAGCAGCTATATATGTAGTCAGCATAGAATAGAGAGAGATGTTCCTGATCCATTCATCCACATCATCTTAGGACTGCATAATGGTTTGGGTTGGAAGAGACCATAGAGATCATCTTTTTCCAACCCCCTGCCATGCATAGACCAGGTTGCTCACAGGTCCACCTAAACTGACCTTGAGCACTTCTGGGGTGGGGTGTCCACAGCTTCTCTGGGCAACCTGTTCCAGTGCCTCACTACTCTTTATAGGAAAGAATTTCTCTTTAATTTCTAATGTAAATCTACCCTCTTTCAGTTTAAATCCGTTACCCCTTGTCCTACCACTACAGGGCCTTGTAAAAAGTCCCTTTCTATCTCTCTTGTAAGCCCCCTTTAGATACTGGAAGGCTGCTACAAGGTCTTCCCTGAACTTTCTCTTCTCCAAACAATTCCAACTCTGTCATCCTGTCTTCACAGGACAGGTGCTCCAGTCCTCTGATCATCTTTGTGGCCCTTCTTGGGACCCACTCCAGCAGATCCATGTCCTTCTTGCACTGGAGGCCCCAGAGCTGGATGCAGTACTCAAGGTGGGGTCTTACAAAGCAGAGTAGAGGGGAAAAATCACCTTGACCCGCTAGCCATGCAGATTTGGATGTAGTCTAGGATGTTGGCTTTCTGGGCTGCCACTGCACCTTGCCAGCTCATGTTGAGCTTCCCATCATGCAATACCCCCAAAGTACTTCTCTCCAGGGCTCATCTCAATCCATTTTCCACCCAGCCTGTTTGATATCAGGGTTTGCCTCCACACAGGTATAGGGCCTTCATTCAGTAGACAGGGCATTAGGTAGAGATTTTTCTGCGTTTCCCTGAAATGTTAGACAAGATTATGCTAATCTCTTTGCTGGATCTTGGGTCTCACACTAAGGGCATTTAGGGACACAATTCATGTGCTGAACTCCACTCTGAAGTAGATGCTGTCTGTGAACACCAAGACATCTTGTTGCCCACAGCTGTGGTGCACTCAGCTTAGTGACTGAGTGGGTCCTTTCCAATCCTGTGTTCCTAGAATAACTTATCAGTGTAGGAGCAGTATATCCTTTCTTTTATACCTTTATTTTGGTGCTTTATGGTTTTTCATAGTGCACACTCTTTGCATGTTTACATCGTCTCTGGGAAGAAGCTGAAGTCATTGCTGGTGCCTGAGGCATTACCAAAATGTAAATAAAAAGATGATCCTGAGATTTCCTGGAAATCTCTTCTCAACATCTGAGTGCACAAGTAATGCTCAATTCACTTTATATCACAGCACAGCCTGATTTGTACAAGCCTTGACAAGCTCAGTCATTGTCATGTGACATCTTTGAACAGACCTGAGGTCTTCACCCCTACTCCAGCCCACCCCCAAGAAAAGCGTTGCACATCATTAAAGGCTTAGTGAGAATAGCACTCTGCCATGCGCCTGGCCTTATCTTGTGGAGATCAGGAGATGAAAGCAGAGGAACACCCCCGACACCAGGCAACCTTCCCTGTGTGGGAGAAGGCAAGCAGCCAAGGTCGCTCAGCACCCACACGGTGACAGGAAGAAAGCACAGCAAGTGCAGTACTCCTGGCCCAGCCAAGCACGGAGAACACGAGCCACAAATTAAGATGCCAACCAATGCTGCCTCCCTTTGATGTCATGCAAGGCAGGAGACATCAACCACAGGTATGCAAACATGAAAGACAAATGCTATCAATCACAAGGGAGCAGCTGCCTCAGCAAACCAGATAGAGTGTGGGTTTCCATTAAAGTAAAACAAATACTATCTGAGAGAAAAGAAATGACTGCAGATGTACCTAAGTCACAGCTGATCTCACTATGAAAGAAAGGAGAGAAAGCACAGAAAAATGGCAGATATACATTTGATCAAGGTTATTTATTACAACAAAGGCATATGTAGAATAAGGAATAATCTTTGTTTTTTCTTGCCTTTCTGTAAGTTTTTCTGTGACTTCATTCATCATAGCAAGAAACACACTTTCTGAAAAGCTCCACAAAATTGTTCTGCAGATGTAGATTTCATTTTTATTATCACCTCGGATGAGTTTGTGTGAATGCCTGTGTTCTAAGCATTAAGATCTAGATCACATCAGTAGCCAGGGTTGGGAAATATGGATCTCTCACATTTGGTGACTGTCCTGGGGCGTCCTGGGTCTGCAGTGTAGATGAGAAGAATTTCACACATGCTGCAAAGGGTAAAGTGAGCCAAGGAGTGGAGGCTGGAAGCAGGTGGGTAACCCTGACATTTTCAAATCCATCTGCCTCAGCTGACAGAACCACTACTCCAGCATTATGGCACACTTTAAACAGAGATGTCACAGAGCCAGCTGACTTCGTGTCTTTACCCAGACAACACCTGACCCAGGAAAGCTCTTCATTTCAGGCTTGCCAATAACAACTAAATGGTTTATGAGATTACCTATAATTCATCAAGTACTCCAAGTCTGTAAAAATCCTTCTGCGAATGACAGTTCCACTGGACACAAGTTTACATCAGTGTGTTTTTCTGAAAGTAGACTGTGATATGTTTATCAAGGACAGTGACTTCTGTGAGTTGGTAGGTCAAGCCCTGAGAACAAGTCCATAGGGCTGCCCATCTCAGTGGAGGTGTTAAGACTAGTCAGAGAGAAGAAAAAGTATAACCTGTCCTCTATCAATTTAGAGTCTTCTCAGAAGCATAAGATTTTAATTAAGGTTTTATATTATTGCTGAATTTCTCTGAGCAGCTAGTGCTTTCAGCAAGGCAATAACTAGAACAACAAACATCATGTAGGTGATACATAGCATATGTACATGTGGCACTATAAGCAGCACCATGTTTTTTCAGAAAAGAATCTTCACTAGAAGAAGAATTACTCTTTTCTCTGTGTAAATGTTTATAGACAGCCTGTGTAGAAGTCCAAAAACAGGTGACAAGATATCTCATGATATATGGAAGAGCTGTCAGCTGAGATTTGGACCACTGTTCCTCCATTCATTATTGTTCATGGATTTCTTTCCTGCTTCACACCATTCTGCCTTGATGTAAGACCACAGTGAAAAGCCAGACAGAGACTGAAACTGCAATCACCATTCTGCAGCATTCAGATCACATTTATGGCTGTTTCAAATCACAGCAGCTCATCTACCCAGTGACACAGACCACAGAGAATATGAGAGTCTGTCTTTTTTCTCTTCACTGGTGCTCCATTGAATCCAAGACTTCATGCTTCCTTTCAAAGCCCTAAGCAGGACTAGCTTCAATTACCAAGTGCATTTCATACTGTGTGACTCTCACATCACTTACATCCTGTTGGAAGGATGGATTTGTCATCTTCAAGTAAATATTGCGAGTGCAGGAAACAAAGCTTCCTGAAGGACAGCCTGTGACCCTGGAGCTCACTCCTCGAAAGGCACAGGAACAGCTCTACCATGGCAAAAGGCAGCAAGACCATTCACTTCATCCCACTGCTGTGGCAAAGAATCGAGGAAAGAAGCAACTTCTCAAATAAATGGATAAGAAATGGACAGAAGCATGGGGGGCCATGTGTTTTCCTAATAGGTGTATAGAGTGAGTGGTTAACATAAATTGTCCTTTGTTGGCAGGAGACAGCCACTCACAAAAAAATAAAAGGCAGGGTTTTGTTGAGGGTCTGAAACTTGTTCAGCATTTCATAATATCACACATATTATGTGTTTACCAGTTCCTTGGTGGTCAGGAGTATGCGACTTCCTTCAGTTTTTGCTTGCCTGGCTCGCTACTTTGGATGATAGTTTTTCTTGTTCCCTTAATTCTCAGTACTACCATAGAGATTCAAATGCTATAAAATACTGATTTTTGGTTTATTGTGTAAACTAGGTGATTTCCTTTTCAAACTGTACTTTATAAAACTGTCATTTTTAAAAAACTTTTTTTCATCTTTTTTTCATTATATTTGGTTAGCTGAGTATATACTGACGAGTTACCCTAATCAGAATCATTAATGTTATTTATGCTCTTGAAACCAGCTGAAAACCCAAATTCCTTTATTTTACAAAGAAAGCAGGCTGATATTTATGGTGTTGCATGCTGTTGTTTTAATACTCCTCATTATTTTTATTATTCTAAAATGTAAGGCTATTTATGTACTTTTTGAAAGAAAAAAAAAGTATCTTTTAAACTGCGTGCTTTTAAGGATAAAATATTTTGTGCACATGTACAAAAAGACCTCAAAACAGCAGAGATTTTATGCCTGTAGAACAGCACAATCCAACAGATGGTTCCATTTTAGGATACAGTGGAACAAGTACTTCACAACTACTCAGATCCTTTAATTGTGAGCAGCAGAGAAGAGCATGAGTTACTACAAAAGCTGTCTGGAGAGTGATGCCCTCTTCACCCATTTGTTGCTGGTGCAAGTGTGATGGTTTTCCTCAATTTCTCTGACAAGCATCTAGGAAAACCTACCACACGATTTTTTAAAATATGAATTGAAAAAATGAACTGCCTCTATGTTTTTGTTCACATTAAAATATACAGTAAATTATGAGCCATACAATTCCATTTGAGGATTTGCTTCTTAGTGAAAATATAAAATACACAAAAGAAAAAGCTAACTTTTTTCTCTCACTCCTCTAAAATTTGTAAAGTCTTCTGGGTCCCCTTTATTAAAGACATAGTAAACATATATGACACTGAATAGCTTTGGAATGGAATGCAAAGTATACAAGCTCATAGAATATCTCAAGTTGTAAGGGACCCATAAGGATCATTGAATGCAACATAGTTGCATTGCATCCAAGTATAAAGAAAATTTACTGGGCAGTTAACCTTGTTTGCATGTTTAAGTACTAGGCATGACTTACATTGTAGTTTAGGGGGGTAGCTGCTGCAACCGGTGACACCAAACGCCACAAAATTCTCCTTATATTTTACCTCTCTTTGGAAAACTGGGCTTTTTTTGGTTGAAATATCTGGGACTCGTTAATAAAGATTGTACAGGAACATATAAATCCAGCTTCCTTTAACCACACACAAAAGCAAATGGTTTTGCTAAATAACAATTGTCATTTCAGAATGAATTATGATTTAAGATGCATTATGTAATTTTTTTTCATGTTGTGCCATCTGGTCTCTCATCTGTGAGGAGGCTCTTGTGCTTTCTATGGAATCAATTAACCCTAAAGACCAACCATAGTTCTAACCTCGTGCTTTAATGGAAAGCACTAGAGTTCTTCTTTGCTCATTTCTAGAGTAATGTGTGACTTGAAATATGCAACTTTGTAAGCCAGCTGGCCAGGATAGTATGATTTCCTCCATTTCTCCATCTTCATTGCTATATCAGATACCTGGACACCTGGAACACAGCACGTGACAGTAAATAATAGATGTAGGTCTGGAATCCAGCAAAGGGAACCTTGAATTTCTGTCTCTCTGGCACAATCAGACAGAAAAGAAGAGCATATACAAGGTACTACAGAAAGCTGAAACTGAAAATCTCCAGCCCAAAGTGAAAAAAAGAAAAGCAGCTTAAAAGATTCAGTCACACAAATATTCTCCATCAAGGCCATGAAATGAAATTCTAGCTAAGGGTGGTGGCTAAATACACAGAAAGACATAAATTACTAACCCATACCTGTATATATATACACACGCCCATACACCCACACACCCACCTGTATCAGGTTATATGTTTGAACTAAACTATTTCTGATTTTAGAGTTCTCTTTTCTCCTCCCTTAAAACTCTCTGGTCTTTTATAGTGTAGGTATGTTTCCAGTCCTATCAAACAGCATGCAAGAGGAACCTGTGTATTTTTTTTTCTTTTAAATTCCACCACTGAATTTCCACAAGTTGTCAATAATAATAATAATAATAATAATAATAATAATAATAATAATAATAATAATAATAATAATAATAATAATAATAATAATAATAATAATAATAAAGGCGAAAAATCATCTTTGCCTCACCACACATCTCCCATGTTCTTCCCTTGAAACCCAGGGGAAAACTTAGGGTTTCATGATTTTCTTGAGAGGGAAAATATATGCAGTTGCCTTCGGAAGAAAGGTGAAATACATTCCAAATGAGTGTCCATCCTAGCCAGTGGCTTGACAGCAATCTGATACATTCTATGCTGGGCAGGTTCCAGCCTGTGAGCCTCATCTAATTGCCATGATGACAGATTCACACTGGAAAAGAAATATGGTCGTTCAAGCAAATGGTTCATGCCTCTAAGCCAAAGCCAAAAACCCCTCCACAAGCCATCAGACCAGAGACTTTTAATCTCAGGGTTCAAGGACACTATAATTCTATAGCCCTCTTCACATCTGGAGGAAATGAGTGTGGTGTGGAGAGGAAAGCACCCCGTTATCCACACATCACAGCCTGCTCAGCTGATGGGCTGGCAACGGTTGGGGACTGTGGCAATCTTACTGCAACTCTTCCTTCTGCAGAAAGGTTCACCCTCAGCAAGTGAGTGTTTACTTTTTGTACTTCATCCACACTGAGTAAATGCTCACTGTAGCTCAATTGGGATTTGCCAAGTATTTAAATCAAATTATTGTTTATTTGTTTTAGTCTTAGGGAGATTTTTTCTCGTCATTTATTTTAAAAAATTTTAAATACACAATAATTTAAATATATAAGAATGTTTGTCTTCTAGATCTCTTGCATATCTTGTATCCAAGAATTCATCCTCGTTAAACACAATTAAAGAGAGCAGAGTGAGAGAAACATTTTGATTTCAGACGATAAAATTAACTGCAACATCATAAGCATAAAACACGGTGAAACATAGCAAGAAAAAGATGCCATGGATAGATTCACTTGAATCCGACAAAGGTCAATATAGGTGTGACTGAAATCACCTATGTCTTGGATATGTCAGCTGCAGATCACAATTAAAAATTACTTTGACTCTCAATTTACAAGGAAATGGAAGCTGGGAGTTAGGAATGTAGCATGTGACTGCTACAATTACCTGAAAATAAATCCTTTGCTTTTGTAGTCCACATCATGCTTTTTCATCTTATCTTTGCATTTTGGCTTTGGTTTTTGCTGTGTTTGTTTGTTTCTGTTGTTGGTGATGTTTTTCTGCTGCTGTTGTGGATCATGAAGATATGTTTATTCAGAATATTTTATGGTTCCCATACCACTGTTTTATTTAGTTTTATTTCATTTATGTGAAAATAGTATTTAACTTAAAAATGTTCTGGTTGATCAAATCTTTCCATTTCCATAATGACAGTGTTGTATGCAGTTCAGTGGCAGAACAGAGAACAAAATGCCTTTGAATTCACTCCTCTGTTCACTACTCTGGTGGAAAGAAAGCGGATGGTAACATCTTATTTGTGGGATCATAAGACTCTCCCCAGTTCCTTCACCTTGTTTTAGGTCTCATCACACGACAACCTACCCAAAACCATAAACTGTTAAGTCAAGCAAGGAAAGAGTTAATATCTGCGATAGGAAGAGTCAGCCTCAACTGTTCATGGAGCCACCTGGTACCTATTACGGAGTGCTCATGAGAGACAGGTGAGAGATAAAGTAGGAAAGTTTTATAGTGTAGGAGAGAACGAGCTAGAGACAGCACTGGGCTAGTTGTAGGGGTAGTAAGCAGGGCCAGGTGTTTGAAGTCTTGGAGAGAGAGATTTATGGGCTCCTTCAGTAGACAAAAACCTCCTTTCTTCTTCTATCTGTTAAGTAATGAGATACTGGAAGGGCCTAAACCAACTAAGAACTGTTGTACAGAAAATACCAAAACAGCATGTAGGGGCCTGGATATTTGCTTAAGCCTGAAGAAAGGATCATGAGTTAATGTGCACTTAATGTAGTTCCTGGTGTTCCAGGGATTCATCTCATGCCCCTGTCCCTATTTGTTGTTTGCCTTTTGAGGGTTACACTTTTTAAAAGTTTTCAGGAATATCCCTGTGTTTCAAGAGGCATGGCAATTTTTAGGAGACAGATCTGGCCAAACAGTCTACTCATAAGAAACTGGTTATTTTTGTAAAATATTTCCTGCCTGAAAAAGACAATATATTTCTCAGATTCTATTAGAGCAAGCTGAGTATTATTAATCATTATTCCCATTCCTAGGCTGTCTGCTGCTCCCCTCTCTGCCTCCTATTTCCCAATTCAAAATCTACTGTGAAAAGTATATAAATCATAGTGGATAACTCCCTTCTATATAAAAAATTACTTTATAATTTAGTTGTTATTTCCTCTCCCAAATAATGTAAGCTTTTTATTTATAACACAGGTTGAACAAAATACTGCTGAGTTATTTCTTAAAGGTCTTACTGAAGGACAACAAAGCATATGAAGTTTGAGCTGTGGGGAAATGTGGTGGGTGCCAGGTCTCCCCTGAAGGCTCCATGGTAGCAGTAGTGTGAGAGCTGCAGGTGAGACGACAGAGCATTTCTACATATTCAGATCTAATCTGCAGGATCATCTTCCCCGAGCCAGCCTTTGTTACTGAAGATTTGGTAAGAAGTGGCCAGCTCAGGATAAAGGTCCTTTTAGACTCCTGAGTTTTATCTGCTTGCCTTAGAAGGTAAAAAACACAGGGCATAGTAGTGAATGCATTCAATTTAAACTATAAGACATAGCCTTGTAATTTCTTTCTGCATTCTCCTATCTTAGGGAATTGTCCTTGGAGTAATGATTAAAATGTAAACTCCAAAACTGATGTGTTTTTCTCTGCTCATTAATGCTGTGGCGTAACATTGTTGTCAGATGTGCTGCTTTCTTTAGTGGTCATTTGGCAACAGTGACTGCCCAAACCACAAAACACAATAGTGGACGTGCTGGAACACTTATCTTTTCCCATGATCCTTTGTCAACCCATTAAATTCATACATGTTAGTGCCAGCAAAACTAGAATAATTTGGGGAATGGATTTTGCAACATGATTCTTGAGGAAGAGGGAGGGGCAGGGCTCAGAAGGTTAAATCTGCACTATGCAAGTGCCCTGGCTGTTTTTCCCTACACAGCCAAAATATGAGGTTCTTTTGACAAGTGATTTTATTTGAATTTTTTGACAGCTGGGTGTTTCAGAGGAGGTCTGCTCAAGCACTCCAGGGACCCCATTCCTTCCCCTTCCCTATGCAGTTTTCCTGCAGCTCATCAAACCTTTTATGTTGGGGGCTGGCTGAAATTATTTGGACTCTAATTAACTGAAGTAGTAGTAAATTAATTCAATGAAATTTTGGCAGTAGTTCTGCATATTACTGGTTTAACAACTCACTGTTAACTTAGGTGCTTTCTGAAGTGGAAAGTCTTAAGGGAGCAGGTGTTTACCTTTAGTGTGCTTCCAAAATCCCCTGGATTTCAGAGCTCAGCTCTTTATCAGTGGTTTGAAAACACAACAGTGCATAAGCTGGTCTCATGGGCTATCAGTGACAAGGCTGAATGATGTACTTTCAGGAAATCCGAATTCACTATGCCTTGACAGCTCCATGCTGGCTTACCACTACCTGTTTCAGCAGGTTTCTCCCCCTGTCCTGCACAGAGCCCAAGGACTCAGCTGTGCCCTGCAAAGCTTCCTGTTTACAGCCACGCATCCTCCGAAAACAGAGCGCTCTCTGCTTCCCACATCTCAGAAGCCATAGACGGATCCCGTAACATCCTGTGCCTTTCCGTCATCACAGCACTGCTCTTTCTGAGAACTGCCGGGAGAAGCTGCTCACAGGATTGTTAACAATTGGTCATCACCTTTTGGATGTGTCACACCATCGAGTACTCCGGACCACTGGGCTTTGCAGACCAGGAAACAATATCAACAAAGCATTTGCCCTTTGTTCCCTCTGTATATTGAGTTCAGTGTGTATCATAGCGGATAACATGCTTCCTACATGGAGAAAACCCAGTAGCTTTTCATTTGAAGCTGAATGTTATACGGCTTTAAAGCGCACAGACTGAACTGGGACACAAAGGTAGCTCAGTACTGAGCAGTCCTGGCAGCTGCACAGTTTATCTCCTCCATTTGTCTCGTGGTTACAGCCAAGGTATGTACATTGTCTGACTCCCTCCTGCAATGTAGTCTCCTCAAGGAGAAAAATGTCCAGTCTTCAGCTCCCTCCAAAGAGGAGCCCAGATTAAGACTTAATACCTTGCATTTCTTCCTCTGCCCTCTGCCCTTCAATGCACTCCTGTTGTCCTCAGTGGTTACTTAATAGCACTCAAGAGAGTGACCAGGAATGACAAATTGGAACATAAAGAGTGAAATCCTCCCTAGTGCAGAAAAAAAATTGAGTTCATAGGTACCTTTGTTTGCTGAGGACTGCCTACACAGGCATATTTTTGGCCATTGAAAAAGAAAAAAAAATCATTAAAACTAAGCATGCTCTTTTTTTTTCAAGAAGTAAGTTATCTTCACGCTGTGATGCTCAAATGTAACCTCAGCCTTGTACCCACTTTTAGTAAGAAGAAACCTGATGCTGTGAGCAGTGGCCTGTGCCACCTCCTGCAGCATTCCATTCATGAGGATGATTGGGAACTGCTCTAGTCCTATCCCTGGTCCAGCCTATAGAAGAATGCTGGGGTGTCAATGTCTCTGTACGTGTGTCACATAAATCTCACCAATAAAGGTCAGGATATTGCCTCAGTGTGCAAATCTAGATTTCCCATGTAGCATTAAGACAGCATGAAGGTTGGAATACATACTGGTTCTGTTTAAAAATTACCTCTAATTAAGCCTTTCCAAACATGTTTGGGATTATAGATCACTCACAACCTTTCCACTGTTCTTGCAGTAAAAACAGCAGCAGCCACAACCATGCACAACACATTATTAAAAGAAAAGGACTAGTTTAAACTGAGTTCCATAATTGCATACTACTTAGCAAAATGTATACTTTAAAAATTCTTTCCAACATGTGAAAGGATACAATAGAGGGTAGAACTTTACATCAAAAAAAATTGCTATAAGCCTCAAAGACTATCCCTACTGGAGAAAAAAGTATTCTCATATATAAAAATAATTAAATGCTTGACAGAAAAAGGTTGAATAGCCCCTAAAACTACAGCTGAAACCAAATTCTTCAATATAGAGTTCAAATTAATGCAATAAAAATGGAACTGCAAGTTAGCTGAAAACTTACTTTTGTTATTCCTCAAGTAAAGTTAGTAATGAAACCAAATACTAAACAGATCTTCTTTCCTACGTGCACTCTCAAAAACAGGCAATGAACACAGAATTTGTGTGAAATAGGGCTTTGGGAAAAAACTGTTGCCAAAACTCATTTACTCTACACAATTCCTAATTTTTTCCCCATCAAACTGGAATACACATATGACCTTCTCACTGAAGAATTATTTATACACATGCATAATGTCAAACAAAAAGAAACCCACAGGAACAATGCAACAACCTGGCACATGCCTTAGAATGTTAATGCATCTTTCTTGACTTGGTGTATGTATGTAGTAACTTTGTAGGAACAGAAATAGAAACTTTGCTCTTTAAAACTTCATTTAGTTGATTTTTGGAGTGATGGCACACAATCGTAGAACCATAGGACAGCTGGAGTTGGAAGGGACCTTTAAAGGTCATCTAGTCTAATGCCCCTGCTGGAGGCAGAAGCATCTTCAACTAGACCTGGTTTTTCAGGGCCCCATCTAACCTGACCTTCAGTGTTTCCAGGGATACTGACTCAGGCAGCCTGTTCCAGTGTTTTACCACCCTCAATAGAAAAAACTTCTTGGTTACATGTAGTCTAAATCTACCTTCCCTTAGTTTAAAACCATTACTCCCCATCCTATCACAACAGGTCCTACTACAAAGATTTTTCTCCATCATTCTCCTAAGTTCTTTTAAAAGAACTTGAAAGGCCACAATCAATTCTCCCAGGGGTCTTTTCCAGGCTGAGCAATTCCAGCTCTTTCAGTCTGTTGTCATAGCAGAACTGTTCCAGCCCTATGGTAATCCTCCTCTGGCCTTTCTTCAGGACCTGGGGCAGACTGAGTATTCCAGATGGGCTCTCACCAGAGACAAGTAGAGGGGGAGAATCACCTTCTTCAATCTTTTTGGTCACACTTCTTTTGATGCAACCCAGGATAAGGTTGTCCTTCTGGTCTGCAAGAGCTTATTGCTGCTTCGTGATTAGCTTTTAATCCACCAGTGGTACCAAGTCCTTCTGAGCAGGTTTGCTCTCCATCCCTTCACTCCCCAGGTCTGCATTGATGCAATGAGTTGCCCCAACCCAGTTGCAGGGCCTTCTACTTGGCCTTGTTGAAATTCATGAGGTTCCCATGGATCCACTGCTCAACCTGGTCCAGGTTCTTCTGGAGGACATTCCACCCCTTTGGCATGTCAGTTGAGCTTGGTCCATTTGAAAACTTGCTGAGAGTGCACTCAATCCTTTCATCTATGTCATTGATGAAAATATTGAATAGTAGTGATCCCAACGTGAACCTCTGAGGGAAACGTCTTGTCACCAACGTGCATCAGGACATTGACTACTACACTCTGGATGAAACTGTCCAAACTGTTCAACCAATTCCTCATCCACCGAGCAGTCCATCCATCAAATGTATATCTCTCCAATTTAGAGAGTAAGATGTTGTGGGAGACCAGAAATCCAGATATATGACATCCATAGCTATCAAGCTGCTATCAAGGAATAAATTTAGTGTCACATTGCTTGGTTGATATTGGGTCTTTGATATTACCACTGACAAGGCAGGGCTTATTTTCGAAGAATAATTTTGGATGGCAATGTTTCTTTTTGCTTGGAGTCAGCTTTGAATACCAGCTGAATATTCTGCTTCACAATGGTGTATTTGACAAGCTGTGTGGCTGAGGTACATATATATATTTATTCCTGTGAGAACTGCTATGTGATTTCCTTTACTTGGATGTAATTATCTTGTTGCTAGATCACAGTAATAGCAAAGGTGACTCAAGTTCCCTGTGAATTTTTCTGTGACAGAGTACCCTAGGTAATTCAGGAAAAGTCCAGCCCAACCGCATCCCACAGCTATTGTGTGATTGTCACTGAGACAACAAAAGGATTGACCCTGAGTGGAAATTACATGAGGCCAAGATAAACTTATCAGTCTCAATAACCTTCACACTTTTTTTCTTCCTTCCTTCTATTTCAACTCATGCTAATTTCACTCTGCAACAGCACAGATGCCTTGTGAGCCACTGTGACCTTCCTTTCCCTTTCTAAATCTCATTAATTTATTCCTTCCTCTATCCAAAACTTTATGGACTCTGAAGATTGTTACAGCAAGCCCTCAGAGAGACCTCACTGCATTTTGGCTTTATAAAGGATGGCATAGATACCTGCAGGACTACCAGATGGTGCAGAATGCCACCTTGGTAAGGCTTGTCACCTCTCAGAAACAGACACCTTGGTAGACACCTACAGCCTCATTCCTAGTGCCATGGGTCAGACTCTAGGTTAGGGCAGATTACTTCACATTCGTCACTGCAAATCTCAGGTACTTTCCTTTGAATTAAAAAAAAAAAAAAAAAAAGATAGCTGATCTAACAGCTGCTCTACCCATTTCTGTGATCCTCTCTTGTCTTGTGAGTCCTCAGGACACTTCAAAACCTTAACCATTGCCAACAGACAGTAATTATTCCCAGGCTTCAGCCACTACCTTATTTTCAGTGAGGACAAAAGGGAATATTTGCAAGCCCAAACTAACATTTCATAAGAACCATGGAAATTTTGTCCTGGGGTTAGGGCTCTAAATAAACTTAGCTGCATTTACTCATGTGCTTATTTGACTACACTGAACCATAGCTGGGTGCTGGTCTTCCTAAATCACATCAGTACCAATTGCCTGACTCCTTCACTGACATTACAAACGCATCAACAGGTAAATGCAACATCAGCTATAAAACTACTTGGGTTTGAATTATCCAAGGACTTAATGGATGGTCTATTAGCACATGACACAGACTGTTCACTATATTCACTATGTAGAAAAACCAAATACCCTGAAAGGGAACAAGGAGTTCTGTAGTTTTCAGTAACAAAAATTATGTTCAAGAGGCCCTTTTAAAAACAGAAAAAAGATATGTAGAAATGAAGTTACAGATGACTCTACCCACCCTTTTCCCTTTCAGCTGACAGTTCAAGCTCTGTACCAGGAAGCAGGCATGTGCCCAGGGCTAACTCTGCTCTGCAACATCATTTAAGCACTGCCCTTTGAAGAAGTGCTGTCTTTGGAGAATGGCTGTCAGACTAAGGTCATGTCTGCACATCTCTACTATTTGCCTATGTGTCACTTTTATTTAAAGAATATGGAAATAAATGCCAACATCCAGATTTACATTTCCTCTATCTCTGCTAAGCAGTTTATTTTGTTTTATATTCTGTTTGTGAACTTTCTGACTGCTACATTTACCACAGTTGTATGCTAACCAATAGAATTAAACACCATGTTTTGTTGAAATTTATGGACATCAAATATACAACATTCATGACATTTTAGAACCAAGTGATTAAATAGGCAACAATCTCTAGAATGTTGATAACCCCAATGTTTCTTATGAATTTGCCTGTTTCTTATGAAGTTGGTGGTGGACTTAGCAATGCTGGGTAATGGTTGGACTCAAAGATCTTAGACGTCTTTTCCAATGTACATGATTCTTTGATTCTAGTGCAGTCTTTTCTCTCACACTTCAATAATAGATCATGGAAATTAATTTCCAGAAACTTTTCCTTCTTTCCTAATGGTAGAAACACTGTTAACATGTACAATGATTTTTATTCAGTTCTCCATAGATAGCAGTGAGACCTACACTTAAAATATAAATACCATAAACATATTCTTTAAATATTTTTGCTCTTCAACTAGGACTCCTTTATTGCAGACTTACTAGGGAGGACAGGATCTGAATTGCTTTGTTTTCAGGTTTTTTTGTGATTTCCAGGAGCTCCCCATTTTCTCTCAAGGCACATGTAGTATTTATAACTCTTGTGTTTCACTGCGATAAGTTACATCGTACTGACAGCCCATTGTCCCTGGTACTTGTCAATGGACCCTGGTAATATATTATTTCTCTCTCTTTCTGTACCTGAGGCAAATTTAGCTGAAGACTGTGCTAGATGAATCATACAAAACCCATTACAGCACCTCCCAAGGTGAAGGAGTCTCTGTGAGACATTTGTCATACAGACTGCCTGAAGACCAGAGACTGTGACTAGGGAGACAAAAAAGTGCCCTGAGTGTGAAAGCAGGTGAATCAAAAATCTTGCCCTGAACTTTTCCTGCCATAGAAGCAAACATCAGCCAGGCTAGTCAGATGGGAGCAGTGTGAGCTGCAGGAAGAGCAATCTGCAGCTGCGCGGGTGCTCTCCAACAGCCTAGCAGAGGGGAGGAATTCATCCAGATTAGTTTACTCTTTAATTTCCTTTGTAATTCATTGTAATTCCCATTGCAATAGGAAGCACTCTGTAGCTATCACAAAGAGATCTTGATTTAGAATATTTAAGAGCAGGGAATGGAAGTGAAAACCAAGGAGTCGGAATGTCCAGATAGAATGAGTGCACACAATTTATCTCTGTCATCTGCAGTGTGAGTTCACTCATGCAAAGTATAACCATCCATGAAGGGCTCAACCCATGAAGAACACCATTCATCAGAGCTCTAGACTCCAGTATAACTCAGTTTGTTGGAGAATCTGGTTTCTTTCTTGATTAGAGTAACATGAACACGAGCTTAACCTTGCTCAAAGAGTGATATACTTTTCAAACTTTTCTTCACTGTTGCCTGTTCTGAGTAAACAGCAAACGCTGAAAAAAAATAAGGTAGGTAAATTCAGAATTCAGAGATGACTATATTACTTTCTCAATCCCTGTTGAAATCCTGGAAATTAAATGGTCCTAGAAGTGCAAAGACTGCTATGAGGTTTTGTTGTTCTCCAGGCCATTTTCCCCTCAATCTGTGAATGTGATCTCATCAAAAGTGGTGGAGTTATATTCATCTAACAGCACCAAGGAGAAAGCTCTGCCAATCCCTCATGTTATTGACAGTATTAAAGTTAAAAAATTTCAATTTTTAATTATTTTCAGATTCTATTAGTGTCTCATAACCTGTGACAGCTACTTTTTATGCCTGGCATGCCCAGGCTGCTGAGGGAACATTTCCAGAATACATTTATATTAATCTCTTTTTTCCCCAATTTGCTATCAAATTTATCAAACAGAAAATTATTTCAAATCTGAGCCAGTTTCTTTAACAATTTAAACCCCAGTGGAAGATGTGTATAAAGGGATGCACAGGTGAGAAGCTGATAAATCAAGCGACAGTGATTTCAGAACAATATCACAAACTTGTATGACTCAACATTGCAAAGACACCATAAACCTACCCAGCAGTGACTTTTTCCCCCCAGAATTATGATTATTTTACCTGTTTTTTGAATCTCTACCTTTTAACCTGCTTGTTTTTACACAGCTACTGTGTTGTGACTTGTCTATGGCTCCAACTCAGCCCCTCTGCCCACAACTGCATGGTGTGGACACCAGATACAATGCAAAAAAAAAAAAAAAAAAGCTACTATTGTGAGATTTTAGAGCCCAGGATCTCCCCAGCTGACAGTTAATTTGCCTATTTCTTACTTTCTTACTCTGGTTTAGTGCTATTGAGACAGAGCTGCAAGTTCTGCTGTGGAAGAGAGATTTATAACACAAAGCATTAAATCAGTTTTTATCCTGTATTGTTAAATGCTTTTTGAGATTGATCTACTTGCCACTGAAGTCACTGGGTGGTTTTCCACTGAGTTCAATAGTTTTTGCATTAAGCCAAAATGAATGAATGAAACAGTAGGACACTACAGCACATACAAAGAGCAGGACAGTGTATTAAATGCATGTGTTTTCTCATCACAATTGGCTGTTTAATCACTGCCTCTCCCCATATAATAACAAAAGATTTCTGGGCCGGGAAAAGATAAATTATTTCAGTGTTTTTTCTTCTATTGATTTTTTTTAGGTGTATCCAAATAACACATGCCAAAAAGTGACACAGTTACTATGTTTATGTAAATTCGGAGAAGCTATAAAAAATAAATTTCCTTGGTAGTTTAAAAAATAGTCACATAGCTTTTCCAAAATATTTAGGTACTCACAATATGTTATACATTCTCACAAAAAATTACATGCCAGCATGCATGCATATATTCAAACCCAAGCAAACATCAGAAAATTTTGCCTGGATGGTAGTTCATATGTCTTAATATCTGCTAAGATGACTAATATTAGTCATCTGCACATTTAAGTTTTGTTGGATGTACAAACTATGTGACACTCCACCCTTGTTGCAACATCAACTTGCAACGTCCAGCATTTTTGTACTTCAACGACTTCTTGTCTTTTAGGGCAGGGGTCTGGGGTATCTGAATAGTGGGGGAAAAAAAGGAAAGGGGAAAAAAATAGTTACAAGATTTTGTAGACACTGACGTAACTTAGTCAATGCATAGATTTTATTTATTTATTTAAATTCACTAAAACAAAGTCAATCCCTGAAAATTTAAAAGCTAAGCATGGTATATGTATTTTATAAATTCACCCTTGTTGCGTATGTACTGCATAAAAAAACTTTTACATGGATGATCAAATAACACTCTTGTTTAACAAGACTTTCATTGACAGGATGGATGGTGTTCCAGGGATGAGCAAGCTGCAAACTGACAAGCAGAGTTCTTTCTGTCAGTTCCCAATATCCATTGATTCAACCATTCATTCAAAGGAAAGGAACTAAATCTTCTTAGGTACGTGTGAAACAAGAAAAAACTCCTCGTGTACAATAGCATAAAAATGTGCTCCAGAGCAGAGGACAAATTAACATAATTGAAAAAAGTTTGAAGAGAAGAGAGACAAAAACTAAGATGCATCTCTGTGGAATTAGTGCTGGCCCTCTAGGCCTGTACTTTGTTGTGAGTAGCTGTGATATATTCTGCTCATTTCACTTCTAGAGGAAATTACAAATCCTTAAAAATTCCACAACAGTCATGAAGCATCAAATATTGAAAATCTGAGAAAACTTGATGCTTTCTGGGATATTTCCAGATTCCACTTAATTCGTGACTCATGATAGCAATTATCCTCTCCATGCTAGGGGTACAGTAACTAATTAAGTAGGCTCATGAAAGCACCTTCAGAATCTGGAAGGAAAGCACAGCTGATGTGATTATATTCCTGACAGGTTCCTCTGTCCAAAGTAAACTTTAAACTGCTTAAGTCCACAGTTCAAATGAATAGAAATCAAGTGCCTGGGATTGGAAGTAGTTTAATGCAGTTTAATGTACCATTCACTTTAAAAGATATTGTTCTTTGGAGGAGTCGTTCTTTATATTTTATGATGTTTGGAGGCAGAGCTGCCTAATGACTATAACTAAAAGCTGTCTGAGTTATAAGTATGACTGAACTATTTAAACATCACTCATTATGGGGAAGACTGATGGCTACCTTGATTCACAGCCTGCCAAGTTGTTATAAGTTCAAGGTACTGAACCTCCTGGAAACCAAACAAATTGCACAGCCTGAGTGAACCCAAAAGACAACACTAAGAGCAGCCATGCTGGCACCCTCTCTTGAGCTCTGAGTTCCTGAGAAGGGATGATCAAAGCTCCCATGCTCCTGATAGTAATTCAGATGCTTTGATATCACACATTTACATCCTTCCTATGTTGGTTTTTTTTTTGTTTTTTTTTTACAATATAGTAAACAGGATGAAAGAAAAATGAGAAAAGAAAGAATAAAAAAGATGAAAAGAAGAAAAAACAGAAGTTGGAAAAGTATCTAAGTTTTCCCAGAGAAAAGATTACTAACAGAATTAATTTGTTTGTACTGACATTGAATCAAAGTTATGGACAAGAATTTGCTGAAGCAAGGAGCTCACATGTATGTCTGAGAGAGTTACTCAGTCACACCATTCCTTGTTGAACTTTTCTGGAGGTGATGCTGCAAGGAATGTCATTTTCACACTGTGAGAAGACAGAAACTCACTATTCCATTCTGGATGGATCAACTGATTAAAGTCCTCTTCTTCCCAAAGACATTTGCTGACATTTCAGTTGCTGAGGCATGAATGGGTAAGGGCAAGAAGCTCTTGCTTAGAAAGCAGAGATGATGTCCAAACACTTGTTAAAAAAAAAAAAAAATCTGTGATTCAATGCTTTACTTAGCTGAGAATCCAGTTAATATTTAAATAAAATTGTGTACATCTGTACATCTGTGTTTGAGTGCAAATGTATAAACATCATGTTATGTATGCATATGTGTGTTAGCATGCACCAAAATGTATAACTCTTTACAGGTTTTCAATGCTTTTTTCTTTTCACTGTACTACTTTTTTGTGATTTATATTTAATCACTTAGAGGAGGAAGACTACTTTTCATGCTCTCAGCACAAAAGACAGACTAGGTTGTCAGTAGCATTAGACACAGTGATATTCTTTCCCTACCTGCACACATAGTAGCACGTAATTACTTACATTTAAAAAATGGAAGAGCACTACAACTCATCTGAGTCCTTTCAGAAGCAGCAAACATTCTTGCTCCGTGTTCAGATCACAGGATCATGCTGTCATGTGCAGTTTATGTGGCTGATTATACCCGGATGGCTTCACAGCCTTCTGCCAAAGACCTTAAGCTTTTTTAATGGTACTATTAAAGTTTTCCCTCTGCAGATAGGTCTCAAACACTTAAGATTTTGAAATAATTCCATTACAGTTCTCTGACATGACATTTTCCACCCTGATGCACTCTTCTGAGGATTAAATTATATAAATAAAAGAATCCTGCATGTGACAACATGTCTCGAGAGACTCAGTGATATAAAATATGCTTTAGCTACTTAAGTTAATTGATTTTTAGACAATCCTTAAACAAGTCTGCAATTGCTACTGTCTTCTCCTTGGAATTAAAGCCCTCCTTCTGGCTCAACTATTTCAACTTTCAGAAGTTTGACACTAATTTCTCTGTCCAATTATTTTGTTCCAAGGCACTCTGCTGTAAATTACTGAAATTCTAAAACATGAAGGCATGTTTACCTGCTCAAAATGCTACATCAGCTGAAAATGTGCAGTGTTTTTCTTTTCAATAGAATTATCACCTTTAGGGTAACAGCTAAGGATTCCTTTTATGTTTCCTTTAAAGGTATAATTCTTCTTTTATTAATTTTCTACTGCATGTTATTGTCTTTCATTTAACAAAGAATTTTAAATATAATTAACTGCACCATAAGAAAATGATATAGCATAGCTGCACTCGGAAACAGATGAGTTTGCCTCTTGTAAAAGGACAAAAGTATTTCAAATTAAAGATGAAGTTGCCTACTATTAGGCTCTTAACTGCACATTTCATTTATTTTATGGAAAAGAAAATATCAGGCCTCTGAAGTCAATAGGCAATGATTTTCATCTGTCACTTTTGGTAATGGAGGCTGAGCTACTTGGTGCTATCTAGAGTATTTAAGTACAAAATTGCAATGAAACTAATGGGACCTGCATAGCTAAGCCTTGTGCTTTGTATTCAGTCATAGTATCAGCTGTAGGATCCTAAAAGACTGGAAAAGCTACTGTCAGCTTTGAAACTGGCTGGGTTGCTTAACTTGTCCACTTACCTCAATCCTTGTTGGGTAAAGGGCAAACTTTGACGTAATTATCGCGTTTTCCATTTGGGAACAAAATGTGTAAATAATTTCCTGTTAGTAAAAGGGCTTTGTTCTTACAGATCATTCCTGCCACTACAGCTGTAGTATTGATGAATTAATCATGGGGGGGGTGGGAGGAACAATCATTGTTTTACTGCCCTTAATATGAGAAGCAATATTCAAACAGGAATATGAGAATGGAAATATCATAATAGAAAAAAGCCAATGGAGAAGTTGTTGAAGAGAGCTTTGACTCACAGTACAGTGGGTTGTAACACTGATAATTAGGTCTGATAGCAGCAGAGCAGCAGTATCTCCAAAAGGTCTGTTCTGTCTTCTGTCCACGTTATCTTAGTTTTGAACATTTTGTCTTTATTCTTCTATTGCAAGCAGAGAATCCAGTGTAGGCAAGGGTGACATTGCCCCAGCAACTTCAGTTATTTTTGTAAGCCGCAAAGTGAGACCAGAAGGAAAACATCCAGACAAAATAATAGGATTCTATCAAATTTGTCTCAATATTTTCATCACTCCCCACTTTGCATCTGGAACATGCTCACACACAGTAGGCACGGATGAAATGGGGCCAGGATTTCTTTCAAACTCACAAAGGTTCTACTTATTTTTGATGTGAGTCAGCTCCCAGCAGATGTACCATAAACACTTCCACCCCACAGAAATCAGGGGGAGGTGAATAAGGGCCACAAAGCAAGGAGTTGTAGGGAGGAATTAGTATGAATTCTTTTGTTTCCCTATGGGTTGATGTAACCAGACTGTGCTCTGAGGAATAATGCTGCAATTTATTCACTGAGTCACCCAATGCCAGAAATTTTGGCTTTGTTATTTATAAGGTAGGCAATATAAATTCAATTTTCCTTGTGATGAAAATTAAATATTCGAAAAAAGGATATTTGACATTTCACAGCACTTCAGCTTAAAAAAGGAAACTGAGATCTGAAGTGCTATTATTATGAAACATCTCTAAAATGTTGTGGATAACATAATTTAAAACCTGATTGCAGTAAACTTAAGCAAATGGATACCACTACTTTTCTGGTGATGAATGTTTATTGGGAGCAATATAGCTCCCTATGCACTATGCAGCTGTATAGTCTTACCACACTAGAGGGGCAAGAGGGAACTGCTGGGGCTCCATTGGCTGCAGAGAGATTCTGGAAGTATGTGAAGCACAGGGAACCAGCCAAGGCACTTTGTTAATGCTGTGGTTCCTCTGCTCAGCTGAGAACAAAAAAAAAAGAGAGGCTGAGGAATCAGCAAGTGCACTCTGAAAGAAGAGAACTGGAACAGAAACTAATTGTTAAATTTTATTTAATAAAAGGAACAAAAAGAGGTGCTACCAGGACCAACAGAGCTACTAAACCTATTCTATGTAATTGCCTTCATGGAGCAAAAACTTCTTTAACTGGGATCATGTAGAATATTTGCAAACCTCAGTTTCAAGAATTTGGAAACACATATATTTTAACTCATGGTCAAACAACTCATACAGTCTCCAAAATAAAAATTTTTAAATGTCACAATGAAGAAAATTAGTAAGGAGTTAAACCAGTTAAATCAACAACAACAAAATAAAATTACTGATGATAAGATATTCTCTATGACTTATTGCCCTTCTTTGTCTAGAATATGTGCAGGAGCAAGCTATATTCTTGGATATAGTTGTTCTATACAAACATTCCCTTTCATGACTCCATATTTTGTAGATATTTTTTTAAACAACTGTAAGCCTTTAATTTCACAGAGACTCATGCTTTGAAAAGAAAAGAACCTTTCATTTAAAAATATTAGAAAAGAGAAAATGAAGTGTTCTTAATCTCTACCTCCCTGCCAAGTTATCATTCCCTCCTAAGTAGGAAAGTTCATTTATTTAGTGATCATGAAATGTAAAAAAATGTTTTCTTTTAAGTCTTCAGGATTTTATCTGCCTCTCTAAACCACACACCCTGCTGTCTTTGTCAAAGGGTCAAAACAAAGAGGTTTTCAAATTGTTGGAGCAGGTACCAAGGGAAAATGCAAATCTTTCATCATCCAAAAATGTCTCTTTTTGTTAGCATTTTGTGGACCAGATATACAATGTCAATTTTTTTAATAAATTCTCAGACCACCCACCAGCATCAGTAAATACATAGCTATACATCTACACGTGAGTACATGAAGGTAGAGAGTATAAACCAGAACTGTCTGGAGAAATATTTGTGTTATTTCTACAAAATGAAAAATCAGTAAATTAAAAGATTTGTAAAAAGCTAAGAAGAATCGAATCTGGATTCCTTTATAGCAATCCAACAATTGTGCAAATAGTTTTTAAATTGCACACAATTCCATCTCTTTGCTACAACAACTCAGGTGCCCAGATTACATACAAACGAAACTTGAAAGTGATGATTCATTTTGTCTGTAAACACAGAGTTTACCTTAATCCTTTGATGTCTTCTTTTCCTACTATTTTTTCCCACATTTCATCTACCTGTTTTGAGATCTTTCCATGCACAGTTCTGAACATCTTCCCAGGAAAGAGCTGCCATAATATTCTTCCAAGGCAAAGTTCTCTGTTTCTGTTTCACTTTAGGAAGCAATTTGCCATCTCTCGGGCTGTCACCATAAAGGCAAATAGGTATGTTCTCTTTCATAATATGAAGATACAGAGAGGTAAATGTATTCAAGTCCTTTGGACAAGAAACCTCCAGTTTCTAACCTGCAGTTGACTGATCTCCTTCTCCAGCCTTCAGTTCTCTCTTTGGTGAACACATATCAGATTCTACAATCTTGAAGAAATTGATCACTGAGAATGAGAATTATGTCAGGTAACTCACACCTATCTCTACTCTTTAGAAAGGAATAACTTTCCTTTATAAAAAGGTATAGATGTTATAAGGTACAAAGGTATAAAAAGCTGGAGATGGACTGAGATTTTTATAAGGAGCGATGCATAACACAATGCTAAGAAATAAATGTGAAGAGTCTTCTCTCTAAAGCTGCTTGTCACATAGATTTGTGTATTTGTCTTCCATTGCTCCCTGAACAAGCTTTGCAATGAAACTTTAGCAAGTGGTTGAAGTGGGGGAAATAAAAAATTCCATAAAGAGTAGTAGGGGAAAGTCCCAGCTGTGAGCTTCACTTGGTACACAGTTTTGAATCTCCTGGGTTTTTTTCCTAGTGTGAATCTAAAAACTCTTTCAGTGTACTCATAAGATATTTCTTCATGGAAAGTAAGATTCCTCTCATCTAGCTCTAGTGATCTGAAACACAGATCTCTAATCTGAGAGAATCCTTGAGGGTTGTCCTATGGACTGCAAGAAAAAAGTCCTTCTAATTATCAAGTCAGGTACTGTAATGTCTGGAGCAGTTCTCCAGATATGGTCATCTTCCTCCATTGACTCCAGAGGGAACTTACATGTTTCGTTCAGACCAGATGTACAGCCTTCACATACAGCCTGACATCAGCCCAGCCCCAGCTTGCAAGGTGGCATCCCAGACAAGGAATGACAGGGCAGAAAACAGTTTGAACCATTCCTCCCACACTAACCTGCTCTCATGGTACTCCTTTTGAGAGACAAGTCCCTCCTCCTTGTTTTAGGAATCAGGGCATATTTCCATGAGAAGGACAGAAGCACTCTCCTTCCTTTGTTCGATCGAAGTGCCACAAAGTTCCAGCACTAACTTTCCACAGATAGGTTTTAAGGAACAAGCTGCAGAAGGAGAAATGATCATCAGACTGTTCTGCAGGAAAGACCAGCTTGGCATTAAACAGAAGAGGGTAAAATTGTATGAGGAGAATTTTCCTTTTGAATTAAATAGCTACTTGTAAACTCTCATGCCACTTTTGCAGTCTAGACTGTCGTGACAGCCATGTCCAAGTGAAATAAAAGTTATAAAAATCTTTATTCTTATTCTGTTAACAACTTTTAAGGAAAAAAAAAAAATAAGATGGTCTACAGAAGAGTGTTGTGCAAAGATTGTGCTTGCTATAGGCTCTCAGCACCTTCCAAATAACTTTATGAAACACCACATGAAAGCCAATGAAAATAAAGTTTGGAGCATTCAAATGCTCCTAAATTTAGATGTCTGGTATTTTATGTCTCTGGTAGTTATCCTTATTTTAATCATCCACCCATATCAGTTCTATTTTCAGCTAAGCTAACCATGTAGCTATTCTTATAACTCTACCATTCTTCCCAATAACATTGCAGTTTTTCTACTAGAAGGTCTGTTGAATATTGATATAGCATTAGAGCTTGCAAGTGTTTAAAATACATTTGAATGACTTGAGGTTTTCTATCATTTCACATGTTTAAAAGTGCTAGCCATGTTTACACATTAAGCAATTGTGAAACATTTGCAATTATTTCAGGTATTCCAGATTCAAGTCAATAAAACTAGTTGAGAACTACATATTATTAGCTCTCACTCATGTCATGGAGTATATTTATTCCACTATTTAAGCTGCACGAGTTCATTAAAAGGTGCAGAACCAAAGCAAAGGAAAAAATCTTATATTTTTTAACTAGCTTTGATTCTGAGTGGTTATTTTAACATAAGTGTCTTTTTTCTTTCACTGCATGTTTAGAGATACCTCACCTATGATGATAAAAGACCAACATCAAGACTTCTTTGCTTTATGGTGAGCCACTTATTTCAACATCACAGTAGTGGGATAATTTGCAGTAGACATGTTGACTAATATACAGGTTTATGCCTGCTGGACGTGACAAACTGCAGGTGGGAAAACTGGGATGTGTCTTAAAAGGGCATAGAATCGTTTTGCCCTTCTTTTATATATTTTTTGTCTACAAATCCTAGAACACTTAAAGAATTAAAAACACCTATTACATCTATCCAATGATTATCATATAATTAGTACACTGATTACAGTTAGTTAGTGAACTATTTATCCAAGTCAGTTGCTGGGTTTTGGGGGGGCAGTGTGGGGGTTGAAGAAAAAAAAGGTCATGAGGGATTTTCTCATGTGCATGGTGTGAGCCTTCTTTGCAGCATCTCCAACTCTGCCCTGAAAATGTACAGATACTCTCCTGTTGGTCATGCTAAGAGAAAGACCTTTAAGCTAAAACTGTACTCCTGTAGTATAATATGTAACCCAAGATTGTGTAGCTTATCTTTCTGATTGCAGCTATGTGTTCTAGTAAAGTATAATCTAGGTTTCTGAAAGTATCTAAAATCCCACACACTTATTTAAAGAATTTCTTGGAGTGTTGCAGAAGAGATAAAATATCTATGTTCAATCTCAGGAATCTTTTATAGAAAACTGCTTTGTTTTACTCACTTGGCACTGGTCTAAAGAAAGCTGATACAACAGTCAATAAACAGATCTCGAAAAATTAAATCACATTCAAATTTTTTCTTTAAATTTTTAGCAATTAAGTCTCCTTTTTCAGTATTTAGATAACTCTAATAGAATTGTGTGATTTGATATTATTAGAAGGGAAACCTTTACCTTTATACCTACTTGCTGCAGGAAAACCTGGTGCATTGCAGTTTCTGTTCCACTTTCCTTACCAGAAGGAGAACCTGTTGAACAACTTCCATTTCTCCCATTCCTTCTGCAATAGAAAGCAACAGTGACATCAGAAAGTCCTGTCCCAATTGGTCATGACTGTCCATGACTGCAGGACCTTGTGCTGTGCAGAATCCTAACACATTCACTAAGACTAGTGGTTAACTTCTAATATTGACAAAGGAGACAATTTCTCTAAAAAGAGAAATATTAGCAAGAATCCCTCACAGACACATGAAGGACATACATGGTACAGCACATTGGAAGAAGAATTTGACAGAATGCTATACTGTGGTATGAGTTTTTTGTTGAGCTGCTCAGAAATTCTTTTCAGAGCAGGAGATTAAATTCCCAGGTGTCTATTTTCATGGAAATCGTTTGATTTTCAAGGAAAAAACAAAATTTCTGAAAATCGAAACAAAATAATTTGACTTAGGTGAGCACATCTAGTTAATAGAACATCAAAATTCTTCATCTTAGTTGAAAATGGCAAAATGAGTTAGTTCAGTGTTTCTGAATCAAAATCTTTTATAATTTCTGTCAAGCACAGTGTGCTTTGACCTTTTGTTCCAATTTGGAAAGTAAACAGGTACTGAAATGAATAAATGTGACAGAAACTCCACTTCCATTCAGCTGCATTTATGCGCATGTGCACCACAGTTAAATTCTGGAGGGTCTTCTACAGCATCCTGCTTTCCAGAAAAAAGAACCAGAAGTAAATTTGGGAGCATTCTGTATTTTCAGCTATTGCTGTCGATTATATCACTAATGGAAATGGCCTTGCATACATCAGAACTAATAACATATACAAGATTCATGGCTACATATTGACATATATTTCAGTTGAACTGTTCCAAGTTTAATTTGAAAATGACAATAAAAATAACAAATGAGAAAGTCTTTTAAAACTGCAACATATTCTCTTTTACTTTACAATTTCCTGGCCCAATTTTTTCTTCATTCTTCATGTGTCTTCCATCCCATATTATGTTTTTTTAAATTGCTTTAAAAAGAATGTCTCACATAATAGCTCTCGAAAATAATTAGCATAAAGAAGAGAGCTGTAGGGACAATTAATTTTTTTAAAAATTTTTATTCTTTCTTAATTTTTTAGTTTCTTTGGGAGTCCAGTGCAGAGATGGACTTAAGCCACAGACTTGGCACTGGGTTTGATGTAAACTTGAGGGAGAAGGTGCTGCTGACAGACAAAAGTGCAGTTTCTGAAAGCTTCATAGCACTTCCCTCCCACCTCTTTAGCCACCAGAACTAGAGCAGAAATACTGCACAGCACAAAGGGAGACAAGAGGCATTTTCTGGAATTCTGCAGAACAGGTCCTGGCTGTAGGAAGCCAATATTGGTTTTGAAAACAGTCTTTGGAGGTGGTGTACATTTCTCAGAAACCTCTGCAGGTGGCCCTAGCACTGAGCTTTCAAAAGTACAAAGCTTTCAGGCATCATCACACAGATCTGCTGTACACTTAAACCTGTTCTTAGAGTGGATGTAAGGTGCCTAAATACAAGATCGCAGTAGCAGTACTAGTAGTAATAATAATAATAATAATAATAATAATAATAATAATAATAATAAATTATAATAAATTATAATAGCACAATTAACAAAAGATGTGAACGCTCTACCTTATGTGAACCCTAAAAGGGAAGCTCAAAAGCTAAAGTGTAGAAATAGTTTTTTATTGGTTTCTCCTCTCTGCAGCATTCATGAGTCACATGAGTCACAAAAAAAAAAAAAAAAAAAAAAAAAAAAGGTTTAGACCTGCCTCTTTTAATAGTTTAGCTGAAAGAGAAAGATGATGCAAGTTGTCTCATTCACTGCTGACCGAGCTTCTTACTCAGGATACTCAGGATACGACAGAACTTGACTGCAAAGGCAAGAGAGAATCGCTGTAAGTGGCAGAATAGGAAAGGGGTATCCCTGGAGGCTGCTCTTTCATTGCCAGCCTCTATAATTATACACTGCCTTTCAAAGCAACTTGTGAAAGCTGTCTTTGCAGCCTGCTTCTCTTTCCCAGGCCCCGGGGAAAGTGCATCATAGCCATTCCCTGCCAAATCCAAACACCTTACGATCAAGCATTTCTAAATATGGCTCTGCAGTGAAACTGCTGGGGGAACGGAAAAAAAAAGGTGAAACATTTTTCCATGCAAGTCTCACCTGGAAAGCTTTTAAGGTTCAGAATAATACTGCAGAGTGATGAGCTGAAAACCTTTATAGTAAATGATAGCCCTAACTCTCTGACATTTTTCTTACCATTTTGAAATCACTAGTTAAAACAAACTGTGATTGCTTGTATGTCTTAAAATCTTTCAAATCCTTAAACCTCTTCAAAAAATGGAAATCCTCTCCATCTAGCCCATGTCAAAGATGCTGTCAAAACCATGAGGAAGAAGTCTTCATGCTATTACTAATAAATGCACATTACAGCAAGGATAGATGTGTGTCCCCTTGCGTGCTTATGGGCAGGGAAGAATAACTATTTTTCTCTCCACAGCCTCATGTGTGAAGAAGCCAGATCATTCCAGCTCATATTATTACATTCCTTGGGAACATTCTTGTACAATACCACACTGCTTCCCTGGTGCTAAGTGATAAAGATTGCTACTCCTTGCCTTAGTCTGGTGAACACTTGTGCAAAGAGATTCAATTTCTTAAGTGAGTAAAAGCACACTGACATAGGTATGAACTGCAGAAGCTCTCTCTGGATAGGGAAAGGCAAACATAGATATGTCTTTCAGTTGCTCTTTTCTCAGCTGATTCAAGTTCCCAAGGCTAACCTTGTTGTGTTATCTTTTCCAGTGACTGTGCACTTTGGAAGGATAAAGAACTATTTTAAGTTCTCATTTATATGGTGTGCTATAAAATAAGGCCCAAGATGGATGAACAGGGGCTCTGTTTTTTAACAACAGTGACTTAGAGATCTGCACATCAGCCATCTCTCCTGTAGAGTCAGACAGATTTACAGCGCCTGGAAATGTTTGCCAACAAAGATGTTATTGTAACTCCAGTGCCTGTTCAGGGAAGTTTATGAGGTAGAGTTAGAAACTGTTCATATTGTCTTCCTGCACTTGATGTATAGGAGAGACAAGATGCCAGATACATTGCTGAATTAAAAACAAAGCTACTGCAATGTTAGGATTATATCTAACATCAAGTACCTCATGTTCTGGTCAGCTGCCTCCACCCTTCACCCAGAAAGTTTGCCATGTTTAACCCTCCTTGCATGGCTGTGGACAATTCAGTTTCCTCTTCTGTGCTTTTGCTTCAACTGATAAATAGGGGCAGTGTTCATTATCTGGCACAAATCATTGATTCTGTTCAGTTCTAAGTGAGACAATTGCTTGGTCTTTCATAGGGCTGGTTGTAGTCTGCAATGCTAGTAGAGGACTTTTCTCCCTCAGAAGCAATCAAAGGGCAACCCATCCCTGTATGATGGGTAATTTCTGTAAGCAGGCATGACTCCACTGGAAACTAAGAACAACTAAACTTTTGCTGGGGTATTATCCTCCTTTACAAAATATACCAGTGCTGTTTGGTTTGGGGTTTTCTTCATATTGACCTCTTGGATTGTCATTTTGTTTTTCTAAACACCAGTCAACTGTTAATAGAGTTATTCAAGACAGATTATAAATCTTTATACAAAGGCAGTTCTACTTGGTAGAGAAGAACAAAACAGTTCTGCTTCTTCTGCTTGTAATTCTTGGACCATACAAGAATTTTATGTGTGCTTATGTGTCTAAAATGCCTCTTAAATAAATCTCTCATATGACTATGAAACTGAATATTAGCTATATTTTTAATTAGTGAAATTTTAAAGAATTTTTTGCAATTTTTTTTCCTCTTGGAGGAAGTTAAGTAAGCCCCATAATAAATAGCCTTCTCAAGGAAGAATACCCTGCCTTTTGGCTTCTACACTTTGCAGTGATTGTGTTGAGCCTATGCTCCAGAACCAATGTTTTCCTGTGAATACATCACTGACATTAGCTGTACATTCCTTGGATAGCAGCGAAGTGTTCGGCTGTCTAGACACAGCCAAATAAGAGCACAAAGCTTACTTTGAGCAAATCACTAACAACTTCTGTTGGCCAACAATGGACAGAAAGGTTGTCTGATCCCTTTTGCTGTGGTGCATGGGAGTAAGTCCAGGCTCTATGCAAACTACATCACTGCAACACATGCTACTCCATCATTTCCATTCTAGGAAGAAAAAATACAATCCAGAGAGGCTATAAAGAAATGTGGGAACACAGCCAGAGTAGTTGCTGCTGAACCTCTCTGGTTACCATGGTCAGTTTTTAAGCACCCAGGTGTAACTTAATGTTGGAGGGGTATAGACCAGGCAGGTGGTACCTGGCCAATCACTCAGCTGTTAGAATGGTTCTGTTTCTCTCACATTTCTCTCCAGTTCCAAGTTCGGAACATTACTTTGTCCAGGCTGAAAATTTAGCATTGGATATTTTTTTTTACTTGTGGTGAAAGCAGATTTTCTTTCTGTGATCCATTTGGATTTAGAAGTGAAGCTCTGAGAAGAGTTGGTTTTTTCCTAATTCCTTAGCTACATGAAATATCTTCCCAGAAAACTGACTTTTTTAAAGTACCCTAGAGTCAGATTGAATCATATGCTCCATTAGAAAGAATGAGAAAACTATACATTTCAAGATAGCAGATAAAAAAAATTTATCCATTCAGTGTTTGAAGAGATTTCTCAGGCATGAATGAAAATTGGATTTACTGGAATATTGCTTCCTGTGAGTCTATTTTGGTTTCATTTGTTCATTAAAAGCAAGGAGAGTTTTGCTTAATCAAAGATTAAAAATCATGTGGGTCATTTTTCAGTGTTATGAATAGATATTATTAGATAAATTAGACATAACAATCTGATAATCTAATCCATTCTGAATAACACAATAATGTAGATTACAGTACTACATGCCATTACTGTCAGGTAGAGGAGTTGATCTTGTGAAATGTCTGATCTCTCCATCTGTTCTGTAAATTTTTAATTTTTTTAACTTTAATGATCTTCATACCAAGAAAATCGAGATTACCAGTAGTGATATTACAAACAACACCCATCTCATTCATTCTTCATTGACACTGAACTCACTGCATCATTCTAATTATACTGCAACCCATGATAAAGACCTAAGAGCTTGGATCATAGCAGTTATATCAAAAAATGGATGCAAGAGTCTTGGTGAGTTTGGTACCAGCAGGGCATGTAATGTTTCAGCCCACTCAAAGATTTTAAGCCTTTGAAGGCTTGTGAGGAAATGACAGATAATTAATTAGTTACATGAAAGTGTATTAAACAAGCAAGAACCAGACACAGAATTGTGCATTGAATGACTGCATCTCCTCTGTCTCATGGACCTTCTCTTGCTTCTTCTTCTTCTGGGAATAACCAAAACCGATGTTGTTTGGTTGCTATTTTGCTTTTGCAATGTTTTGTAGAGTGTCCTAGAGTGAGGAAAAAAGGAGGTGCCAGAAGGGGTTAGAATTTTCTTCACCCAAAACACTTTCCTTAGTTCTACAAATGCATTTAACAGAAGGTCCTCTGGGTTTACACATGCTGCTGATGTCAGCTGTCTCTAGACAAGATAGAGCAGAAGTGAAAAGCTTTTCTTTCAAGTATTGTATGACCATTTCAGGATACTGATAAAGGACCTCTGATGCAGCCACAAGTATTCAAGTGACCTTTTCTATCCTTCAAAATGTATAGCCAGTCGGCTCAGACACAGCTAAAAATTTCCTGTATATAAACAAAAATTGATTAACAGTTGGCTTTCAGACAACTGATTTGACAAAGTGTTCTATGTGCATTCGAGGCCTTTCCTCCCATTTTTAAAAGGCAAAATATTTAGAAGCAAAGGGCTATCCAGAAGTAATAATGTCAATGTCACCACTAAGAACATGCTTGTTACACTTCTGCAGCCTCAGCTGGCCTTGCAAGGAGCAAAGTTCATGGTCATCAACAAGGAATGTTCCAGAAAGTTGTCATATTTAGCACAGAATAGCACACTCATCAATCATCTCTGTGAAGCAAATAAGATTTTGACAAATGGCATGTTTGTATTAAGTGCCTGAAACTATTGCTATTTTAGGAGGCCTTGCTCTATTGTCAAAGTGGAAGAGCTAAAGTTCTTTCACTTCATCATGTAGTGAAACCACCTATTGAATCAGGGAATTTCAGTCTTGCTGAAAACCAGCCCAAATACTTGAGATGCGCCTACCCTCCTTGTTCTGCTGTAGTGCTTTGCACACAATATCCTCCCTAGCAGGGCAGTGAGTAGGGTCCCTCAGTCCACTTCAATTCAACAAAAGGCACAGATCTGTTCTTCAAAGTCTGTACAGAGCGTGGATGAGACCTTTCCCCTCAAACCCACTTGCATGGCCACATCCCTTAATTGTCTGTCTTGGCAGCATGCTTTCTTTTTTCCTCCCTGCTTTCCCTTTGTTGTGCTAGGCAGACATCTTATTTTCCCAGTCTTATGTTGTTTCATTACAAAGTCTTTATTTTATCTGTGCTGGTGCAATGTCCTTCAGGGGTGCTTGTGGATAGATATCTTGAAAGGCAGAAGAACTGAGGAAGAGCATGACAGCGGTGAAGATTGTCTCCAGATAGCCTCAGTCTCTCAGCTGTCAGAGGCAGTGATATAAATGAAAGAGAGCCTGAGTGTTATAAACTAATATGCAGTCAGTGGACTTTGTCTTCTTAATATGCCTTCTCTTGTGAAATTTGGCAGTGTATTTTAGTAATTTCTTTTTCCTCCTTCATAGATCGTTATTGTGTCAAAGCCAACAAATACAGATTGAATGCTAATAGTAGATAAGGCACATATATGTTTCCTATGTTTTGTAATTCTGTTGTGTTATTTTGAAATTTGTTGTGAACACTGTTTAAGTCTGAATAGTACTATTATTCAAATTTTATGGTTCTTTCATCAAGCTCCTATGACTGTACTCTGACTAAATATCATATTCTGTATCCCAGATCTCCAGTAGTATCAGTGTGATGATCTTCATCACTCCATGATCTAAGCAGCAAGTGTTATCTTTGAGCTCCTTATCGGACACTTTTCCCTCTCTCTTACTCATTGTGCAAATTGAATCATAGGTTACCCTCAGCCCAGTACCACCCACAAGTCCCCACATCCTGACTGTCCACTGGATCTTATTCCACAGCACAAGTCTTTTTCTCATGCCGCACTTTACGTTCACTCTGTAAATCCATGGAATATATGAAGATATGTACACTTAGGGAAATTCCAAGAATTCCTCTATTTTAATTAGCATGGGAAATGCATCAGCCTAAGTGAAATTACTCATATTTTCTTGTCTTCAGTTTCTTACTTTTTTTTTTTCAGCAGGTGGAGTCTATCCTCCCTCTTCCACACTGCTTCTTTTCTTTCTTTACCGTAGAGGTCCAAATACCTGATTCCTTCTCTGCTTCTTCAGTCACTAATAATTTGATTGAAGCATTTCACTGCTAGAAGAGCAGCCTTTCCCTTCTCTACCTTATGTCCATCTTTCAGGTCCCCATATCTGTCCTTGCATTCACCTCTTTGGTCTTTCTGTTTTCAAAGGGCTGTAGCAGACCTTTTTTCTTCGGCTTTGTCACTGAAGAAATGCTAATGATGTAGACCCCGATGCGTCACAGAGGAGCTTTTCCCTAAGCTTTAGCTATCCTATTGTTTTGTCTGACCAAGGCTATTCACAAGATAATAACACTTAATGAGTCCCTCTCTCTGTCTCCTTCCCGCAGGCAGACTTGTAGACGCCACTCTTTGGCTTTTTTAGCGTTAAGAGTAGGAAGCAGTCACTACAAAGGCATGCCTACAGCGCATGCAGAGCTGTGATTGCATCACATGCAGATATCCTTGGGTTACCTATTCTGTCAGCCCAGGACACCGCGTGCTCACCAGCGCCCTTACCCTGTGCTAAGCCGCAGCCTCCCGCAGCTCCATTTCCTTTCGCAGCTGGGTTCCCACAAGTGTATTTCCACACATGTGTATCCAGCAGATCTCTCGTTGAATTGTAAGTATTTCGAAAGGCTGACAGGTACCCAAAACCCACCAACAATTCATAAAACCAGTCTGGAAACCGTGTAAAAATTGAGGAAGTTTCTATTAGGGCTCCTGACAATCCAGGCTTATGCAGCATGTGGTAAGAGATACGATGTTACAGGAAAGAATTTTCTGAAAAAAGAGGCTTTTAACAATCTCATACTAGTAGTATCATCCCAATAAAGGCACTAAAATGGCCTTAGCAGGCTTCTAGCTATTCTCTTTCAAGGACTTTTGATGTCAAAGTAGTATAAATAGGTGTGTATTTACTAAACAGCAAAAGGGAATGCATTTCTACTGGGATGCTCCTGTCACACACAGGCACCCCTGAGCATCCTCTGTACTTACAGCCTTGAGTAAAAGTGCTCTCCTGTCACAATTAACACCTGTAAAATGTGCTGAGTGATCTGTTTTCAGTAAGTTTTGTCTGAATCTTCTGTGTTACACCATCTTCTTTGCACCATGGACATAAATATTCTGACAAAGTGGCAAGAGTGTCATGGCTGGATGCTTGACTCTCTTCTCTCAGGAGAACCCTCATTTTTAGCTCGTCATGGGTTTCTCAGCTCAGGCAGCTGCCTTCCCCTGTTTTTGCTTTCCTCTACACCTGGACATGATTCCCGAAGGAGCGCTTCCTTCCTGATTGTAGAGGCGAGAGGGCTCTTCCAAACAGCTGTTCCCCCTGCACGAGTCTTCCCCATCCTGAAACCTTGCTCTGCAGGGATGGGGGGATGCACTACAGCACGCCATTCTGCATACTGTGTTTCCCAATGGATTTTCAACTATGCAGATGTTTTAAAATCCCTTTGCTTTCTATGTGAGCAATCACTGTTGCATTTCTTACTGCACTTATCTGATTTGTCTGAAGCAGTACTTGTGAATTAGTAAAATCCATAATTTGAAAATTATATGTATACAGAATATGGGAACATGAAAGCAGTGGTGTTTTCTGGCAACTGTGAGGATGTTCTGCAGATGCAAGTTGCAGTTTGGGAAAATTTGTCCCAAATTTTGAAGACTGAATATTAAGTTATCCAAATCTTGCTTCTGCAGCCTGTATCCAAATGTGTTGAGTGCCAGTAGGCTATTTCTTTCATATCAACCAAATACAGCTTATATATATTTTCTTACATATCAGACATGCTTGGCAATTTTAACAAAGATTTTTTTAAGTATCAGGGATTATTTTAGTTCAAGGTCTTGACTGATAAAGTATCCAAAGTAAAAGCTGTAATATGTTTACTGTTGATACTGTTCATAATATTAATATCGAGCTGTTCAAGTTGCTGTCTTGCTGAACACCAGCTCTTCTGTTCCATTTTATGATCTTAAATTTCCTTACTAATAAGCTATGACTCCTTAATGTATTTAGCACATTAGCTGCAATCTTGGCAAATACCAATCCATCTGTCCTTTGGGCAGGGTGCAAAACAGGCTGACAATGCACAGAAGGTGCCTAAAGCAACTTGCTCTGCAATGAACTCAGATGAACGAATGTGACTCAGTGCCTGTTGCTGCCTTTAAAAATAATTGTCCAAAACAGCTGACTCAAGCAGCCCATAAAATTCTGCCCATACAAAGAGCTCACCTATGCCATTTGATGACTTGTTTTGGCTGGTTTGCACTAAGCATTGTCATACTATTCCTGCCCACAGGACACCATCCACTCCCCCACTGAAAGCACTGAGACCTTTGCAGTTGGTTTCAGTGGTGTGTGGAGCCTGTGATTATGCCCCTACAGATATTAGTCCCCAATAACAGTTCTCCTCTCACCACTGTTTTCATTAGTTGCTAGGCACCTCCCACTGCATTTTCAGGGATGGAGTTCCCAACTCTCCACTCACTGGACTACGAGTCTCTGGAGCAATAACTTTATGGATGTGTGGGTTGAAAGTTGTGAGGGATGCTTAAGGGGAGTGCCAAGGGACACTATCACATGAAAGTGAAACATTCTTGGCTGGATAGCTCTTCAGCCACATTCAGCTTGGACTATCTCTCCTATTAAAGAAAAAGTGATAAGCATAATTTAAGTGACATCTTCTGAGACAATCTAATATTTGGAAGAAAGAAGGATAAAATCGGGGAACAAGCTTGATGCCGAAACAAGAGACCACTGCCCATGCCAAGCGATAATGAGCTCTGTATGTCACGTCAGATCCATGAAAAGGACACAGATGTGATTCTTCATGGGATGTGTGTCACAGCCTCAGGGTGAGGTGGCTCACACAGCTGGCTCCATGCTCCATGCTCATGCCTCTTCCATGCTGATCAGACAGGAAAACTCATGAACTTTGGTTAGAGAAGGAGAGTTAGCAAGCAGGGCAATAAATATCAGAAAAGAAACTGTTGGATGAAAGAGAAACACAGAAGGATGGATGTTCTGGTAGGCATTTGGGAAAAAAAAAATAAAAGACATTAAAACATATGGAAATTATTTGTGGAGATATGTATTATCTCAGCATAATTTCAATCACCAACTGCTGCTCTTGTCTACCCACTACAACCTCTTCTGCCCTCTTCATTTTCTCTTACTCTAGTTTCTCTCTTCAGTTCACATAAATAAGCTTCTATTGATAACAGGTTTTCTTTAAAACTAAATTATTAACCATATTTTTCAATTCACTCATCTGTCTACTAGTTATATCACCATCTCCTTTTTGTGTCTAGGACTTACAAGTTTTAAACCTTTATCCCTCTCAAAATTTTCAGCCGTTATCTTCAGGCTCTGTCCTCAGTGCTTTCTGACCTTCCCATAACTTGCTTATTATTCTTTTAAATAGAACTCTCCTTTTCAATAAGCCTTATATCAACTTTTCCAATTTTTTTTATATTTCTCCCATTTAAAATATATCCAGAGATTATGTAAAGGAGAGCAGAAATTTTGTCTGAAAGGAAAATTTAGGAAAATAACTAAAAAATATATATCATATTAATTAAGATTGAAGATCTGATAAATACAAATTTTCTTTTCAAAATTTCCTTTAATATTTATTTTCAATGCTGTAATTTAAAATACATTATCACAGTATAAAATACTAATATTTGAAACTGCCTCATTTCCAAAAAATAGCATGTATTGGATGTTTCAAAAGGTGGTGTATTTTCTTTAGAATTTCTCTTCATTAATGGTACAAAAGTTGAAAAGGGCTGCTTTGGATTACAAGGAACAAAAACTTTGAAATCATTGTACAAACTACAAAAATCCTTCCTCTGTACAGCTTTAAAAAAAATAATTTGTAATTTATGGTCACTCCAACAATGGTAGATGTAAAAAATACTTTCAAAAGTCCAGAAGAAAAAAATTATATGGAAATATTGGAGACAATTATGTTTCATAACTCTTGGCTAGCATATTGCAAGAATAATCTGATTTTCTTTTTTTTTTTTTCTACAGGTACAAGCAGGTTAAGTGTGCAATCCAGTAGTTTCGTGAAGAATTCCCTGCCAGCTTCCAATAGCAAATATAGAAAAATCTCATTATTTTAATTTTTTTTTCCAACTCAAAGAAATCATATTCTAAATCTTTCTTCTCAGTATGCCAAGTCTATGTACTCTTGAAAATTCTTTACCAGGCTGTGCTGATATCAAAGGATAATACAAAATTATATGCAACATCTGCCTTGAAAAACATGTCAACATTGCATTTTAAATACAGAAATATAGCTTGAGTCTACTGTGGGTGTTGCTAAAATCTTCCACATAAGGATGAAATTGTACTTTATTTTAAGTTGCATTCCCCACCCATTTCTGTAACCACTGAAAATAGGCTTGTGTGAATTCTTTAACAAACCAATTTTTTCCTAAGTAAAGCTAGAGTTACAGAATCAGGTCATATTTCAGTAAAAGAAAAGTGTTTTGACATTACTCATGGGCCACATTTTTAAAGCAAACAGAGAGGGCATTATCTCTTCCATGAAACATTTGAGTAGCCACTTCTAAAAGTTTCCAGCTTTGAAATCTGAGGAATTTCCAGCCATGAAGAGCAAATACATTGTCCTCCTGCTTCTTCTGTCATCCATAACTGTACACTAGTGAGAATAAAATCTTCTCACAGAAACTATTGAATATTTGAAATTAAACATTCTAAAATAATTACATGGATTTTCATGAGATAGGTGCAAGAAATAAAGAATCAGAATTTACCAAATACAGACTAACTCCTGCTAAGGTTTACACAAAGGGTTTAAGTTATTTTTTCTACTAAAATTCTCTCTACCAGGTGTGCCAAGGAGTTCACTTCCTCCAGATACGCTTTTATCTGATTCAATGGCAATATTGTGAGCTAGTATATTTAGCCCAGGCAAAAGCATATATTCCTACTTCAAAAAAACCCCACACAAAACACAAAACAAAAGCCCCCCACCAAAATCACCAAAAGCAACTTATGCATTTGAAAGAAGTGATTGCACATTCTTTGAGGTTAATATACTGACAGCAGAGAAAAAAAAATCTAATTCCACAGTAACAATAAATTAAACAGATGAGAAAGTCACATATTAATCTCATTACTGAAAAAGAATCATGAAAGAGAGCAGCATCAGATGTAAGGCTGAGGCTTTCCTTTACCCCTGTAAAAAGTGATACCAGATAAAAGGTGGGATAGTGCAGGCACTTTTGAACAAACTGCATCCAGATGTGCACATGGGCCTGATCCAAGCTGCCCTAGACTGACAGGAAGACGCTAGCTGATTTCAGTGCTGCTCAGAGCTGGCTTTCAGAAGATTGGTTTTTCAGCCGAGTGCCACATCACCGGGTCATTTCTGCACAGCTGCTCTTCCAACAAACTGTCCTGAGTCTCTGATGTGGTGCTTCTGCTGGTTCATGTCACAGCACTCCTGGGAAGGGACATAAAAGGAGATGGAATACAAGAATAAAATAGTTATTTAGATGAAGCTTCCTTAGAGACAGAGAATGAGAGAGAGAGAGAAAAAGAGAAAGAGTGCAACTTGGAGAGATCAGACAGAGGTTTTAGCCAGGTTCTGTGAGCAAATGATATCAGGCATTTATGGAGGCTAAAACAGTAACAGCTAAATTTCTCAACCTTGAAAGAGCCCACTAAGGGCTCTGAAGTGGAGTGAGAGGAAGGGCAATCTGTCTAGTTTGCCTGCTTGATGTATGTGGATGTCCTGAACATCAGCTGTGCAGAGACCTCTAAAACCAAAGCACTTCAGTAGTGCTGCAGAATCAACATAGGCATCTCTTGCATTACCCAGGAAGGGACCATGAGATGACTTTCCAAATATTTCTGAAAGAGCTGTATACCTTCACTGATCTGGAGAAAAAAGTAACCGTGCCAACAAATGAAACACATGGCTTTCTGCTCAGGCTCTCAGCTTCTGTTGAAATCTAAATATGAAGCTAGCCACAAAGTTGTGGCCAACTCTGTTTTGGTGTTAAATAGCCAAACTCCATTGAAATTAATGGAGTTGAACCCCGAAATGGTGTATACAGCTTTTCACAGTGGTTCTATGCTTTTATATTCTTGCACTCATCCTGACATTTCTACACTAATGTCTCATTTTCTGATTTTCCAGCATAGATAATTATGCAGGCATTTTACTTAAGGCAAGACATCTTTATTTTCAGGGGCAGAAGATCAATATGAACTGCCCAGTAGAGGGTGCTACTTGATTTTAGGAATAAAACCTATCAATAAATTTAAGAATAATCATATTTCCATGAGATTATGCAGATCATGAGGGGCATCAACTCCTTCTAACAGCAGCACTAAAGAAACTGAAAGATGGTATATTTTTTCCTGACATGCTTGTTTCAGGTGGTAGTACAAAGTGCAGAGGAGTGATCTAAGTTTGTAGAAAATCTTTTGTTTTGTGCTCTGACATCAGTCTAAGTGACACTAGTTACTACTGCTCAGAAATAAGCATTGTGTACATAACCCATGCCCTTGGTTCACTGTGGTGGATTTTTCATTTTATATTCTCTCTATACTAAAGTTGGCAGAATGTTTTTACTCCTGGACAGACATTTTTAGCTCTTTGCCTTTTACCACACCAAACCAATCTGCTTGAAATTTCAGAAGTTTGTTATTCTGGCAAAGTAGAAATTTAATGGAAAGTTTGAGGCAAATTCAACAAGATGTTTGGGAGACAGGAGGGCTCAAAAAAGGAAATGGTTTCACCTCTTGAAAGGTTTCCTAATTTTTTTTTGGCTCATAGAAACTACAAAATATCTTGGCTGAGAAACTTGAACTTTTGTTTTAATCTTTGTAGATGGTGATTCCTCTTTCCTTTGGTTTCTTTTGGGATGCTTCAAGGGGCAATTATTTAATCATTAAAAAACATTTATGCAAAAGTTTAGAGTTCCTAAATCTACATGTCAGTTTGTATAGGGTTTATGAGATCTACAGTAGGGAAATGCAGCTTTCCCAGACTCCACAGACTGCTTCACAGTTAATTCTTGTGATCAGGGCAGGGCAAACTTCCTTTCAGAATGGGCTTTAGTAGGTTTCAGTTCCCCTACAAGATCTGAAGGGTCCCACCCAGAGCACCATTAGGTCTTCTGAGACCTGCTGGAGGCAAAGGCCATTCCCATAAAGGTGTTTTGCTTCCTTTTTGTCTCTACATCTGCTTAGAGCTCACCTCCTTGCCTCTGCACGTACATCTCTTGGCAGGATTTGAGGGAGAAGATATTCTCCACCACAAATCTAAAACTGGTTCTGTAAGCTCTGCATTCCCAGTGTATGGGCCAGAGGCAGGAATGTATGAAAAGACTTAACCTCAATGACATCGAGGAAAAAATCCACTTTTGTGTTCTCACTGAGTGCTAAAATGTCCAGTACTGGCTCCGAAGAGCATGTCTTTAGGTGTAGTTAACTGTTTTTCAGTAGTTAGTAAAACTCTCCATAATGAGGGTTGAAGGAGATTTGAACATTCACAGTCTATGATTTGTTACTCCTATTGGCCCAAAGTCTAAAGACTGAAGCAATTTACTGGCATCATTTTTCATAGAATACTATTAAGTAAAAGATGAGGTTCCCTAATTTATGAACAGAATATGGTCAGAATTAACACCAATGTGGTGAAGATCCTGTTCCTTTTTTTGTGATATTTGTGCTGCTCCCAGCTTCTTTGATTTACCATGAATTATATCATTTTCAATCCAAAAAATACAGACATAAGGATGTAGGATCAAAAAACGTAAGTCAGAAAGAATCTGTGGAAGTTTGGGAAACTTGAAACCAAGCTGTCAGAAAGGGATGAGGGAGGTATGCAAGAACTATAAAAGAATTAATATTACACCTGCAGGCAGAATTACCCTCCAAAGTACAGAATATTTTCTGAAGGCAATTTAGTGTTATTGAAATGTTGACTAGAAAGAACAATGTGTAAAGCTAGTCCTGAAACAGTCACTGCATTATGTGTGAGATGTCCTCCTGTCAGTAAACTCTCTTTTTCCCCATTCCATCTTTTCTCCTGTCTCCCTATCCCAAACTACCCCAAATTTTATTGTAGAATCTACTTTATGAAGGGAAAATAAAATTTTAAGAAAGTCTGGTATGTTGGCAGGTACTAGTCCCATGTTTTATGTCAATAAGAGACCTAGTAATGCCACAGAAGTAAAAAATTGGTACCTTAAAGATGATATACTGAGTTTGCATTGGTTAAATTAATGATGTCCTGGTGAGTTCAAAGAGATATGGACTTGGGTGGGAGCAATGACAGAGAAGTGGCAGCTATCTCAAAAGCATGGGAGAAGTGAAAAAAAAAAAAAAAAAGTCTAAAAACTACAGAGAAAAGGACTTCCAAAAAGGTTGTTTCTAGAGGGCAAAGGGAAAAAAGGACAGAATTATTTTCAATGAAAATCCTCATTACATTTAACAAAATGAGTATGATTTATAAGTATGCAGCCTGTTTACGAAGACTTTATAAGCTTCACTTTGCTAACCTCTTCTACAAAAGGAAAGTCGGCACTGGATGATTTTCAATGCTTCTATTTCTTCCCTTCCACCAAGCAAAAGGATGGAGTAAGCACTGATGAACAGAAGATCAAAAATGGAAAACAAAACAGAAAATATCTGTTCTAGGACACCTGAGGGGCAATCCTGAATGTTGTCCCTCTTTAAATGCTTTCTAAGAAAGACATTTTTCATCCTGCAAATAATTACGAGGACCAGTCATCCATCACCTAAAGGAAATTTCTTCATTAAAATCCATTTGTCTTGTAATTTCTCTGTTCACAAATATGTGTTGGCTTTTTTTTTTTCATGATCAAGTCCATCACCTTTCACATACTTGAAAGAGAAACTCCAGCAAGGAGTGCTTCAAGTTCATTATTTGGCTCAGTTATTTGCCAGATGTTAAGTGAGGCTGTGTTTTGGCTAGCCTGTATGCTCTAATGTAATATTAAACCAATTAAAACATTAAATGGGGTCCAAGTGCAGACCTGCATTTAAGAGAAGCATTTAATGAAAAAGGAAAATTCCTGAAATTTAATCTTCACTCTTGAAATAATCTAAATTATTCAAGCTAGCAACATACATTAAAATCAATATACTGTTAAAAATATGACAAAAATTCACAGATTTTCATTCCAAATAATCTCCACCAACACTCACCCTATTTTACCTTCAGGATAACATTGCAGTATCTAGAAGGACTAGTTGTAAGGAACTCTGATCTCTGCTTCCAATTCTTCTCCTGAGGATTGCATGCTATCTGTAGACCTGGTTTCCATGTGTCCCATTTTATAATCATATCAAGAGATTTATTCCACCAAACATCATTAAATGGCAACATTGTTGTTTCTGGCTGGCAGTTCACAAGAGTGTCTGGATTATTAACTCATCCAAAGGCAAAATGGCAGGTTAGCTGCTGGTACAGTTACAGCGTGATTGAAAGCTGCATAAAATGAAAAGCATTGGTAATTGATTAATTTTTTTCTCTACATGCCAGAAAATTATTTTTGAGGGTTAACATTTATCATTGTAACCCCCAAATCTGCTTGCAAGATTAATTATTCTCTTCCATTGTTATCATTGCTATATTTATGAAAATGTAATTAATACGCTTTTATTACTTTATTTATTCACCTGGTACATAGAATAGACATCACAAAACACTATTCTGAACAAAAAAAAAAGCATGAAATATGTATTAAAACATTATAAAACACATGAAAAAGCTAAATGAAAAAACCTAATTGCTGGTGTCACCTGGTGACAGATATCTCTGGCATAAAGTCTGCTCTTTTTGGATGATGTGCTTTTAGTATCACCCCACAACTAACCTTAAAGCAGTAAGATAATTTCGTGAGAAAATATTTTTTTTGTTTTACTATTTTCAACAATGGGTCCCTATAGTTTCACAAAAGACCTGTTTTGATATGGCATTTTTTTGGAAGGCCCTTCTTGACTTGAATGAGTCTCATATCAGGCCTCAGTTCTGTACCAGATAAAACTCTCCCAGCAGAATTTTTCTGCCATCCATCATAGGCCAGTTAGGAGGAACTAGGAGGCTATCGGAACCTTGAGGTGCACAAGTAATTGTGAAAATTACTCCTGGCTTCTTTATAGGAAGGATACAAAATTATCCATTTAACAGTTTGGAATCACTCAAACTCTCTCAATCATGCCTCAAATAGTAATTGTTTAGCTTCTTGGAGTCTCTCTGGGATTATATATATTCTCCACTTGCAGCCCATCATTCCTGACCAGTCACCCACTTGTGAGTAGCATAGCCATATTCAACTAATTCTGGTATAAATTTGAAATCACATTACAGCAAGGCAACATAAATTTCTATCTTCCTCTTCATAGGTTATGACAATAATAAATAGGCAAATGAATAGGATGGTAACTAGGAGTTCATCTGTATATGTGCATAAATAGTTATGAAAGAAACACAAAGGAAAGATGTGTGAATGGCCTAGAAAATAAGAAGGTAGGTAAAGAAATAAATACTTTTTGGTGTATATGAAAAAATAGGTACAACTTATACAGGCTTAATTCCACCTGCTAGTATTTGTCCTCAAACATATATTTATGAGTGATTGTACTGACTGTCAAGACTTAACGAGAGGAACAAACGAGTGTAAACTAATATCTATTTGAAACAATACTGAACCTCTTCTTAGTGCAAAGTAACAGGAATGTAACGATATTGAGACAGGCATTTTGTTTAAAAGGCACTTTCAGCTGTTTGAAATTCAGGAAAGAGAAAGCTTAGACCTGTCTGGGTTTGCAGCATTTTGCCTGAGCATCTCCACAGATTAATGAGTTAAGCAAAGCCTTGTGAATTTGTGGTTGAAATAGATGTTCATAGCAGAAATAAAATACGCAAAAGTTAATACTTATATTTCAAAGCAGCCATAAAAAACAAGCTTAGTAATTATCACAAACATGAATATCCTAATATACCTCTAACTGTAATCATATTCAGGTCATTTGATACAAACTTTTTCAATTTGGCAGCAAACAGTTGGCTTGGAAGTTAAGCAAGAGTAGCTAGAAATTATTCTAGGTGTAAGCAAACATTGTTCACAATTTAATCCTCCATTTGCTGTGGTTATCTCTTATTTGTCTTCCATAGGGAAATGCAGATTGGTCTGTCATTATTAGTTGTCCTTCTGCTGCCTTCTTGCCCTTTCCCTCCAGTTATTTCCACCTCAGTGGTACCAAGTTCGGGGAAACAGACAATCCTTAACTTCCTTGAACAGGAATGTGAGAAACCTTTCAAAACATATGCTCTAAATAGGAAATTATTATCTTGATATAAAAATTATTCAGCAAAGAAGGCTTTGATTTTCACTTGTGCTTTTCCTTGACTTAAATGTAAAAACATATACAGAAGACATTAAAAGACTTTCCATATATCCCCAAGGCCACAGAGATACAAGAGTTTGCTGTCTAGACTCCTCATTACTTTTCCTCTCTTGCTTTTCAATGAAGTGCATGCCAGCAATGGGCTGGGAGCAAATCACACCCCTGAATTTTGCCAGGGTACTCTCCCTTGCCTCTCAAGAGAGCCTCACTCCCTCCAGATCTCCCTCCCTGTTTGAATCTGTACTCCTGGGATCCCAGCTTTCAACTCAGACCAACAAACAAACCTCAAACAAACCTGTCCTAAATACCCTACAAAATGGGAACATCCTGATCTAGACTAGCCTGCTCTTTGTGCACAACTGTGCTGTCCATCCTTGTGGAGCTTGACCAAAATTCAGGTGTCACAACCCCTGGATGTACTCTAATTATTAGGCTGTTGTTCTAGAGGTAGGTATCAACCAGTTTCTTCAGGGAGGGTGCCTACAGGTAGTAAACTCAAATCCATCCAGCAGAGCTAGATGAAAATGAAGAATGCTTTGTTGATAATTCTCAAACGCAGCTAAGTGGGAAATAGTAATTTAACTGTCTCAGGTGGGCAGCCTTTCTACTGAACATACGCACTTTCATTGAGTTACTTGTGTTTGGGAGTTTTCCTCAAAATAACGTGAATGTGCTTCCTCAGCTATTTTGATGCATAAGAACATGAGAGTGGTCTCACTGGGTCACACGTCAGCTCAGAGTCCTCTTATCAAAAACGTCAAGAAATGGATGCCTAGGGAAGTTTATAAGGGATGCCACTGAATAATATTCATCCATCATTCAATCATTTGTGCCTCATTGACTTTTTGCATTCATTGTCTTACATTCAATAACTCTCAGTGGATTTATCTTAAATTTGTCTAGTTGCCTTTTGAAATCATGTAAACATTCAGCATCTGAAACAAGCTGTGATAAGGAGATTCAGGGCTTAAGCATATATTGACACAGATGAATTAGGGACAGTGTGTTTGAACCTCTCTCCTGGAACTGAATTACACTCGGGAAACTTAAGTGCTATTTACAGTTCCCTCTTGGTCCCTTAAGCTGGTGAATAACATGTGAAAGTAAATACCTGCCAGTACCACTGAAAAATTTGCTGTCATTATATTTAAGGTGTTTTTCTGGGGTGACATAGTGCTGTGCTAGGACTGAACTGTTAAAATAGGGCCTCCTATTAGGCCTGTTCACCCCTGTTTTCCACAGACTGTTATTTGTTCCTTCATATTTAGTGCATTTCCCTCTGCTGGCACTTGCACTCTTTTCTTTCTTTTTTTTCCATGAACAGAAATATAATGTATTAATAACAAGTACAACAGGAAGAATGAGAAATTTACATATTAAAAAAATCCAATCAGACTAAGCTGAGTTAAGGTTTTAGGACTTTAAAATCCAGCTTCCCTTCTTATGGGGAAATAAGATCTCAGTTCAGATCTTGGACAAGAAACAGCAAGGAAAGTTATTAAATATCACACAATCTTTTGATGGAGGAATAGATGCAGAATTATTGCTGGTAGCAGTTTAGATCTTTAATTCATATTGAACAATGGAAAAAAAAAAGAAGGAAAGAAAAAATCTGATTTATGTCACAAGTATTTTGGTTTGCTTTTTTTATCTGTGTGCAAACCATCTATTTGTTTGACACAGGTCATTTTCTTGCCATTGTACATGTCATTTCCACTATGGTATTACAGATAGGCAAAACAGATAAACAGAAGAAGCAAATAAATAGTCTTCAGTGTGATGAATGCAATTTATAATTAACATGGACAGGGGAAAGATTCTAAGTGGAGGTTTAGAAAAATTACAAGTCCTGATGTTCAACTTGTTTCTAAATTTGTCTGTGAACCACTGATAAAATAAAATGAGAAAAGTCTTTGTAAAGTAAATGATATATTATTACACAAAATAATAGGAACATGCAGTGCTGTAAGTATGAATTAGGCATCCTGTGGTTGACTTCTGCATCATATAAACATACTAGTCAGTCCAAAGCTGAAAACAGAGCCAGGAATTCAGTAATCAGTGTCCCTTGTCCAGCTATTAGTGACTCCCAAAATTCCTTGGACTAAAGGTCCCACATGGAACTATTCATGTAAGTAAAGCAAACTGACAGAGCAGCCTATATATGATGAGCAATAATATATTAACCAGAAATGGAGAGTATAAATACAAAAAGCACCATTGAAGGTCGCCGAATTCAAATATATTTTTCTATTGTATTTGGTGGCATTGAATCATGATGGAAAAGGAAGACTTGCTTAATATAATGCCTAAAATACTAGATACGAGTACATGAATATTAATCATGCTACCAGTACACTGCACCCATTGAGTGAAGGCCTAAAAGAGAATTTCTGTGATTGGATTTGGAAATTTTTGGAATGGGAAATTTACTTCTATGGAACCTTATGGAATTTCAAAGATGCTTCAGTGCTGACAATTCCCCTTGTATAGTGTGGACATATGCTTAGGGAGATGATTGTCCTGCTTACTAGTTTGGTGTGGTTTTCAGCAGTAGATTTTGGGCATTCTTCACTAGAACATTAATCCATAAGGATTACTATCATCAATATAATTTATTTCCAATTTGTTGCTGATACAGAAATAAATTGCTTCATTCTGATGGAATACCACTCTCTTCATTTACTCAGCTGCTCCCTTTCAGTATTAAGTTCTATAATTTTAACTTAAAGTCACAAATATCTTTCCAAATTTATTAATACTGTCTAAGACATTAAGCCCATAAAATGAGCAGTTCTCCGTTCTCTTGTTCATTACTTTGGATCGTAGCACAGGCTGACAATTTCAGATGTTTCTCTTTTTTGTGCTCCTTAGTGCCTTGATTAAGACTGCTTTTAAGACTGACATTTCACTAAAAGTATGTCTCATGTTCTTATCTGGTTTTGCTGTTAATTTAACAATCTTCTGATCAATGCAAAGGGCCAGTGAGACAGAGACCATTCACTTTGTGTATTTACGTCTCTGGTTAGAAGGTGGAACATATGCCCTTCCACAAATGATAGCTTCTGCAAAAGAAACATTTCTCTTTACCTTACTTGTCTTACTGGTGCTTCTGCCTTTTCACTCCTCTTACGACCAGGGAAAGGCAGCAATGGGAGGTCCAGACCAGCCACGAGGAGATATGATGAAGCTTATTAGTGGGATTCCTAGTAGTGCTACAGCCCAAGGATAACCCAAAGAATCTGTGGCTATGTACAGAGTTCCTTCATCGTTTGAGTTAGCCATGGATCTTTCCTGCTCCTGGAGAATCCAGTTGTTAGGATGCCCAGCCTTCAAGTAATCTACTCCCAGGCAAATAATTCTTTCTTTTTAGAGGTTTAGAAGAGACCACGACCCTCTCTAAGTACTAATACATTATGATACTTGGGATCAGTGTGAAGTGTTTCACACTTTTATTGCAGTGGCCTCTTATTGAAAGATAATATGCAGCTCCAAAGCTTCCAATTCATGTATGTTGCTATTTTGTGTATATTTTAAAGACTATTCCAAAAACCAGTCATATGAATATAATGACTAGTTGACCTCCCAAGAAATTTGGGTTGCTGTGAGGCAAAATAGAGGGTATAATTTTAGAAGAGATTTTTTTTTTCATTTGTAAATGCTAAGCAAATTAGGGAAATTGGCAAATGAATTAAATTTGTGAAACATACAGAGCTCTGAGTGTACAGTCATTACCAATGGCTACTGCATAGAGATCTTTGGAAAATAGTATGTTTGGTATTTAATAATCCATGTTTTTTAAGTGTAATTAGGAAATATAGTAAGCCCAAACAGAAATTAATGTACTTCTCTATATGTTTACATGCATTAAGTTTTTGGTCACAATAATATAACTTATTATTTTATGACAGAAGTAAAAATAACACTTATTCTCTTTCAATATTTTGCTAAATCATCTAAATCTGCATTTGATTAATATGGCTAACAAGACTGACATATATTTAGTGACCCTGAACTAAAATAAATAAATAAATAAATAAATAAAGTTTTGCTGCTGTCATAAAATTCCAGAGAAATTCTTCTGCTCACCATCAGGTATGTCATGAAAAAAGCACTCCTGAAATCTTAAACTTAACATTTTCCTGTTAGCCAGCATAAATATTCTTAATGCAAAATCTGATCCCTTAATATATTAGAATTTATGTAAACTCTGCAAAATGCTTTTTGTAAGCAAGAACTAGTTCTGACAAAAGTCTTCTGCAGCTAGGCATTCTTCCATGCCTATTGTTTCCTCGATCAGGAGGAAGATCAGTCCATTAAAGTGCCCCGGGCACCTTCAATGTAAAGTAGAAATTAAGGGAACTGGTAAATTCAAGAAATATTTGCTTTTAAAATTATGTTTTATTTGTGTGTCTCAGCCGGTCCCAGCTTGTTTCAGGATGATTAGCAGCAGTATTTTCCAGTGTGTTGGAGTAGACAATGATTTTGCATTTGTTATTGAATGCACAGTCAACCTTGCTGCAGCAAAGAGATTAACCTCAGAAAAACACAGACACAGCTTCTGGGAAAACTTATTGTAACGTTCTCTTAGGACTTTTGCTTCTTGGATTAGATAGTGAAGGAAAAGAATTCAGGTGTCAAATGTCAATTTTACACCCTAATGGGGACACGATTTAGTGGTGGACTTGTCAGTGTTAGGTTAATGGGTGTACTCAGAGATCTCAGAGTTCTTTTCCAACTTAAACAATTATATGATTCTAATAGTATTTATCGATAGAAAACATCTCATCAGCAGCACCAGTAGGACTATTTCGTTGAATAAAGTCTTCTCCAGTTTTTGATAGATGAAGATTCAGGTGTGTGTTTCAATTACTTTCAAATCCGGCTCTTAAAAAAAAAAAATAAAAAATGAGACAAAATAATTTAATTATGCAGTGAGAGTATTTTATCAAAAATCTACAGGCAGAAATGAGTTTCCTCTGCCTCCACTGCAAGAATACAATAGCTTGCTCCACTATAGGCTAGTAAGCAATTGTGTGGACACAAGTAAAAGCCAGGCTGAACCTGAGTGGATAACCCTCATTGAGTAGAAAACATGTTTCCTGAGAACTAAGTCTGCACTACGTATGTTTGCACAGCTTCTGTACATGTATAGTTATCTTCAGCCTATTGGGACTATCGCTTTCCCAACGTCTTTCTGAGGAAAGACAAACTAGAGAGGACAGAGTACTGCACCATCCAATGGGGAATGTGGTATAAATAACACTGGAGCAGTCCATTTGCTCAACAAAATCACTTAGTTCCTCAGTGCTGTAAAGCCAGCCCTCCTCTTTTGGGATGTCAAGTGACTCCTGTTCAAGCACTGTGGTGCTTTTGAAGCAGGTTCCCCACTCTGGGACTGGCATTAATATGAGTGGAGTCTGCTCATGTCTGCCTTTTTGTAGTGGCAAAACACCTCCAGAATCAAAGTCCTGAAGAGTCACTGTCTGGTCCCGAAGAGACACTAGAGTAGCTTTAGGTTTCCTTTACACTGTCTCAGCCATGCAGCATATCTAAAGTCTACAGTGCAAGACATGCAATTGGGGGTGAAGTGTGGAAAACCAGAATACCAAATTCTATGTGATATCCACCAGGCAGATAGAGGATCTGGATAAACTGGCTTCCATCTAATTACTTCAAATCTATTTTTACATCTGCATTCGCTTCCTTAATATCTTCTCACATTGCATTCCCACCCTTAAGTACAAGGTGCTTTATCTGGATATTAAACAATCTGGGAAATTGCAAAAAGAATTTGCAAAAGTAATCAGGCAAGTGTTTAGAAAAAAATGGCTCTGCTTATACCCTCTTCTGTTCAAGCAAATGATTTTACTGTCAGACATTTTCAAACAGAAAAGCTAAAGCACAGACTAGTAGTCACTAACAGGGTGCAGGATATGAGTTCCAAAACAAAAACCTGAATCTAGGTATAGATCCCAGCCAGTCAGAATGGAAGCGCTCTGTATGACCTATTTCTCCCACCTTACATAAAACAACTCAGCTTCTCTTTTTGAATACATAATAGTCAGAACACACTAATTGCAAGTAATTTGCAGTCCAAGAAGTATTCAGGACAATTATAAGGTAGAATTTCTAAAATTCATGTATTTGAGAAAGTATCCACTTTAGATTTTAAACTGGAAAAGTACAGGTGCTAAAAAAGACATGGTGCTGTACAAATAATCTCTCAGGTTTATATATTAGATTATATTCTCTTTTTAAGAAAGGCAAATAGAAACAATCAGTGGAATATGTGTTCAAGAGTATTTTAGAAAATGGATTCAAAACCTTGTTCTTCCTCATATAGGTAATAGGCTTGATGTCAGGAACCTTATTTTATAGGTAAATAATACATATTATAGTGTGGATTCATTTTCATTTTGACAATAAATTCCACACCAGCTAAACTTTTTTTTTTTTTTTTTTTTTTTTTTTTTTTTTTTTTTTTTTGTGTGGAAAAAGACTTTGTTAAAAGTTCCCAGCCAGTTCTAAGTGTAAGTTTGTTTCTGGACAGGGAAAAATGAAAGGGAGGACATATAACCATATTTATTGGTCAAATCACGTGCTATGTGCATCCTCCTGTTGGAAAAAAACAGATGTGGAATGACAGGCAGAGATATCCAAAATATCAGTCTTTGAGTTGGCAGCAGGATATTTATATTATAGTCCTGGCTCTGTCACTGTCTGATTCAGGTCTACTTTCCAATTCTTTGTGTTTTTGAATTCCTTATGCGTCTTGTCCATTTAACTTACAAAAACTTTGGCATAACAGCATTTCTGTAAGGTTTGTTGCTTTTCCACAGAACCTGGGACACCCCACAGTATCAATATTGATGTATTAGCAACATCAGGCCCAGGGGACCTCCCAGCCTAGATCTGAGTAGGCAAATGTAGGAAGAGATGATGTAGCAGTGGGAATATGAGCTTCTTAGGACAAGTTTTGAAGAGCCAATTCTAGGAAACCAGGCCGAGCTTCTTTCAGCACAACTCTCAGCCCCCCATTTAAGTGCAACCCTCCTCCTTATCTCCATTGTTCATGGAGTTCTCTGTCTCTGCAATAATTTAGAGCCTTGACGCTAAAACGATGGGGTTTTCTTTTCATCCTCAGGAACTTTTCTAGTTAAGGACTGATACTGTTGCTGTTTACAACCAAAAGAGATTCTTTGATGTCACAGAGGAATACCAGCATAAGCTAAGGCCAATGAGATAAAATCAGCCTCCAGTGCAAAATATTAAACCTTTGAAACACTAGTCATTGACAAGTTGGTTGTTGCTGGTAATTTTTTTTCCACTTGGCTGTGTGGACGTTGGTCATTAGGTCAAATTTGCCTCTCAAAACACTGAGTCTGGAGATGTGATGTTAGTATCAAAGACAGCTGACTCTAGCACTGTGCTTAAAGCATTTATCAATGAACGTGTTGCATATATTGCTAAATGCATAATTTATTATCAGTGTTAAAATGACACATGGTATCTTCATAAAACTAGAAACAATTGTTCTGCAGTAATGTATTAAGAGGTATGCATTTGTTTTATGAAACCTTTCATGTAGAAAAGGGCTGTTAGATTATGACAACCTAGTTTTATTTCTTTCTCTTTTTTTCATTTTTAGCCATTCAGGAAGAGTTTTTTCTAACTTATGTTACCTGACTTATGTTTGATTTTGCTAAATTACTTTTCCCAAATGTTCACAAGGAGAATCTTTTGAATTAATGAATAAAACTAAATTCACTCCCACTCTGCAACTACACTAGTATGTTACATGCAATTATTTATGATTCATACAAACTAGCTTCCCACAGCCCAGTAAACCTTATAGAGTCAGAACATTGTGGCATCATCTCTGCTGACAGTTTTTACTTTTTCCAGGCATAATGCTCCTTGAATTGGAGAAAAATTGTTCCTACTCAGCAAAGAGTTACACTGTAAATTCAGGGAACTGTGTCCAGCCTGACAGAAGGAAAGGAGGCATTTATTTCTACCAGGATGAAGAACCTACATCCAAAACTTCAGTCTTCTAAATTCCTGCTCATTTTTTGCCACACCCTGGAAGCACCTAAAATCCGGAGGCGCCAGCTTTTCACATTAAAATTCTCTAGACTCCTGAAATTCTGCTGTGGACATGTCCAGAAATGCCTCTCATGTCATGGCACCCAGTTAACTCTCACTCTGGCACCGTCAGATCCAATGAACTCAGTTTTCCTGCACTTGCACCCATCTTGCCCAAGGGGTAGGGCCAATGAACATTCTCAAAACACAAAGAGCTGCTGCTCTGCGAAGCGCAGTGGCAGCTGTTGCTGCTCTCCTCTGCTGCATACAAGAGCTCTGTGGTCAGGGCTTTTACCCTAGATGTGGGAAAACTGGGGTTTACACCCTCCTGTGCCCGAGGAAATCAAAACCCACACCCTTGCCACAAGGCTGGGGCTGTTCTGGGTGAAAGTGCTCTCCACCCTGCCCTTTGAAGCTCTTCCATCCTATAGGAGCCAACCACAGCTTCACAACGGCTGAGGAGAACATGAGCCAGCATGAACCTTTGAGGGGTTATGGCCCTCGTGGAGGAGGCAAAGAAGGTTTCGATGCCCTTTCCTTCCCCTAAGGAGTTTCTGGGTATTGTGTCTTAGGTCAAATGTATAACTGGTCTTTTTGGAGCACATATGGGAGGGGTTTCTCCAGTGCTTGTTCATGGAATGATAAGGAGTGTGGCAGCAGTGTGTTTAACCCAGTGCCTATGTCACCTCTCCTCAGTGGACACTGCCCCTGGAGTTTCAGAGTGCCACTGCCTCTCCTCCTGGCTGGCTCTCACAAGGGCCTCATGATGGCTGAGTTTCCCCAACTCCTCTCCCAAGAGAAGCAAAAGAACACTACCATCAAACAGTAACCAGAATTCCAGTGCAGCATTTCTAGTACATATGACATCCATCGTGCCCCATGTCCCAATTGCACTGCAGTCCCACACACTGCCATAGCTTCAGCCATCCCCCTGGAGACCACCAGGCACCCCATATCCCCACAGCAGCATGGACACTGTTTGTACTCATTTCCCATGGTCCAGGATCTCTGCCCCTTGCTGCTTGCTGAAGCTATTGTCTGTTTGACAAATTGCTCGAGGAAAGTCTTGAACTGGATTTCTTCTTTCATGGGTTTTGGAGAACAAGTTGCATATTTCTTTGTAATATGCATCTATCTCTGTTGACAACCCTTCCAGCCCATGCCTGCCCAGTTCTGCTAGCAGCCATTGTTTCCCAGGAAAATTTTCATGAAGTGGTAGCTGCCTCTGGGACCCCAGCTCACAATGAGCTTTTTGTTTCCACTTGATGGAAGTCTCCAGTGACTCTCTAGTTTGTAGTAGTGAAGACATATGTGACACTCAAGTGCTCTTCAGTTTGTGTCCATTTTCATGGGATAGCTTGTATTCCTTGGCTCGTAAAGCCAAACCACCACCTCACTTCATAACCTTGAGTGAGTCCTTTGGCTCCCCAAGCACATTGTTCAAGGATTAATTCTTGATCTTCAGTGTGCTTCTTTGACTTCCTTAGGCATATTTCCAGTGAAAGTAAAGCTTGCTACATCAATGTCTACATATCCAAACAATCCACAGTGCATTTTGCCTCTTTTGTCAGCTGCCTAACCCCACATGGGGATACAGGTTTGACAAGAGAGATGGGGTCTGAGCACCCACAAGTTGTCTGCCAGCTGATTTCTATAGAGAAATATGTGACACATAATACATATATATCATTGCCAACATTCTCTTCAGAAGCACACTCGGGATATGCCAAAGCAACAAAAAATTTCATTAAAACAAGTTAACTGACAGACAGAAACAGGTAGGAAAGAAGTCTTCATACTGTCCCCACCCACAGAATTAATTTTTGCAAGGCTGGTGGCAGAGCTGGGGTTGGTACTTGAGAGGGCAGACACTGCACGAACAGGTTTACAAGTGCGTCCTGTGCAGTTTACCAGGTGAGGACAAGGGCTGGACCTGGCTGGAGGCAATCATTCATAGCCACCTCAGGAGCTGTTCTGGGTATATTACTAATGCTAGGGATCCATACCCACCCTATAAATAACTATGTAACACAGTTTGTGGAATTAATTTTGATTTGGTCATTTATAAGGGATATGTTCATCTAATTTTAACCCTTTTCACTATGAAGAAGCTGCAATGCTGTCTCTCCAACTTCAGTATTCTCTAAGTAAAACAGCCATACAGGTTTTGTTTTTCCTGTGGTTTGAAGAATTCATGACTTTTTTTCTGGTGTGGAAGTTGACTACACTATAACCACTTCCAAATACTCCCCCTGACAAGGATAAATCAGCCTGTGCTGAGCTCGGGGCTGCTATGGCCAGGTTGCTGCCAATATCAAAGCCTGTTTAAAAGTAGCCAAGGGATCGTAGTGCTGCTCTACAGACACAGATGTTTCACATTTCATTACCAAAATTTTATGGTAGCCTCCTCTATGTTACTGAACTGAAACTTTTTCTAAATGCTTAATGCTGCAGAACTTTTTATTGTTGAAATGAGATAATGTTCTGCATATCTTCTCCTGAGCTGGCAGGTGCTGCTGGCATGTACAATGTTTACTGTTTACTCCTCCTCCAGCAATCCTTTGCATTTCTAGACGATTTCAGCTCAGGCAGGGCTTCTGTCAGCTCCAGCAGTCTGCAGCTCCTCTTTCTTTACTCCTAGTGCCCTGTGTAGTTGAGCAACCTCTCAGAGCTGAGGACCATGACCAGATTCACAGAATCACAGAATCACAGAATGTGTAGGTTGGAAGAGACCTTCAAGGTCATCGGGTCCAACCCAGCCCTAACACCTCAACCAGATCATGGTATCAAGTGCCACATCTAGTCTCTTTTTGAACACATCCAGGGATGGTGACTCCACCACCTCCCCGGGCAAACCATTCCAGTATTTAATCACTCTTTCAGTGAAAAACTTCTTCCTAATATCCAGCCTATATTTCCCCTGACGCAGCTTAAGACTGTGTCCTCTTGTTCTGTCAGTTGCTGCCTGGAGAAAGAGACCAACCCCCAGCTGTCTACAACTGCCCTTCAGGAAGTTACAGAGAGTGATAAGGTCACCTCTGAGTCTCCTTTTGTCCAGGCTAAACAACCCCAGCTCCCTCAGACGTTCTTCATATGGCTTGTTTCTAGATGTCCAGCCGTGCACAGCACTGTCCTTACAGGACCCATTAAGGGGGAGAAGCTGGCCTGAAAAAGCCCAGGCCTGTGGCTGGATTGAAGCATGAAGCTTTTGTTCTTTGATACACTACACAACTGTGCTTTTGTTATTTTTTAAGCACTGAACACCTGTGCACCTCAAGTCTGAGGGCCTTGCTGATACCTAGATATAGCAATAGAAGCAGTAAATGGCTTTTTCGAAAGGGAAATCCCCCCACAAAGAAGCCCAAAGAGCCCATTGTTTTCAATTGTTTCTACTGCCTAGAAAATATTTTTTGACATCATATTCTGGGCTGCTTAGAAAGCAGTGTGACCAGCAGGTTGAGGGAGGTGATTTTTCCCCTCTACTCTGCTCCTGTGTGGCCCCGCTTGGAGTTCTCCACCCAGTTCTGGGGCTTCCAACATAGAAAGGATGGGGTCCTACTGGAGCAAGTCCAGAGGAGGGACATGAAGATGATCAGAGGACTGGAACACCTCTCCTATGGAGACAGGCTGAGAGGGCTGGGGGTATTCAGTCTGGAGAAGGCTCTGAGGCAATTTTATTGCAGCCTTTCAATACTTAAGGAGGGCTTATAAGAAACCTGGAGAGACACTTTTTACCAAAGCTGTACTTAGAGGACAAGAGTTAGGGTTAAGCAGGAAGAGGGAGGTTTACATTGAACATGAGGAAGAAATTCTATATTGTGAGAGTGGTGAGACATTGAAACAGGCAGCCCAGAGAAGCTGTGGATGCCCCATCCCTGAAAGCGCTCAAGATCAGGTTGGACAGGATTTTGAGCAACCTGGTCTGGTGAAACATGTCCCTGCCCATGGCTGGTTGGAACTAGATGATCTTTAAATGTCCCTTCCAGTCCAAACTATAATGTGATTCCATGTTTCTTTAATTCTATAAAGAAAATGTGCTAGCTGTGCTGACAGGAAAGTGGTATTTTGTAAGGCTTTAAACTAAGTTTGCTGTTATTCTATTTGTTTGACATTAAGTAGTTTTTATGAAACTGACTCACAGTCTACCTTTGGTAGCGACAGATTAAACTCACTTCCCCCTTTCTTCATGTAAGGTTACAGACCAACTGATTTCTGTAACATCCTTCATAATATCACACCTTGAGAAGTGGAATTTGATGATTAAGGTTGGAAAAGACCTCTCAGATCACAAGTGCAACATATGGAAGCTTTGCGGAGAACTAACTAGAAGGGCTGCATGAATGTTAGATCGTACAAAAATGAGATATTTTGTGTCTTTAATTTTAGGAAACACAACATTTGCATGAGAAAGAACATACTAGCAATGACATCTGAAAAAAACAAAACTTCAGCTAAGGAATGATCCTTTTGCTTTTAAAAATAATTCCATTTTCATGAAATTTCCATCAGAAATTACTATATCTGGTCCTTTCAACAGAGCTGTTTTGCCTTCAGAACACTGTAGAAAATGTCTTGCCTGAAATGACAGCAGATACTTTGGTGCAGGAACTGAAGCAAGCAAAAACTAACAAACCTATTAAGGTGAGATGACTTAAATCAGTTTAGAGTACAGACTACCGGTTGTGTAAGAGTACTCTTGGTAAAAGATAAAGTGGCAAAAATGTGGCCTTCTTTTATGAACTAGTTAATCTGTGATAACTATTAATGGAGGCAGAAGGATCTTCAGACATAGGTTAAAATATACAGCAGCTTCAGAGTATGATGTACGTTTTACACAACAACCTGTCCTGATGTGATTGATTTTTGACTTTTTCCAGTACAGCAGACTCAGACCTTGTATGCATGTTGCACATGAAAGAACGTAGATAAAACATTTTTTGCCTATTTTCACAGAAGATATATGTACAACAGAAGAATGAATTTGTGGATTGCGCCCGTTTTATCCTGCAAGAATTCACAAGTATTTTAAAAGGAAGGTCTATTTTTAAGTGTCGGCTTTAATCCCAGCTTCTTTCCCAGGGTACACATAAATGTGAGCTCCAGGAAAGCACAGACTGCCAGCTTAGGTCCTGGAGTGAAATCTTTACCACCATATATCTTCAGAGGAGAGTCAGGTACTTCTTAAAGAAATCCAAAACTATCGACATGCTAAGCTTGGACCTGCCTGAGATCAGTAGGCTCAGCAGGCAGCTGCTGAATCCTACTTTTTAGGGAGCACTAAGGACAGGGTAAGAGAGCTACTGGGGGCCATCTCTGTCACTGCTGCTCTCCCGTCCTGGAGAAAGTAAGGTGAAGCTCCTTCAAAAAACCAAACAGCTCTCCTTGCAACTATCTTTAAGAAAAAACTGCTCACCACACTGATTTCTTACTTGTTGGGATTTTTTTGGCTGGGTTGATTTTTGTGTGTGGGGGGTGAGGGGGCGTTTTTGAGTTTTTTGCCCAAATATACAATTCCAAAGGTAAAAGAATGGAATTAATTTCCCTTCTTAGCCTGAGGGGTTCAAACCCACGACCCTCAGAAGAGCAGCCTGCAGCCTATGAGATAGGAATAAAACTTTCCACCCACTTTCCCCACTGAAAATGAGCTGCAGCACAGCAAAAAATTCAAGAGGCACTGACTTGGAGCTGCTTGTTCCTGTCAAGACTGGGACAGCTCTGGACATGTATGGAGAAAGTCCGTGCTCTGCTTTGTAGAAGTACAGCCCCAGGGGCCCAAATGAGGGTAAAATTAAAAGTGGCGTTTAAAGGGGGGAAAGTTCATCCAGGATTTTGCAGCTGGAAGGATCACAACTCTGTATTTTCATACTTGTTCTGGATGGTGCTTCCACACTTCACAGCCGCAGCGCTGGCGCTTGGGCTCTGAGACACACAACCTTTCAGTGTGGTACAGTGTCAGCAGAAAGAATCTGCTAACTCTTTGCTCCTCTGCCCTGTCTTTGCCTTTGTGACCTGTCTTTGGAAAGGGCTCCCCCCTTACTATCTCTCTTCTACCTTTGGACTATATTATATCTTCATGCTGATACTATAATGTGAATAATAAAGTGAAATTCAGACCCTGCTTGTGCTGCTGAGGTCAGTGAAGCTGAATCTATTTGCAGGAGCTGAGAAACTGCACAAAAGTATTTGTTTTCCTTCTTTGCTCGAGAAAACTGAACCCTTCATTTTCTGTTGCATGAAAAGGCACCACATAATGATTATTTTGGTGGATCATTTCCCATCCGCTCTTGGTTGCCCTTTTTTTCTGAGTTTATACTGAAGTCTGGACAAAATATGTTTAAAATGCTATATTTGTCTGTGAACTGCATCCTGACAAAAAGAAGGAAAAAAAACCATGACTTTTTATTTTTAACCTGATATCTAAATGAAACTACAATAAATACAAGATGATGAACTTTTTTTGGATGTCAATATCCTGAGAAACAAAGGAACACGTGTTGAAACAAATTAGTTTCTAGCTTTGATTTTTGTGTCAAAATGGCTGTATTACTTCTACTGCACATAGTATATTAGAAGCCTAATTAGTCTTCGCCCAGCACAATGATTCAGAAATCTATCCCTGCTCATAAAGTAATTAAGTGTGTGCTTCTACAAAACTAAATAAATTCTGTCCTAATTTTCAAGCAAGGGGGCATATTTCCCAGAAAATGATGGGATAAAATCTCATACCTAGTTTATACTTCTTTAGAACAGCTGCAAATCATCTCACAGTAAAATATCAGATCCAGCAATCCAGAGACCTGAACAGTCTGCCCTATTTACATAGACTGGGTGATAGTGCAGACACTTTAATCACTCCTAAAATTTGTCTTAGCAGATATCCTAATGCTCATTTTTTTTGCAGCCACTCATGGCTACTGTTTATTCTGTAATTCAAAATCCACCTCTTAAACAGTCCAGGCACACAAAATTTCAGTTCTCTACTCCTCTTTCCTCCATCCCCTTTCCTTTATCCTCTGAATACTTAATGCTTTACAAGAACGAAATTTTTGGAGCATACCAGAAGCTTAACAAGAAGCATTAATGATGCAGAAGCTCCTAAACTCCTTCATTAATGGACCTTTCCCTGTGAAATTCATTTTAATCAGTGTTTGTGACGAAAATTTGCATATGGGTAACCTGCATTCTCCAAGCATCCCTTTCAATATTTAAACTAACACAGCACTTTAAAAATATTTTTAAACATTGAAATCTACTGTTGACTGCCAGACACATAAAGCTCTACTACACTGCAGACACAAACTGCCCTTTTGCACTTTTTTGTGCCTGTCATGCCACTTAAAAAAAAGGCTACTAACTGAAGGAGGTATTGCAGAACATCAGGAAAATTAGCAAGTCTGAACAACTGAGGAAAATAAACATTACCAGTTTTACCCATGAAATCAGTCTGTCAGCAGGTTTACTTTTAATTGCTAACAAGAATGCTTGAATGAAATAAAAAGTTTCTGAGTTGGACAGGAGTAATTAATAAAGAGTTTGATGTTGGGATCTTCAAACAAACTCTACCTTGATTTTCATATTGACTGATTCTACAGGGAGAGTTTGACGACAGCTATGCCCTTCAGAATCATTGTACACATCATGTAAAATATTGTTCCAAGATGAAAGGCAGACAATGTGCTTTATACAATGAGAAAAACACCTGGACACAAATAAATTATATGAAGCTCCACTGGAATTTTGAATGCACCAAACTTGTGTCAGATGATCCAGGGAGAGCTTCTTGGTCAAAATACCTCAGAGCATACAAAGTCTTATGATGCATTTTCTCCATTCATATGTTTATCTGATGGATCCAGTTCTAAATTTAAAAACATGAACTTTCTCCTGGTTTTATTTTTATGTATTTATTTTTCATTTAAAACTGATGCCAGCCTCTTCAACTTCTTGTTCTATAGGGGTTTTTGTCAAATCTCCACATCAACATAGCTCCCCTGTTGTGTGCGGGATAGGATTGTGACATTTGTAAACTATAATCAAATGTGATTTTTTTTTAACCTAAAACAATGCACTGCTTTTAAACAGGACATTTTCATGAAGCTATGAATAACTCTGCCTCACACAGATTTTGAAAGAAAATATCATTATCTCCATCAAAGGTCAACCACAGATTATAACCCTCTTTTTGGTTGTTGAAGAATGCCTTTTCTGTGGGCAATGATAAGATGTAGCAAAAAATGTGTGAGAACAGAATCTTAGGAAGAATACATAATTCGTGTCCAAGATCTTTCCATTGTTTTGTGGTGTGTTAGTTGGCCAGTACTGAAAAACTATACTTCAAATTTGTTCACTTCTAGTCTTTTCCTTTCAAAGGTATCTAGGGGGGCATTTTGCACTAATTAAAGCTGATGGATGCTGATCCTTGATTTCTGTGACTCCCAAGGCACTCATAAAACAACACCAAGTGAAGGCTGTTACAAGAGGTACTTATTGAAAAACAGTTCAAGACAAGAAAATCTGAGAACCAGCCACATCAATTTAGGATCTGCAGGACCCAGTTGTAGAGCAGGATTGCTGAAACACATGTAGGTTTAGAATCCAACTATAAATCGTAACATTGCTTGAGAAAGAAAACCATCCCTAGGCTGGACGCATTCTGCAGAACAGAAGCAAAACCACATGGCAAAAATTTGGAACATGCAGTGATTTGCTCCCATTGTAGCAAAGTACAGCTTGGAAAGCTCCAAGGAACAATCAGGCCAGACTGGAACAGGGTAAGCTGGAGGAGACATTAGCTGGAGTGCTCTGTGACCAGACCTTGGCTCATCACAGGTAATAGCCAAGTGTTGCCTCAGACAGCCTAAGTCCCACTTTCTATTTTGTAACTTCTTTCTGCAGGGCCACAAGATGAAGCTTACCTCCAGCAGCCAGTGGCCATGTGGGAGCACATGCAACTGTGGAGCTATGGAACAAGCAAGTGCAGGAACATTTTGGTTGGATCCACAGAAAGAGAGGTCCACAAACACGTGCCTTGTGTTTCAGACCACACACGAGAGACTCACTCTCTATCTGGGAAGCAGAGGGGAGTGTTAGGATTCTGCACGTTTTCTATTTTATTAGAGCAGGTATTATTGAACTTTTAAGTTTTCAGAGAAGGATACACATGTTAATGAAAAGTTTTAAAAAAATAAGTGCAATCTTTTACACATGAACCTATATAATATACACACCAAATTCTTCAGATTACACTATTTTTCCTATGAATTAATCTCTCTTCACATATTTTTATACAAGAAAGTAGCACGTAAGTCTACTATTCTGACTTTTCTAGCTCTAAAATATATTTTGATTTGATAAAAAGCTTGAGAAAAGAAGAAGAAGAAGAAGAAGAAGAAGAAGAAGAAGAAGAAGAAGAAGAAGAAGAAGAAGAAGAAGAAGAAGAAGAAGAAGAAGAAAGAACAGTGTCAATTAGCTGAACAGTTTATTCCTATGACAGTTTATAAGGTAGATCTTAAGAAGATGAAGAAAGAAGTGCACAGGTCTTACATGGGCAGAGCTCACCAGAACAATAGGGAAAATCCCACAAAAAAGAAAAAAATAATTTCACTTTTTTATCACCAAAAGCAATATTATTCAGCAGCCACTTAGCACTGTAGACAAAAACTAGAGTCCTGCTGCAGGGCATGGCTTGGCAGAGACTTTGATTTCCTGGCTTGAAAATAAAACCTCAGTTTGCCCTCTTTGCTTCTTTTCTCCTGCTTCATTATATCTTACAATTCCAGTACTATTATTTATTGATGGAATGTCCTGTAAGAAGGATCCCAGCAGGGAGGGGAAATCACTTCTTAGTATTTAGGTTTTCTATAGGTGTATGGGGGTGTTTGGAGAGGGAAGGATGGCACTGTGGAGTGCCTCAACCTACAGTGACATTTGTAAGATTGATGGTGCTTCTCCCACTAGGAAGAAATGCATTTGTTAAAAAGGAAAAAAAAAAAAAGTAACTTATCATTGGCTGGACAGAGGCTGAGCCAGTAACAGTGCCATGGTGTGATTGATTTGTTTGTTCTATTGCAGCCTGTGCAATATCAATGCGTTGAGAACATCCAGATGAAGGGAGGAAGATTAAGTAATACTGATTGGATTTCTCCACACCTTTTTGTTCTTTTCTTTTCTTTTTCTCTCCCCAAAAAAACATTTTCTTTGGAATAAGACACATTTGTCAGACTATACAAAAGGGGATACATTTTCCTGGTAAAGTAGATGTTGTTGTGATTAAAGATTGAGTCTGGCAATAGGGGTTTTCTGTTCAGTTCTCAGAGATTTGTCACATTAGGCCACATTTGGCTCTGGCTAACATAGCAGCTGCCACTAACTTCAAGGAGAGTTGTATCTGTTTAACCCAAGTGTGCTCTTTTTGTTTGGGAATGACTCAGATATTAACACACACAAGTGTGTTTATTAAGATGTGTTTACTCACATCTCTGAGCATTCTCAAGTGCTGCTGGAACACCTAACATTTTTATCATTTACCATTAAATTATAACCAGCAGTCCAAAAGACCCACCTGGCACCAGATATTTCATAGTTCTGTTTTATTAGAGGTCCATACTTATGATTCATTACAAAAATGCATTTGTCCCATGTGTCTAGGTTCCCTCTCCACTAAGCAAGCAGGGCACTAGGGAGGCTTTGTACCTCTAGCCTTAAAAAAAGAAGGATTATATATGTTCACAGGTAATGAACAATTTTTTGGGAACTTCAGGCAACTCAACTCATCTTTCTGTCTTCATGCTGACTTAGGCCTGGGTGTGGATCACCATCATGAGCAGCAGCTCAGGTTTTCAATACATCCATTTTCATCAGAGCTTTGTTTAAAGAAGATGAATTTGTGCTATTATTATATTTCATCCTAATCTCCTCGAGAGTGCAAAAAATTCTACTTCCATCACATTTCCCTTATAGTATTCTTTCCTTTATGTCTATAGTACATTGATCTGTAGGTATGTATGCATGTGAAAGCAAAGGGTGTCCAGTCTGAGGGTTAACAGTGCCAGCAAAATCCTCGATTCCACATCTTTTGGGAATCAAGATAGCCTGCTAACCCAAGCTATTCCTGAGCTGATGGTATGTAGCTTTTAGGCTTTATTCTCTCAGTACCTCTGCCACTTTTACAATTATTTCAGAGAATTGACTCAAGCTCACTCTGCACCAGGTAATCCAAAAAACTAGGGGACAAAATAGATTGAAGTTACTCAGTGCTCATTTTGAGATGCTTCTACTGTCATTCCCCAGCCTTCACTCAAACTGCTTGATTTTGTGGAGAATACAGATTACCATCTGAGGGCAGCTCTGCTAACATTTTCCATTACATGAAGCTGTGGAGAAAATTGCAAATCCCATGAAACAGAGAAGAAAAAACAAAGCCATCCTACAAATCTGTGTTCAAGGACTTTGAATTGTTTACTCCAGTCTTTAAAGCATTATCTTGCTAGGAAAGTGAAAATTCAATAATATAGACAAGGTCATGGGAAACATAGGTCTTATTTTGGAGGCACTCACTCAACACAATCATTTAAGTGCTACTCTTATTCAGCAAAACATTTGTGTTTACCTATTCTTATCTTCTTAAGCAAGCAGGCTGGAAAAAACATCTGTGGCACAGAAAATTCCACTGAAGTTAACAGCCATGCATGAGCATTTCTGAACTGAGCTGAACTCAGAAACAGACATTTTAATCCCATAGCAATTTCTTGAAAAGAATTTACAATTAAAATTTTATATGTATGGCTAGCTTCATTCACGTAAAAGAGACTCATCCATCCTCATATTGCACAGAATAAGAAAACAGACTATATTAACAAGGGGTTCTAATTTTCTTAGTGCACTGAGTGCTGAGAATAAGTTCCTGCCTGGAGCAGGTCATATTGTCTGGAGTGTTACTGAGTTTCTGGCCAAACCCAGCTAACCTTAGAGCTACCAAGCCTTCCCTGGGGTGGCAGGTTTGGCTGATCTCTGGTCAACAGCTCTGATGTCACCTTAGGAATCATGACAGCTGGGCTATATAACCTATCAGCACATCCTCTATCCTATGAGAGCAGGAAGGAGGGTCTTGGAAAAGCAGATCTCATTAACAAATCAGCCTCCCATACCTTACCTGTACCCTAGTCTCCAACTAATCACTCCACCTGAAAACTTCATAAAGCACACATCAGCAAGAAATAATTCAAGAAATAAAATAGAAACATGTAAAGCACTTCAAATTAATTCCAGAAAAAGACATAGATTAATGAACACAGAAACTGATACAAGCCTCTTCTTTACACAAATCCCATTAAATCTTTGCAGACTGCTTCCTTAAGAACACTAAACCCTGTGCAAACATAACTCATTTGAAAAGTGGTTAACCAGCTTATCTGCTTCTTAAAAGACATTAAACAAAGAGTGACAATGACAGTATTTATACTGATTGAAAATGTAACCTTGTCTACAGACTGCAATCAGTTTTCTTTGGCAACAAGGAACCTACCTTTCTCAGTCCTTTCCATGCCCACCAGGAGTGGGGGGGAGACATGGATGGCTACTTGTGCTGCTCTTGGCTCCCCATTGCCCATGCCAGATTGCTCCTGTAGCTCCACAGACTCCTTCACTCCAGAAAAAAAGCCCAGACTGACAATCTACTGAAAAAATAGTGAGTTTTAAGCTTTTTAAAACTTTTGCCTTATTTTGAATTTAATTTTTAACAACCATCTCTGAATATAGAAACGACATTAGGTGTGTAAATATCAGAGTCTTAGTTGTTTTTTCCTCATCAAGACTGTTGTCAGTGATGAAGTAACACACAACATCATTAAACGTAAGACCCGGTGTAGTCTAGGTGAAAATCTGTGGAATCATCCTCCTGCCCTTTGCACAAGTCCCACTTACTGCAAGTGCAATGTCATAGCAATGCAGCTGTCTTGCCACTGCCAGTACTTGCATAACAGATGCTCATTAAAGGCAGGCTGAAGGACATCACTATAGAAACAGTTAATTAGGGAACATCAGCCTCAGTTAAGGATAACCATTCTGGCCAGAGGCTTATAAACACTTGGAAATCAAAACCACTGATGGACTAGGTAAATTTATCGACTTTGCTTGTCATTTTCATTACTTTTTCACTCTAAAGATTCTTATCCTAATGTAAGCTCAGCAATTTCTAAATATAAAAAAAAGTATTTAAAACACTGGAAAGACAATACCAGATCCTCCTCCAAGCTAATCTGCCAGTACAAGAGAAATGGTGCCACACATAACGCAGCATAAAGCAAGTAAAGTTATAAAAAGTCCTGCAGCTGCACGAGTTTGAATTAGATCATCATAAATCTAGTGTGTGACCCCTTGAGGCCACCTCACAGGGCTTCCAGCAAACCAGTCATGTTCAAGTGCTTTGACTAGTTTAATTGCTCTGCCCAAGAGGCTTTATGTAATGCCTTAGACAACAGCATAACAGACTGATCAAAAGCAGAGTAGCTTTCTATTCCTCACCATGAACTTTCATATCGGGGTGAATTATGTCATTCGTAGCACACCAGAAGAGATCCAGCACATGATAGCATCTCTCCTAACTCCAGATCAAGTACTTTGAGGAAACACAAAATTTGAGAAGGTATATTAAACTCCAGGCAGTACACAAACACTTGCAGATACACTAAGCAGTTTGTTATCATTTGCATTTGGTTGTTCACTACAATACTTTGCTCTGAATTCATGTCATCACTCTGCAGCACCATCATAACAGAGCAGCTCAGCTGGTCCATGAAAAATTCACTCCACAGAAAAATTCAGTTCAGTGATCACATTAATTCACTCCCGCTGAAGATCTCTATGAAATTGAATTACTTCAGTGGGGCCATTAAGTTTAACCTGTGTCTTTCACAATATCTGTAATCACAATGGTGCCCATTTTACATTTCCATGGTTCTAAGAAAGAGTTGGCATTTTTATGCAAAAAGTCTCCCAAACTGGGCTTTGAATATCATAGCAATAACATGCTCCCCAAAAATGTCGATTTCATTTTCTAGTAAATATTTTTCAGCAATCTGAAAAAAATTCATGCTCATCTTCTATGACACATCAATGTGTTTTGTCTCTTACCAGATCAACAGTTCATTTGTTTGCTCCAGTCTTGAAAGGAGATGAAATAAAACGCATAGCAATGCAAAAATACAAACAGAGTCATCAATGGAAGATACACAAGTTTGCAAAAATATACAAAAGCTACTATAAGCTTGTAACCACAAACAATATCAAAGGAAAGGAGGTTTTTTTAATAGATAGGCTCTTAGAAATGCTTGCATGATTTTTTTGTATCAGTTGAATTATGAAATTAACTTTCAAAATGAAATGTTATGTTAAAATATTGTATATCTTAATCTGTTAGCATTGAGATTTTATTCCTAAGATTTGTTGTTGTCATTTAAATATATGCATATTGCTGTAAGAGAGCAGAGCCATAGGAATTCCAAACAAATTATATTTCTGAGTAAAGGGTTCTTTGTTCTAGTTTATATATCTCTAGCTTTTAATGTAAATACACTGCAATAAAAATCATAAGAAAACTTGGCATTCAAACTTTCCTTAAGTAGTTGAAAAATTCTTAGCTTGAAATTGTCATTTATCTGCCATTTCTGAAAGGTTATTATATCCATAATGTAAACCACAATGTTAAAAATAAAGGCATTAAACATTTATAACAAAATATGCAATCTCCCTTTACATTAATCATAGCATTCATGTATGTGTTTTATGCCACGGTTCTTTTTAACTTTGCTTATATTTATTTTATCTTAATTGTTTTTATGATTTGTTAAAATTGCTCCACTCTACTTGCTGTTCTTTTTAATATTTCTTCAGTATTTTGTTGCGTGGTTGCTTTAAGGCATTTAAAATGCAGGTTCTTTCTTCTAAAAGAACTTTTGAATTACTCTTCTTAAAGGAAAATCTTAAAATGTGCCATTATAATAAGCTTGTACCTTTACAGTCCACAGTTTTCTTCTATGCTGATCATTTAAAGAAATACAAATATTAGGCAGCAAGCAGATGTTTCCTTTTAATGTTTTACCAACTGGTTATAAGTGACTCCTGCTTTGATGTTCACCCAAGGCACTGGCCACACCAGGGAGGATGCCAGTGGAAATGGTGTTTTTGAAATAAATATATTTTTGTGTGGGAGAGAGTTGGGATAAGGAGCACCTTCCATCAGGCAACTGCCAACAGCCCAGTCATGATTAGAGCAGTGCCTGGCAGGGCCAAATCCAGTGCTAGGAAGGTATCCTTAAAATACTGAGAGTCTCAGTTGCTGTAGTGAAGATAGAGTGCTATTTGCTCTCTAACATTTGTTTGACCTTTCTGGAGGCTCTGAATAAACCACATCTTCCACACCTTTTTCTCCCCACCTCTGGAGTCTGGCTTCATTAACTCCTCCACCCCAGCCTTCATGCCCAACATTATCCTTCCCACCAAACTAAGAAGCAAATTATTTGGTTATTTTAAGGGCCAAACCTATGTTCTCTGCCCTGGCTTACTAATAACCACCACATGTTTAATGAGAAGCCTCTTCTTTCCTTGTTCTTTACATACCTGAAAAAAATTATTTTTGCTATTGCTCTGGTTTTCTTTGCAATTTGTACTTCTCTTAGCATCTAGCAGCATTCACTTTTCCAATAACCCAATATTTGACATTTTTCAGCCTTTAAAGCATCAATTTTTTTTGCTGATAAAACCTTTTTTCACTCTTATCTCTAATCCGTGTTAGAATCAGGTTAGGATCATTTCTCCATAAGCCTCTTCAAGGGGACTAGTGAATTGATATTGTTCCTGTTCCATCTGACATAAAGAAATTTAATCTGGCACCCACATAGAAGGCTTTGAACTCTTCAGTCCTGCTTATATCTTTGAGAAATCCACATCTTCACAAAATTGGGCTTGTTAGGAGTTTCCACACAGGAATCAAGTGATGAACAACTTTCATTTAGACAGCTACATCACATAAATTGCTCCTTGTTTGTCATATTTCTTACCCTTAGTCTTTTAATTTTCTGAATTATTTTCCTGACATGCCATAAATTAAAAGTGTCCAATCAAGCAGTAATGAGTTTTTTCTCAACAAATTTTTACAGCTCAAATCTTATTTATAGTTCCTTTTAATGAGTAACTTTCTTTAAAAATGGTCTAAAGATGGCTTTTAATTGGTTTCTGTCATTAAAAAAACCCCTCATTATCTTCAAGTTCTTTATAATTTGGAGGTTTTTTTCTGCATTAAGTAAAATATAAAAATTTCATGCCATGTTTAAATCTCTGACTCTTGTGCCGCTTCTTCAAAGCTTTTTTCCATTTTTTTTATTATCCTGAGTATGAAATCTTCTATCTTCCCAGTGGTTCTGCAGCAAACCACTATCCCAAGCAGTGCCATTTTTAGCTCACACTCACATCTGAGGATTTCCTGTGCAGTTCAAATTGCTGTTTGAAACTATTTCCAGAACTACAAAATATATATTGAAACTACCACCAGTGCATTTTTTCCCAGTAATTTTATTTCCAGTAAAACTGGATCATTACAATACTTAGGAAAAAGTGGTCTGGAAAAGGATAGAAGATGAGTTCCCTCATTTAATGAACACATTGTGGCTCTCTGAAAAATCATAAGGGATTACTAATCTTATTTTCTTAAAGTAGCCTTCTTTCAAACCAAGGGATTTGAACCTGTGGGTTTTGAGATCTCAAAACTGAGTCCCAAGTAGCAACTAAATACATAAACACCTCACTGATCTTTACAGTTGAGGAAAACATTGCAGATATATTTTGTAGTGCTTATCCAACAATCAATGCTGAATTTTACCAAATTTAACAATTTTACCTATATTTGAACAAAAAGCAAAGGCAGAAGAAAAAATATTGGGTTTTTTTGCTGTATTTTCCTCAATAAATTGTTCATACACTTCAAAAATTTTCTATAGGATGGCAGAATGATCAAGAAGATAGAAGAGCCCAAATCCTAACCCAAGTCATTTGAGTTTAGTCTCCTTCCTTAATCAAACTGGCCTTCAGACAGTGAAACTTGAACTAGGGGTTTTTGGGACTTGGCCAAACACCAAGAAATTCAGCACTTTCATAATTCCAAAGCGATCCTTATGATTTCCCACAAAGTCCAACTTTCTATATGGTAAAGATAATTTTCATTTTCTGTCCTAGCCACAAATTTGGCATGTGACTCACCAAGTATTGTCTTTCCTGACTTCTGGTTAGGTTGGTTTTTTTTTGTCTGTGTCCCATAGCGTTAAAATGCCAACTGCACTTTCCACTTGGCCTTCCTTTTCATTTGCCACTGCTCATACATGTAGTTATATTTTAATAAAGGAAAAGAGTTCTTACTAAGAACCCTTATTAACAGCTTACATGCTGTGTTGCACATAGCAGGTACATTTTGCCTGAAGATTCTTCATTCCAGATGGAGAACTGGGACTTCAAAGCAGGTTGTCATACAGCAGCCATCCAGCAAAACAAGCCAAGCAATGAGATCTCCAGTCTTGCTGCAGGCACAAATGCTGTTGTGAGACTCTTCCCGGTGCGGATGCAACTTCTTCCCAAGCACAGTAGGCTGTAGTAAATGTGCTGAAAGTTGCCAGGAGTCCCATCCAACAGGGAAATCACTGTGACCAAGTTGCCAGATACGTAGCCCTAGCACTTCTGCCACTCATTAAAAAAACCAACAGTCTTCTTGGAAATCCATAAAGATGACAACTACAGCTGGATATTTGACAGAGCAGTCCTCCCCATGGCAAGAAGTGCTGTGGCTAGTTCTGCCAAATATTGTCCATTTCCTGAAACTATTGCTTCTGTTTTGCTCTCTGTGGATTTCAGCCATTTGACCTTTATGAACGTGCTAATTTCAGCCAGGTGTTCAGGCCTCAATTATCAGCACTGGGAGTGGAAAAGATGCATGTCTAAGGGTACCTGCATGCTGCTGACCTTCTAGAGGTCTATGGTTTTTTTTCCAGGGTATTCAAACAATAGTTGAACATGACAAACAACAATAAAAGGTATATTGGATTCATTCTAGTGACAGAATCATCAGTTTGAGTAAGTGTGTTCTCTGTAGATGAAGAAGAAGATGGGAAACTCAGAAATCCCTGTGCTCTTGCTTCAGGTACAGGGTTTTTACAACCACAGAGGTCACCACAGACTCCAGTGAGCTTTTCTATGAAAGATGTGGACAATTCCTCTGAGCACATAAAGCTCTTCAAATTTGACAGTACTGACTGATCGTATGATTTACAGGGTTAAAAATGCTGGTAATATAATTTGGAATGTTAAAATGACCAAGCTGGACAAACTACGAATCAAGGATCATCCATTGAGAAAGACAAATTAATCAGCAAAGAAAAGGAAAAGTAGAAAGTGTTATGCAGTTCTTAAAAGGCACAGATTTTGAGAGAGTAAACTGATAAGGAAATGAGAGCTGGATTTGTTAGGGTTAAAAGAAAATTAAGAAATGCCTAATGATCAGTACTTTGGGAGTAACTTTGTCGATCTTGTCAAAAACCATGTATGTCGCAATGGAAAGCAGAAACTTTGAAATGCTAATGAAGACTGAATTACTTATCTGTGAGTTCCAGTCATTGGCCAAGACCCTGTTGTGCTGGATCAAGAAATAAATAAACGATTCCTTCCCTGATAAATTTCTAACCTAAAAGGGCATTGGGAGAGGAAAAGGGAGAGTAGGGAAGAGAAGAGATTGATATGCACAGACAGTACTAAAGAGAATAGAAGTATTAAAAAGCATTATCAACAGTGCCAGCACACCAGCAGTCAACTTGCTGGGGTAGCAAAATTTGATTTTGCCTACTCTGCTGAGAAACCTTGAGCTGGGAATGTGCAAGTACATGTTTGAAAATCAAGGATGTGGGTGATGAAAGCTGGCCAAGAGAGAGAACAGAACTGCCTGTTTGGAATATGGCAGCACTCCATTAGACAGCCTAAGAAGAGCAAGGGGTAGTTCATTTGATGTGGTGGTGAAGGAGGAGCCAGTGGAAGAGCAGACAGGGCCATAGAAACAGGAATATAAGCACTGCAGAAACCTCTTGGAATGACAGGAGTAGGGCAGCATTGCTTTAGCCAAAGGACAGGAAGTTAATATTGTTGTAAAAAGGTTCATGGTGGATTAATAAAGGTCCCAGAGGATAATTCAGAATTGGCAACTTATAGGTGTTACAAAGAAGAGTAAAGTAGATAATGTGGATAATACTTAGAGTGCAAATGAGAATGACAGGCAGGAGAGTGATGTGTGAGGCACTGTACAGACATCAGGTAAACTCTGACCTGAAAAGTTTGCAATCTCAAACACAAGGCAGGTGTTTAAGACAAGCAGTGGCCAGTTAAAGTGTAGGGATGAAATGTGCTTGTAACGTTTAGTGGAGCTGTAGCAACAACCACAAGTCACAATTTACATAAGATGTTATTGCACAGCAGGTTCCTTTTATGCATTACAGCACAGATGTATTTTAAAGTGGCATTTGAAGTAAGATGAGTTGAGACGCTGGCATGTCCAGACATATGGAAAGCAGCTAAGTCTCTGCTTCTGTGCTAGTACTTATTTCTGGAGCCAGGAAAGGAGTGAAGGGAACTGAATCTTGTTACACATCTGATTTTGAGTTGAACAGCATTTCTTGACTACCTACCTACTAAATAGTCAGCTAAATATTTACTCACATTATCACAGCCAGACTAATGTCAATATTTTCCTTTTAAACACTTATCAGTATATTGCATACTCCTAAATGTGAGAATGTTTTTTCATGATACACAAAATGGGAGTGTGAGCAATAAACTCCAAGTGAAACAGGGATACCAACATACACATTGCTATGAGTTTTGGGGAGCAGTCTAAGCAAGAAGAGAGGACACTGAAATAATGGAAACTGGGTAAATAAATACCCCTTAAAGATCAGAGAAATACTAAAACTCTTTGTCACAAGTTGAAATCCATTTATTTTCTTGTTAGAAAATTGAATGAGAGAAAACCTGAACACACTGTCAGACAAATGTTGTCTTTGTTTTCAGGCATCCTCAGTCCCTTGGACCATGCTGGAGAGACACCTCACCCCTGCACAAATCTGTCCTGTGCACTGGATTCCACAAGCTCTGTTGGAGACCTACTTACTCTACCATATCACTGCCCTCCAACTTACAGCTTTTCCCCAATAGGGCAGCAAAACTTTGTTCTGCAAATTAAATTATCATCTCCTTGTCTGCCTGCTGTGGACATGGTGAACAGTTAGCTCTGTATACAGGAAAGCTGCTGGCACATTGCTCTTATCTTCTCTTTCTAGACTAAACAGTACCGTTCTCTTGACCTTTCCTCATGCAGTGTGTTTTCCATACTACTTATCATTCTTCTTCTCCTCTGGACTTTTTCCAGTTTGTTTCTATATATCTATCTATAATTATATAGTGCGCCCAAAACAGGACAAAGTACTCAAACTGAGTCTTCCCAGTATCAGCAGAATAAAACAGAACATAAAGCAGTCTTACTAGGATGCTCTGGTCTCAAAGATGAGATTCATCTTTCCTCAGCCATATAATGCAGCTTACTCTTACTTAGCTTAGGGGCTATATAGTCCTCAGGTTTCTTTATTGTCCTGCATAGCACATAAATATCTCCCATGTTGTATGCATGCAGTTGATATCTGTGGCAAACTACACTTGTTATTTTTTCTGAATTTGTACTACTCATATCAGATTGTCTCTCCAGGCTCTAACACTGTCCTATGAAGTGCTGGCACTTCCCATCTGCTGGTGTAACTTGAAGATCCACTGCTTCATATTTCAAGCCATTCATGAAAATAATTATTAGAACTAGACTAACAAGTGACATTTGTCCACATGTATGTTATGGTGAACTCATCTACACTGCATTTTTCCAGTTTCTTTTCCAGAAAAGTGTGTAAGACTGTGTGGAAATTTTTCTTAAAATCAAGATCAAACAAGTCTATTCTTCATTCTTATCCCCTTGGCCAATTAATTGGTCAAAGAAAGAATGAGATGGATTTGTTTCTGATAAATCAATAAAACATTTTTTTATCACAGTAAAAATATTCAAAGTGTCCACAAAGTGATTATATGCTGTAGCATTGTAGGATTTATTTGGTAAGAGCATTAACTTTCTAGGCATTTATAATTTATTGGGCTCCCATTTTTATGAGTGGGAATTACAGTATCTATTCTTTTACCCTGGTGTCTTCCACGGTATTCCATATTTTGTTTCAACTACTCATTGCTGGTTCAGTATTTGCTTTTGTAGCTGATTAAATATTCCAAGGTGCATATGCCTGTCTGTTCTTGTTAATAAGGTGTTTTTGCTCAGTGATTATCTGGTTTCATAGACCTTACTGGAAGAAAGGTGTCCACATCACACACTAAGATCTGAAACCTCCAAGAAATTGAAGGAATACGGTGACATGAGAAATAATATGCATATTCCAACCCTTATTAATGGTTCCATAGAAGACTACTGAAGAGAGCAGATATTTACATGGAAACTTGCAGCTGCAAGTTGAAGTGAGGATTCCCGTTTCAAGGGTTCAGTAGTAATTTTAGTTATGTTAACAAATGTGACTGGGAATTTTTAGGGATGAATGATAACCAGTAGTCACTAATTTGACAACAAAAAAATCTTTCTGTATTTGCTTACCTTCTTTGGATTTTCTTTGATCACTGTTTAATATAAAGTATCATCTAAAGCTGTGATTGCAGTTTATCTTGCTAGTTAGTTTAAGGATTAGCAATATTTCCTCTCTTTATAGGTTATCCCACCTCCATCATTATAATGTATTGTCATTTATCCCAAGTAGATCAAGAAGAGCCAAGTCTCTAATAAATGCTGTGCATTCACACTGCTCCCTCTTGGAGTAACAGAAAGCATTGCTTTGGGTTGAATGTTCCTGCTCACTTGTCTTAAAGGTTATTTAATTAAAACAAGAGCAAAAGAAGAATGTTCTGCTCTAGCCAAATGCCATCCTAAAAATAGAACTAAATCCTCACTTTGATGTGACAATGCTTAGATCCAGCTCACAAGTTAGTGAAAATCTTCATGTTGAGCACAGAGGAAACCTGACTATCTCAGTGAAAAGATATTTGTTGCATCATTCCTCAGTACCTCCTGCTGGGTAAGAGACATGGAGAGACTTTTATTGGTACAAGTGCTAACTGAGCATAGCTGACCTATAAAATAGTATGCATGAAAGTGAGTGATATTTTGCCACCACGCAAAAAGCCAGGGGTCTCTATAATGTTGTCAATAGTGATGGTAAACAGAATAAAACAGGTGTATACAGGACAAAAGAAAAACCAGGGACTTGAGCAAGTAACAAAAATTATTTCTCTTGGCCTACTTATTCATATGTTTCTTTATATTGAAAGTAATACTGCAGAGACAATCAGAATTGTGTCAGAGTGAAAGGTATTAGAGTGGAATAAGAATCAACCACAAGATAGCATCAGTAAAAACTGCATGCTCTAGAACACAGAAGTGCTGTAAGGGAAAGACGTGTATGAGTGTTCTTTTGCATTTATATTTTCAGTTCAAGCATATGGTGGGGTAAGGGCAATATTGCTGTGGAGAACTTAAAACCTAAGTTTACTGTAACCCCAAGGTGTAGCTTAGTATCTGAGGATGTGTATATAGTGTGTATCAAAATAAACTACTGGTGTTAACCTTCTGCATCTATTCAAAATGAAAATTTCAGGGAAATTTGCCAGGTATAAAAAAATAAACATTGCTGGTTAATGTCCATGGACCAGAATGAGCTCAGCATGAATAGATTTTATTTATATAAGTGCAGAAGCAGGTTCCATTTGCTATTAGATCTTCTAAGGTAAACTTTCTTATATAAACTATGGGATCTCCTACTAAAATAGTACAGTGAAATAAAGCCAAAATTTGGGATTAAAACACAAAGGCTGCATTTATTCTCTGAAATGCACACAAAACCTCATACTTTTGCTGTTCTCTTCATCCAAGGATCACAAAGGCAACCATCAGTTATAATAATGTCTACGCTTTCATTATATACCATGGCACAATAGGAATGGACCTGCAGAGCAAAACAGTACCAGAGACTCAATATCCCCTGTGCTAAATATTTTGAAAGTTTCAGTTTGGACTAGCTTTATTCCATTCCTGTTGATTGAACAGATGTGGAGCTGGAGTGAGTCCTCCAGCTGAGCACAAGGAAGGATCCAAGAAGCATATGGTGAGACGTGCTCCAAGATGAACCAAAGTGTGGTAATCAGAGCAGATGAAGAAGTCCACTTCAAAAGCCTCATCCAAAACAAAGCAGCAGTAGAGACACACCCAGGGAATTAAGCCCTACCTAGCAGCTCCAGCATATGAGGCAGATTTAATTAACCCTGTTCCACAGGTGGCAGATGGAGGTGCAGCAGATTTACATGAAAAGGAAGTGGCAGAGCCATGACAAAGCTGAAGAATTTGCTGTCCAGAGACACTGGGCACTGTGGGGCACTATGTCTGCTGTAAATGGGCATGACACAGTGCTGGAATAGTGAACTAATGCAGATAATTCTTATCAAAACCCCTAAATACAAACAGAAATTAGAGGATCTGGCTTGATTAAATGACCTGTAATTAATCTCGTTCAAACATAAGTCAGTGATAAGGAGGATAACAATTAGATTGTCTGTGATGGCTAGAAACTTAAAAATGGACCATGAGACACATTTAAGTGAGAAACATGAGGACAAAAGAAACTGCAGTCCCTGACTTGGCATTGTCAGACGCAGCATATTTCCTTGGTCACTGGATGAAGAAAATGCCACCTCACTGGCATACTGTCTCCATCATGGTTTCCTTCAGGAATAGCTATATTCAACACCAGAGCATGTCAGGAAATTCACAGAAATCAGTTACTAGAACTCTACTGCTAGCAGTTAAGTGACTTTGCTACCACATAAATGTGAATGTTATTTCAACCGGAAGTATGAGCTAATAATGTCTTATTTTGTATGATGCTTTCTGAGGTTATCATATAAAGCAGAGATTGCCTTTGCTATTTTTTTATGTCTTCATGCTATTTAACATCTGATAAAACATCTATCCAGACTGGCTATGATATCAGCTAGATATTTAATTATTATGTGACTGTACTGGAAAGTGATGCCAGAAAATATAGATACCCCAGATGTGCTAGTGTTGGTTTTGGGCTTAGCCCACATATTTTACCAGTGAAGAAGTTTCATAACTATATAAAAGATATCCTTCTGGAGGACTCTAAGCCAACAAGTTACCACAAAATCACTGGGCACAGAGAATGACCCATTCATTGGTAAACTCATGAGAAGGAAAGCAATCTAAGTAAAAAAGGCCTCAGATATTGCTCTCATTTGGAGCAGAAGGCAGCAGTAAGGACTTGTCTTGAGATAGGGCCTCAACCACAATGTCTTCAAACCAGTTACTCAGTAGCTGTAAAAATATCTGTAAATGAAGAACCATGCTTTTATCTCCTCTTCAAGAGCCCAAATGTACAGCAGCTAGAGGATTCCTTTAAGGTTTTCATAAAGGAACTTTTCTTATCTCTCCTAAGTGATTTTATAATAAAGAAGTCTTGAATACTGCAGCTCTTCTTTATTTTTTGTAAGTGTACATTTTAAATTATTTGGTCATTATAGTAAGACAGTTGGATATGAGAAATATCTTTTGGCAAATATTTTGTAAGTGCCCTTTAAAATACTAGCATCAAATCCTTGTCAAAAAGTTGAGTCCATTGCTGAGCTATGCAAAAAAACTGGTACAGGTTCCTCTCTCAATCTTCATTTATGATTGCTGGACTCTTCAACAGGGAGAGGAGATGAAATTGCTTCAAAAGTTGCATCAGCTCTGCTCAAAGGGTCAAGCAGAGTGTTCTGCCACCACAGTTGGATGTGCTGGAATTCCCTTTGGAAATTCTGTTCCTTCCCTTCATCTTTACAGCCAAGCTCCAGAGCATGATGCTGTCATCAGAAGTATCCAAGGCAAAAAAAAAAAAAATGAAGATGTACCAAGATGGTGCATTTGCAGGAGAAAAAATAAGTCTTTTCCTGTCTGATATTTCTCAAATTTTCATTCATTCCTCTTAGCACATTCCCTTGGGAGACACTTCCTTTGAAAGATTTTGGTAGAGCACCTAATGAACTACAATAAATTCTGATTAAATGGTAGTTCTCAAAACTGGAAGAAGGTAAGTTGTTGAAGAGGCAGAACCTTATCACAAAGACTAAGAACACATCCTATGGTGGTTTAGAGGATGGAATGAAATTGTTTCAAGGTTTCCATAGAAAAGCTTCCAGCAGTGCCATTTTCTCTTTACTTTGTTCACAGTTCATATTTCTGCAAATTGGTAAATATGGCTGAAAGAAGTTGAGATAATGGAAGCCAGCAGTGTTTGTCATCTTCAGACTCCCATTTCTCTCTCCTCCTCGGGTAATTGCACAATCCATTCAAGAGTCAACTTGGCATCATAAATAGTGGCAGGCAGCATTCACAGCTGTACTGTGCCTTTGTGAATAACAATTTCTCATTCCAGCAAAGTTTAAATTCAGAATGTTTTCTCTAATTAGCTAGACTTTGTAGCTAACAAGACCATAACACTGTTCTTTTAGTACATTTTATCCTGTTACTTTAAATTTTTATGCTGGAGAATTAAACAGCTGATTCATACTTTATTTGCTTATGGAGAGAGTTTACTTGTTGCTTTTAAGAACTTTAAAATCACTTAAGCTCCAAGCTGTAAAACCACAATCTCAAGCTAAGATTTTGCAAATGCAGCCTACACGATTAAAAAAAAAAAGAAAAAGGTAGATATAATTTTTTTGAGTTACAAAAAGCTTAAGAACAAAATGTTTGCTTCTCCTAATTCCCCTGTCTGTTTATATTTCTGGAACATCAGATTTTCTTGAGGTTTGCTTCAACCTCAACACAATGGTCTAAGATATTTCTTTCTATATTGCTGGAGTTGCTTTGTGCCTAGAATCAGTGTTTGGAACTGTTGAACTTGCCTTACCTACAGATTCCCAAAGATTATCACATTGTCTTCTTTAAGGTTTAATATCTCTTAATACCATTTGTCTGTTGTCAGGTTTGCATAGCATCACTGCACATTGCTAGGATACAGTAAATGTTTTTAAAAGTGAAAGACCTCCCCTTTTTCCTATTGCTATATAGAAAATATAGCCAGATTTTACCCTCTGATACAGAAGTGCAACTCCTCATGGAATAAACTGAGTCCTGCATGTGTAGAAGGACAGAATTCGGCCCCAAAGATTTATAGAGCTATAAAACTATGAGTAGATAACTTAGATTATGTTTTCTGTGGCTAAGAGCTGAATCCACGTCACTAACAAAAGTTTAATCTTAAAATGGCATTAGTGTCTCCTGGACTATGATTTTGGATTATTATTATTGTACTCTTCTAAGTCTTTGGATTCATTTGACTTTCAATCTGTCCTGTTCCCTTCCCTTGTCTTTCCTTTCCTATCATTTGGTTTCATGGGTGGGGTAATACGGGTGAGAAGTCAGGAGAGGAAATGCCGCACCAGCTAACTCAACATCTCCTGGAAGCTACAACAGAGATTCTCCCACTGTCCAGCAGAAGCGAGGTATGTTGGGAGTGAAGCTGTGTGATTTAGAACAACACCAGAGAGAGTGACCTAGAAACCTTACATAGGAGGGAACCAACACAGACTGTGAGCTGCAACAGTAAATTATTCAGGCTTTGCGCAAGTGGATGAATAACTATTTTTCTGACTTGTCATGGTGTCCCAGAATATTCTTACCTTTTTCTTTCACTATTGAAAATAATTTTCCTATTTCCTAGGCACTCACTGAAGAGCCCTCCATTAGTCTTTTGAGAAGTGTGTAGCATAATGCATCTATCATAGGCCTCCCTTTTATTTACAGTCTGGTTTTTCCACTCTCAAAACAGAATTATCCCAAAATAAACACCAGACAATGAGAATCAAAAGCATGTGTAATAGCCTTGCCATTTCGTAACTACTTGCTACATCTTTGTTTGGCATACTGGACTTTGTTTAGCAGAAACAGGGTAGTATCACAAGGTCAGAGTCTCCCACAACTTAATCCATTGCTAACAAAACCTGGAGTTCATATAACCAAGACTTCTGTACAAAAGAGTTTCAACCAAAGTTAAAAATAAATCCCCCCAAAACAGTGAACAAAATGTAGCTAATTATAGAGGGGAAAAACCCCTGAAAAAAAACCCTCATCAATTAGTTCACTTTTTTTTTTCCTTTTTTTTTACCAAATAGACATATATGCAAAACATGGTTGCTTTGTTCTCTTGGCTAGGTGCAACATCATCACAACTGTGATCATGCTGGATCTCATAAAATAAGCAGGACTAATCCTGCTCAGCAAAGTTGCTCAATGGGGAGTTTTCCAAGACAAGCACAAAGGCTTGTAGTGCTTGCAAGCAGTGTTTTAATAAGAGCAGAAGTAGCACTTCTCTCAGACCCATGGATGCATGCTGGATCTTAGGAAGAGGAGAATTACTTCAACTGCATCTAAAACAAATGATGGTGAAAGACATTGCTCTGTAATCATAGGTGCAAGCAGACACATATATATGGATTGCCTGGAAAAGTGCTCAGTACACTCAAAGGGCCCCCAACAATTCTTCCAGTTTGATAATGTGTGGTAAATTGAAGTGCATGAAAAGGCATCTCTCTTCTAAATTCCACTGTGGCCCAGGGCTATCCAGGATCTTTTGCATCCTCTAGAGTTAAAAACCATCTCTTTCATGCACTTACAGTCCTCTTCACCTGCACAAAATGAGTTGTGGCCAAAAGTACAGAAAGAGGGTATAAGTAGCATGAATATGTTTGTTTAAATAACCCCGTGAAAGCTTTTCTGACCTCTGCTTCTTCTTTACAGAGAATTATTGGTATTGAAAGACCAAGACTTGTTCTAATGGAAATTACAAGTATCATGACAGTGGGAATTTATACTCTAAATCTAGTCAAGTAAGCAAAACTATTGAGGGATCATTCTCTGTTCTCAAGAATAAATGTGAACTCATGATTTTCACAATTTCTGTTTGGCTTCTTCTGACTCCCTGCCAACCTCAGACATGGTAACTTCAGCCATTCAGCAGTCAATAGCAAGTGGTTGGCCATACTCTTCCCAAGTTGTGTCTAGGACACATCTGAGGAGCAATGCTAAACCCATGCCAAAAAGTAAGTTAAAAACTAAATAATATGGATAGTTATGGGAGACTAAGCAAGCTTGTGTCTTTTATATTACAGTAAGGATGCAACCTCTGGTCCCTGAAAAATGTGTAGGTGGCACTCTGACCTGTCATGTGTTCTTGGCAATTAAAATACTACTGATAGGGAAATAAGATATTATTAGTGCTTTAATGACAATGAGCAAGTGATCTGTCTTTTTAATTAGCTTACAACATACCCAGAACAAAGGTTAAATTTGTAAAAATTGCCATATGCAATAGTAACAGACTTTAACTTGAACAGAAGTGCCCTTCTTATGTCCCAGTGATGCGACTGAACAAATACTTAGTAGGGAAAAAGTTAAGAGTTAGAGCTAATCCATTTAGCTCTTTTCTTCCACCACTACACCATGAAGTGGTTGCAATTAGATTTTAAATTTTTTTGGTAGGTGTTCTGTTGGGGGAGCAGGGAGTTGTTGGTTTTCTTTGGGGGGTGGGTAGGTAAAGTGTTGCTTTTCTTTCTTTTATCTTGGTTGCTGTATTCAAAGAGCACTGGGAAATAGCTGAGGTGGGTCTGTATAACACATCTCTCACAAAATAATTCCTTTGGTCTTTTCCCAATGAGAGTGATGCTGACATCTGTCCTCCTTAGAGGCTGAGACGCAAGACTTTGCCTCAAAGCCACCAGTCAGAAGGTGTGCATTTCCTGCCTGGGCAAGCAACCAACTGTGTCTAAGTGTGTCCACTCCTGACTGGGCCTAGAAGAAGTATGTAGGCTGGCCTGCTGGCTGCAGCTGAAAGCTCTAGACTGCTTCTCAAGATCTCAAGCAAGCTGAACAGGTTATGTCTGCTCCCCAGTGAAACTGGTTTGGTGTAATTACTATTGCTGGTGAGGAGGAAGGGAAAGCCAGGCATTTGCAATAGGAAGGAGGTCTGTGGTAGGCAGGAGAAAGACAGGCATGGTTTAATTTTAACAAAATGGAGCCTTTTTGGTTTATCCACTCATTTGTGCTGACATTTGATCCACAAAGAATGAAACCAAGCTAACAGTAAGTTATATCAAATACATGAGCTCAAACTTCTGTTGTCACTACACAAGTGTTTTGCAGCTCTAGTAGTTTTAAGTGTTATATGAAACCACTGCAAGTAGTGTCTCCTGGCAACTGAATACCTGAAAGATCTTCTTTTTCATGACACCAACCAGGTCAACTCTCACTAAACATTAAGTGAGCATATTCTACTCAACAGCATAGTTAACTTCACTGTTGTTCTTGGTGATACAGAAAGGCTTGGTTGCTTTTTAGACAAAACTCACTAGATTTGCTTACAGTTATATGTAAAATGCAAATACAAAATTTGAAGTTGTCTTCCTCTGTACTACAGGATATTTCTCTAATGAACATAAAAAGATCTTTGTCTAACACAGGTCCCAGAGTAACAGCCCATAATAAAACTCTCCACAAACAGGTCTGAATGGGGAGATGGGAAGTTAAGATTAAGAGAACATGTACATTTGCATTTCAATAATGCTCCCTATTGAACCATTTTAAAGCATTGATAGCTTGAGTCTACTTTCATTGAAGCAAATGGCAAAACTCCCACTGAGGTCAAAGGGAGGCTTGATCTGACCCTAATTCATGAATGGCCAGATTTTGGTACTCAACTTCGACTGAATAAACTGCTCAGTCTGTACAATTCCATTAAGTTATGTACTTTTGAAATAAAGTCTCTGTTGTGAAGCTTATAATGCTCCTTTGAGGTTAATCAGTCAAATTTATGGATCTATTCATAGCAAAGGATATTTATAGCAGTGCATACCATCTAGCTACTTTTTAAGTAGTTATGAAACATTTCTGATAATATATTTACAATTTTGATATTTTTATGACCTTATGGTTTTTACAGCCTTTTTATGACTTCACTATTTCTTTTGTGAGCTTAGTCAACTAAACCACATGCACAGTTTGTCTTTGCTGACTGGATGCTAACATTTTAAACATAGCTCTCAAGTAACAGTAAAGAAGTTTTTGGTACGACTCTACGTAACAGTGGCTAAAATTTGTGTAACTACCTTCCTGAATAGCTGAGAATTGGCCAAACACTCTGAGTAAGCCAAAGAAAAAGACACTGTAAGCAGAATTCAAGGTTGTTTGATTAGTTTTGTCAATTTTTTCTCCCCCAGAAAATAACAGTATTGCATTTATCCTCTTAGGTAGTGTAGAGGAGCATATTTTGAAGACAGAAAGGCAAATTCACTCTTGAGTATCAGTGAAGATCCCTAGGAACTGAATACAAAACACATTTGCCTGGAGAAAAGAAGGCTCAGGGCACACTCTCTACAACTACCTGAAAGGAGGTTGTAGTGGAGTGGGGGTTCTACCGGGTAATAGGACTAGAGCACGGGGCCTCAATTTGCACCAGTGGAGGTTTAAGTTAGATGTTACAAAAAATTTCTTTGTGGAAAAGGTTGTTCAGTACTGGAAAAAGCTGCCAGAAAAGTGGTCCAGTCACCATCCCTGGAAGTGTTTAAAAGACATAGAGATGTGGTGTTTGGGATGTGCTTTAGTGGTGGCCTTGGCAGTGCTGAGTTAAGGGTTGAACTTGATGATAAAATTTTTCTCCAACCTAAATGATTCCGTAATTCTGTTCTAATTTGATTTTCTGTTAGAAGGCTCTCCATATATTAGTTTACACATTTGCCTACATTGTGCATGTTGCATGGAGCGTTAAATAGATTTTCAAGGCTGGGGTAGTTTGTTGTAACAAAAGTAAGAGCTCCTGTCTCTGAACTGTATGTATATCCCTTACTGGCACCATCTTTCCTACCAAAGAGATCAGGGAGCAGTGGCTATATCAAAGTTTCAAGAAAGTTCAAAAATTCTTCATTAGGATGTCATAACAGTTAGCAACAGAAATAGTGGAAAGGATAATTGAGATTGCATGTTATCATTCAGCATATGTGATGCTGCTAAAGGATACATATTCACTGCCACAGCTCCTCGGTACAATCATACATTTCTAAACGGGATCTTCATGTAGACTTTCAAACAAAATAGCTAAGATTATTTATTTTTTATCTTCAATATGAAGTCAGAACACTAGTGTCCAAAATCACCTAGAAAAAGTTTGGTTTTATTGCCTTAAGAAATGACAGGAATTACAGAAATCTCATAAGATAGTTTAGTTTTATAATGAAACAAATAAGGTTCAGAAAACCCAAGGAAACCTTAGACAAAAACAAATTTTCAAGCATCATCTATTACTCATATTAACAAAAGATCATCAATAATCTTTTATTTTATAATACAAATGCAAGTCTATAGTAAAATGGCAAACTCAAGAGACTAGAAACTACAAAGAAGAACTAGAACTAGAAAGAAGAAACTAAACTTTCTTCCTAACTGCTGTCAATATTTGGACAGCAAAGTATCTTTCTGGTTACAGCTCAGCAGGAATTAAATTTCTTTCAGCAAATATTGATAATAAATAGAATCAACAGGGCCTGGAAAATAATCTACTCCAATACTCCTTTCACAATCAACTTATTTTAATAAAAACACCAAGATTTCTTTAAACTTGAAAGCAAATACAAAATTTGTTCAGGTTTAAACAGCGAATATCAGGTTTTATTTTCATCATCAGTACTGCGGTAATGAGAATTGCAAAAGACAGCACAACAAATACATCATAATCAATGAAATTTAAAACCAAAAATCACTTCAATTCTGCAGTTATACTAAGAGTCTTTTTTTTCCCATCTGCTATATTTTTTTTTAACAGTGATAGTAAAAACCTTAAGTTTTGTCTTCATTGGATAGAGGGCTACTGAGATTAAATTGAACAATTACGTTACGTTCACCTAATGGCTATAATCTTTTCAAGCCTGTTCAAAACTCTCAATTGTCTTTGATCTACTCATAGACAATGATGTGATAATCTTTGGTTGATCATAGTGACTGGGAAAGGTGCCGAAAGATTGGAGAAAACCAAGTGTCATTTCACCTTCAAGAAGGAGTCAGGGAACTACAGTCAGGTCAGCCTGCCTCGATCCCTGGGAACATGATGGAGCAGCTGATCTGGGAGACCATTGCTGGGCATGCAAAGGACAAGAAGGTGATCAGGAATAGTCAACACGAATTAACAAATGGCAACTCATGCTCAAACAACCTGATAGCCTTCTATGATGAAATGACTGCCGTGGTAGACTGGCAGAGAGCAGTGACTATTTTCTGCCATGACATCAGAAAGTGTTTTGCCACTGTCTCCCTTAGGATCCCCCTGCAGAATCTGATGAAATATGGGCTAGCTGAGCAGACAGAGACGTGGAAACTTCCTAAACTGCCAGGCCCAGAGGGTGGTAATCAGTGGCATGAAGTCCAGTTGGAGGCTGGTAGCTAGTGGGGTACCCCAGGGGCCATGATTGGTTCTGATCCTATTTGACATCTTCATGAATTACCTGGATGATGCAGCAGAGTATACCCCCAGCAATTTTTCAGAAAACACAAAATGGGGGGAGATGGCTGATGAATAAGAGAGTCATACTGTCCTCAAGAGGGATCTCAAAAGGCTGGAAAAACAGATTCACAGGAACCTCTTAATTATTAAGCGTCTAAAGCATCTCTCCTATAAGGAAAGGTTGAAGGAACTGGGTATTGTCTGCTTGGAGAATGCTCACTGGGTTCTTTGCAGTATATACATAAATACCTGAAGGGAAGATACAGAGAGGATGGAGATGAGTCTTTTCAGTGGATCCCAGTGACAGGATCAGAGGCAAATGCTGAAACACAGGACATTTCTTCTGAACATCAGAAAACACTATTTTCACTGTGAGGGTGACAAAGCACAAACAGGTTGCCCAAGGGAGGTTGTGAAGTTGCTATTAAGATCTAAACTAGCAACACATGTTAGTTCATCTGTAGTAAGAATCACAAGGTAAAATCCCAGGCCACACCTCCATGAAATTGAGAATCCAGTTTTAGGGTTTCTCATACTTGCCACATGGTCCAAAGCACTGATTTGATATCAATTCACAGTCCCAGCTCAATTGTGTTAAAAAATAATTACCAGTCAACTTCATGCTGGTTAATTTACCATGTGCTGCCTTTGCTGTGGTAGTCCACAGACTTCTTGCCCTGCCTTAATCCAAAGGTCAATGTCCCTAGATGTCCCTACATCAGGTCATGGCTGCCAAGATGGGATTGTTCACTTTTTATACAGTGTCATCACATGTAAAAGTGCAAATGGTCTGTCTCTAATGCATGGTAAAATGACTTCAAACTTCAAAGAAAAGAAAACACCTATCTTTCTACTATGGACAATGGTTGCAAATAACTTATATTAAGGAATTAAAGTTTTAAGCATATAGAAACAGACAATTTGTGTCTAAACATATTATATAAACACACTTGATACCAGAAAAAGGAGCAGATATTGATGAAAGATCACCTGTTACTTGTTTTCCACTCTCCATTTGGCAGATAAACAGTAGATTTGGGGCCTTTCCTCAGAGTTACAACAATCATATTTTGGAAATCTTGGAAAAGCAGAACAAAAATATTTACAAATAGAAAATGTAGGTGGGAAATCTGGATGACACTAAATTGAACAAGGCATTAAAGTGATGAATAAAACTGAACACAGACTATCTCTAGACTATCCCTATATGTGGAAGTCAGAACATCAGCCATGTTTAGTTCTGCTGTGAAGACCTCAAATACTATAGCAGAAGAAACCTTGAACTGAAGCACAATCATAAGAAAGATGCTTTCAAGACTCTTTGCTTCAATACATTTCAAAAGGATTTTGGAACCACTCCTGGGAAATCTTTGTGAAGGTGGCACCTGCAATTCTTGTTATAATATATAACATATAATAAATATGGTACTTAAAAATAATATCTTCTTTACCTTAAATTAGGCTCAAAAAACAGAGAATATATATTTTAACTTATTCTGTCTGTGCTCTGTTTCTCATCTCTAAATGGGAATAAATCCAGTTTGTTTCAGAGCAGTCTGACAAAGATAAGCAGTAATTAGTTTTTGAAGTTCTATTATATCACCACAAATACCACAGCTAAGTCTGTGAGGAAATTTATAATTCTAATTTTAGAAGGGAATGCAGTAAATAAGGCATCCAGCCATCCAGCTACACATTGAACAAGGAGAATGCAGCAGAATATTTTTTAGTATGTTATGTGAGTGCAGCACACCAGGTACACCTAATTAAGCAAGGATTCTCTTAAAACGATATGTGAACATATAACAAAAGAACAAATTATCATGTATAAGCAAGATAAGTAATTCAGCCTTATACCCTGGCATTAGTATATCACTTGGCAGTCTTAGTCATTTACCTCTTTTAACTCAGGTTTGTGTTTTAACCACTGATGCCACCACTCCTCTTCTCCAGAAAGTTCTTTTTCCAAGAAACTCCACCACAGTTCAAGAACTGACAAAAAAAGGTAGACCGACTGGTTGAACCTTACCTTGTACACTGCCAGAGCTCAAAAAGATTTTAACAAAGTTATCATAGGTATTTCTTGGAGCAGTAGAAAGGACTAGGCCAAATTGTTTAACCCCATGTTTTATCCCTGTCATACCCTCTGTAGGTAACTTGGAAAACATTGGGGAGATGGTATGAAAGGTTTCAGACCTCCAAATGAAGGAATGAGGCAAGTGAAAGAGAAGGTTGGGACTGGCTTGGGGAGCATTCATTCATCTACCACTCAGTTGATAGTGAAAACCTCCGGATACTCCTCCCCACATATTTTTGGAGAGAATGGCATCTGCTTTATTGGGTCAGGTTTTGCTCAGTATATATTGGGAAGATTTAATTCCTACCTATAACAAGAGGAAAAGTCAAGAGATAATAATTTGCAGTCATTTATCCCACATGACCAACAGAAGTTGCAGCGGGCTACAAACTCCTTCCCCTATGTGCCACCTTCCCCTCCTTGCACCACTCTGACTACCCACAGATGGGAATCTCCCAGTTACAGTTACACCAAAACACATCTTACTCTTACCATGTTGAACAAGAAGCAGCCTTTGGCCTTCTTAATTTATAACAAGGAGAACTCTGCTGTGAAGCATACTTTCTAAGCTTCTTTCTATGTGACGATTTTCCAGGTTGAAATAAAATAGTGTACCATCAATTCACACAATCACAAAACTGTTGAATCATGGAATCAGTGTCACAGAATGGTTGGGGTTGGAAAGGAGTTTTGGTGATCATCTAGTTCAACACCCTGCTAAAGCAGGCTTACCTAGAGCAGGTTTCACAAGACCATGTGCTGATGGGTTTTGAATATTTCCAGAGAAAGAGACTCCACAATCTTTCTGGACAGCCTTTTCCAGTGTTCTGTCACCCTTGCATTCTGTTGAAAGCTGCCTCGTAACTTCCAAATCCAAGCCAAGTCAAGAGCAATCACATGAAATAGGCATGGAATGATAAACAAAGTAAGGAAAACTGGACTTTTCTTTAGAAGAATAGGACTGTTAGACTAATAGGTATTTGAAAAAATCACCAGCCTTTAAGAAAAGTTCATCTAACACAGCTCTACCTTATTTTGCATCTAAAACCATTGTGTTGTTCTATAACTGCTGTCCCTGCTAAACCCCATGGTTACAATATGTGTCTCTGCAGAAGGTTCTATTTCAGTGTGCAATTTTCTAGATCATAAATTTTGTAACTCAACATACAACTTTTAAAAAATCAGAATGGCTGCATATATTCTCTTCCAAGGACTTGATCCAACAAAGACCTTTAAACAATTTACTAGTTTCATCATTCAAACTCCAACCTAAGATCAGAACATTCACCAGCCTTGTGCAAAATGCTGTCTCTGACAGACATGAAAATAAAAAGAAAAATAGAAATAAACCATTGATAGTATTACTAAGATTAAAAGTTCATTTCAGGGAGGGATTAGCCTGTCTCATCCTAGAGACTGACACCCCTACACCTGAGGAGGCCTGAGTTGCTCTCTGCCCTTGGGTCAAGTAATGGTATTTTTAAAAAAATCACTGCAGATGCCTTACTATACCCCTCATCCCTTTCACTATAACCATCAAGCACCCTGCCCTTCTATCAGGTTCAGTGTGAGTGAACTTGATTTATCACAGAACAGACAGTGTAACTTTACGTATTAGGGCCAATAACAATGTCCCTGATTATTTTAAAAGACCAAATATGAATATTTTCCTATACTTCAATTATTTAATGGGCTGTTTGGTCAAGATGAAAAACAGTAAAAGTCAGACTAATAATGGTAAAGTATTGAAAAGAGAGGAAAAAAAAAAAAACAAAATCCAAAGTGAAAATTTTCACAGCACCTACAACTTTAGATATCGATACTCGTTATCTTGAGTATTACATGTCCTCTAGAAAATACTGTATTTAATTTCCATACCACTACAGGTGAAATACAGAGATAGAAGTGAAAAAGAAAACCATGTAAAAGACCTTTTTTTCAACATTAAAGAATATAACAAACTTGAGGTACAGAAACAGAGCAATTCATCACAAATGCTGCCCCAAAAAATCTTCGACACCTGCCAGTCACCTGAGAAGCATGGTGTGATCAGGTTTTCTGTCCTGTATTTGACAGAGGTTTTATTGTTTCTTTGATCTGCTCCAATCTGCAGGGAACAGTGTGATTAAGATACTACCTTTAGTGAACAGCTCCCAAGTTACATGGATCACCCTGGAAAAGTATTCTGAGAGACAGGAAGAAACAGTAGACTGTTGTGAAATTTGTTATTGTTCTTTCTTTTTTTCATAAGTTAAGCGTCGTAAATAGTTAGTTGGCAGAATGGACTAAGTGTCTGCCAAAGGAGACACATGTCATTTATTATACAATGTGGGGACTGCCATCTTTTGCCACTGAGCACACTGAAAATATAATGCATTATATAAATATTCACATGATAAATAAGAATGTTAAATTTATCTATTCTTTCACCAGATCCAGCTCCTGTCTTGGGGAGCCAAAATTTGTTTCTACTGATCACCATGGGAAAAAAAAGTGGATAGTATTTTTAACAAGTCAAGGTCACCTAGTTTATAGTACACCCATGCTGTACTCCAGAACACACACTAAATGCTCCCTATTCCATCACCTGGTCCCCCAATAACAGAAGCAGGATTTGAAAATAGAAAAAAAAAAAAGAAAATAAAATCTATATCCAATACATACATAAATGGTATTAAAACCTTCATGCATATGTATACATAGTCAATGTAAATAGATGCATTTGCATACTCATTCACACTCTTATGATGCAAAGAATGATCAGATGCAGATTCAGTCAAACACACAACTCAGTAACTTTTTTAAATAGACATATATATATATAATTGATTTACCTCATTAATATGTAATATTAAATGTTAAATTACATATTTTCCATATGGTCTTCCACAAACACCCTTACAAGTTGTGCTGCTGATGCAACATCATCCCTTTCCATCTACTTTATCTCTTACCATTTAGAGATCTATTTGTGTGCATTGCTGATAAAGAGTTGTATGAAGAATGCACAGTGAATAATCTGTGGTAATGATTGTTGCTTGACTTAAAATAAAAAGTAGCAGCCTTTTAAGGTCAACATCAGTTTCATGTTTGGATTGTTTCTACTATTTGGAAAGGTTTGACATGTTTTAAATTACTAAGTAATGTGAAAATACATTACCAGCACAAGACTGTTGTCTATGTAAATATTTTATGAGTAGAGTCACTAGGCATTGGTTAATAAGGTAACAGAGACTCAAAGCTATTTATGTTGACTCATATTTTTAAAATGAGGAATTTGAAAACAAGAAAATGTGACAAAGTTGATGAGGATCTAAGATACTGGCTTACAGACAAACTGCGTCTTGCATTACATGAACAGCTCTTTTAAATTACTTATTGAAAAGAGATGTAACATTGTGTATGTGAAATATACTAAATGCATAACACAATGAGTCACCTGAAAAACCTAAGATAGCTATAATTCTTGGGTTTGCAGAGATGAAAGAAAAAGATCCTGATAGATTTTGCTTCCACTGATTCTCCCATGTGTCCATAACATCAAATAGAGTAGGTAGCCTGTTCATCATTGAGTGTGCATTAATGTTCTCATGTGGGGTTACCAGTATGATTGGAGAGAGAGCAGCTCATGGGTTCAGCCTGCAACAGCCATTCCCTTGGTACTCCCCAGTCTGCCTTCATTCACAGGCAGCATAAGGGCTTCCATGATGGACTGCTCAGTTTGGACTTATTTGTTTTCTAGTCTGGTGCAAGTAGTCTTCCTCACTGGCCTGGTCTGATCCTCATTGTGCAAGACCAAACAAATGCAGCTCACACCATCCCACTGTCACTGTGGGACAGTTCTACAGACCATGAAACAGGGAGATGGGAGATCAGTGATGTTGTTCAGGGGCTGCAATACGATGACGTCTCTTGCACAGAGCCCGTCACAGATGCAGCAGGACAGCCTTTGGTTGGGCTGGGTCCTGGAAGATGCCTTCCTCTGCATGCCTGCATCAAGCAAGACAAATGCTGTACCAGCCTTTCTTCTGGACAATGCCTCAGAAGTTTGTCAGTCTTTTGCAATGGACATGGGGGTAACAAAACATATGCAGACACTGCAGCTGATTTCACAGAGCTGCCCAACAAGGAAATCCTGTGTGTGACTTCTGTGCAGGACAGTCTTTCAAGTTTATTGTAAGGTAAACACTTCTATCAGCTGATCACAAATTTCATCAGACCCATGAAGGTTTTGACCTTAAGTATTGCCTGAACACTCTGGCCAAACAATTGCATGCCTTTGCTTAAATACTAGACCATATGTACCAATCAATATGCATTTGAAGTGTTGTAATTCAGCTTATTCCAGGGAGGTCCTCCTGCAGGATTTAATTTAATTTTATGAATTGGTCTATTGTGGTTTTATTGTGTTTCATGACTTCTTGGACAAAAAATGTCCTATGTTCATATATTGTACCTACTAAAGCGAGGTGAGAGCTGTTCAAGAAGAAGCTGGTTCATAGTATCAACTGTTTCAGAGTGGTAAGTGTACAAAGGCAGATAATATTGATGTTTAGAATAATCTAGCAGTCTGACTTACTAGGATATAAGCTGCAGGACATCATGACATCATCCAGACCCAATGCAGATCTAAAGGCTCCTGTTCTTTTACTATTGGGAGCCCATCCCTCAGTGTCCTCACTCCTGTATAGATGGTACAAAACTGATTTGCCAATACTTGCATGAACCTCAAATAATTTATCCAGCATTTCCTTACAGCCATAAAAGTAACTTTTCATATGTGTTTGCATGTTCAAGACATTATCACACAAATCCAACACTTAGAACTGTATCTTTGGGCGCCCTTTCTAGCAAGCTCCATTGTTCATCCACACCTAGATACACAGTGGTATTCTTAGAGGAACAGGAACATGTGAAGCATATTCATGGTGAATTTGAAAGAAGGTGGCTGTAAAGTTCTGTTTCCATTCTTGAAGATATATCTAGATGAGACCTGTGGAGAGCCAAAAGTTTGGTGTAAAAAAAGACAACAATTTTTGTGAAATTGTTCATGAACCTGTAACTATTTTCCTGAGAGGTTATGGTACACCCTGTACAATATCCCTGTTGACCTATTCCTAGGAAGATAAATCATACAGGAGTGAGATATCTGGGTGTGATAGGTGGCACTACGTGTCACTGTGCAGGCCAGGTCAGAACTGCCTAAGCAGTGAAATGATTTTCATTAAGGTTTAGGCAGTCTAAGCTTAAGACATGCATCCTCACACCCTCACCTCACGTGTGGCTATCACATCTGCACAAGACTGCAGGAGTAAACACCCCCTGCAGCCATTGAAGACGAAGGTTGAAGATGAAAACAAAATAATCCAAACAAAAGCCCCCAAGCCATATTTTCACAGTTTGGTGCTGTTATACCCCACATGGGAACGATCTGTTTCTAGGCCGCTAAAAAAAAACAAAACAAGAAATTAAGTTTATGATGTGTGAAATAATGTACATGGGCAACACTCCCTTCCTCCAACTCCTCAAAATAACCACTGTGCTCCCCATGTAAACCAAACTGATCTTCCTCTCTGTGAAGGAGAGGAATGTGCCACAGCACAGTGAAGCCTCATCCCTCCCACCCTTCATCCCCCCCGCTTTAATTTACGCAATAAATTATATGCAACGTGTGATATTTGGAAGCCACATCCTGCTCTAGGCAGGCTGTACTTCCTAACACAATATTTGGGGATGACTCTGCTTCCAGAAAGTGGAGTCAATGTGCTGGACGTGGTTTGATTGGTGCCAGCTTTGTCCTATTAACAAGTGTCATCTTTCTTCACTAGATGCACAAATGGTGATGTTCTGCAGGTTATAGCACCCTTATGCACTAAAGCCTTTTGTTTATATATTGCTGCCTGATTAGACTGGAAATAGTGTATGGTACCAAGGGATAATTCACATGAGCAAAGCTGCTTGCATGCACAAGCAAAACTAGGGCTCCAGATGTGAAATACATATTTTTCTAATCCCTGAACTGTTCTCTGTGCATACATCTATATATACTTGCATGCTTACTACTTTTATTACTTTTAAAACATGAAAGTTAGATTGGCTTGAATTTATTTTGAGGATTGGCACCAATCCAGGACAATTCTTGTTTTAACTGAAACAGTTCACCCACTGCTAATTTTAACACAAATTATTTATTTTATTAACATGGATGCAACTGGGAAGCACACTCTCCCTTCCTACCACGAAGCCTTGGAAGCCTAGCACAATGACTCAGAAACAGCTATGCCACAGATTTGTGGAGATGATCTCTTTGTCTGTAAAAATGTGCTTTTGAGAGATGCCAGATTTTCATACCTACGTCTGCTATCAGTGCAGGAGGGAGGGACCTAAAAACTTCATACTTTCAGATATCTGCAAGAAACTGACAGAAACACTGAGTCTAATTATCCCAAGTTCTTCATTCCCTTTAACTTCAGTGAAAATAACAGAGGACCTGCATCAATTATGGCAGATGATGAGAGTAAACAATACACATTCAACCAGGAGCTGAAGATGGAAAAAGTGAGGGGAAATTGCTATGTATAGACAGCACAGCCATTGAAAGACCTTTAACCTGTTTATCTTTCCTTAATAGAGTTTTTGCAACCTGTGAAAGAATGACTTGGCTATTTACCACCAAGCTTCAGCACATGACGCAGCTTTTTTCTACCATTCAAGGAATGTAATTTAAACCAGGTTTAGAATCCTCTGTATGGCCAAGAGTGATGCCCACTGGAATGTTCAGCTTATGTGGAATTGTTTGGTTCAGTTTAAATAAATAAATAGCATTAAAATCTAATAATGGAAAATGTAGCTGTTAAAAATAGACCGAGGTAGCTCTAAGTCAAAGCTTGAGAAAAGGTATGTGAAGGAGGCACTCTGAGAGCCGATTCATCAAGTGCAAGAGCAACCAGACGGCCAGTGCTGGCGAGCTTTCAGGCACGTAAGCATCACCACCGAGTCTCCCCACCCTGCAGCAGGAGTTCCCAGCAGGAGTTAAACCTGTTTGCTTCTCTTTGCACTTCAGCCACCTGCTTTCCCTCCAATCAGATTCTCCATGGAGATACAAGATTCTCATCGAGCTACCTGTGGTGAGCCTGGCACCCAGCATGAAAACCACTGTGCACAATATTTCTCCACCTGTGAAGCAGCTGTTTAATAATGAAGCAATACTAGAAAGGATTCTATTTTTTAGTTTTGTTTGTAGCCTTTGATGCTGAGTTTTGTTTGTCTGTGCCACAGTAAAACCTCAGCAAGCAAAAGATGCCATGAATCCAGATGGCAAAGACAGTTTCTCTCAAGTTGTTTCACCTTGTGCTGTTTTGTACTTGCTTTCATTCGTCAGCTTTAAACATGAAACTGTTATCATTCTTGATTAAGACATGTGAGTTAATATTAAATGTTAGAGCATTTAATAATAAAAAAAAAGCAAGACATTTTACATATTGGGTTCCATGATCAGTTTGTGTTTTGAGTATTTGTGAATTTTTACAAATGGAAAAGAATATTCCATCTGGGGCAACTTATTTTGGATTTTCCAAGATGCACCATGAGAACAGACAAGAAGCCTGGCCATGGTGCATCATGAGGCCTTTAAAGCAGCCTGGAACCCAACCAGGAGAGCTTATTCCAGCTACCATAAAGACCTAGTGATGCTCTTCTTAACAATTGTGATTTTTTTTCACTATAATTTTCAGTCAGCATTCCATTGAATTCCACTTCCATTTTTACTCCTGAGAAACTAAGTGCCTATGGAAAACACAAAACTTTCTGATCAACTGCGCTCAAGCATAACAGGGCTTTTTGGTGGTTGAATTTCTCTTTCCATGCTTTGGACAGGCAAATGATGATGTCACTAGGGGTGGCAGGCAAGGTGCTCAGCTGCTTGCTTCACCTGCACTGCACAGGGAACAGAACTCATGTATCTGCTCCTAAATCACTGGGTTACAGTGCGATTTGGTTTAAATTATTACTGATTAGAACTGGTTTTATAATGCTGATAAGCACATGAAATCTCTGCAGGAACTGACTGATCAGTGGATCACATCTTCCTGCCCTGTGGACCTGGTGGACAGACCAGGGCAATGACTGTATCAGTTCTCCAAAGGTGAGCCCTCCCTACGTCTCAGATGAGTCTAGTTCTGTATAACACCAGTAATCTCCTTTTCCCCAATCCTTACAATTTATCTATATAGGGCAGAAAAAGGAAGGGAGTACAACTGGCATTTTCAGAAAGGAAATCCAGTAGTAAAGGTCATTCAGCCACAGACTGGAGATTTCCTGAGTCTTTGGTCACTGCTATTGGCTCAGATAAGTCCCAATTCATATGTTAAATAGTATATGTGACATGAGGTCACTGTGACAAATTTTATAAATTTCATTAAAAACTTTAGAAAATGTGTATCAATTTTAAGTATTTTTAGAAGTGAATAAAGGAAGTAAAAAAATCTATGAGAAATATGTATGTTCTTGATGAATGTTGCCTGCAAAAAGCTACATGACACTTCCAGTTCATTCACTCGTAAATTTGTTAAAGAGCCCAAGAACACAAAGGTGCCAAAACAATCATTTCTGACACTGATTCTACAAAGCTGAAAAATAAATCCTCCTCTTTTGCCCAAAACATCTAACCATGAACAGACCAACTACTCAATTTGCATGCTTCTGCAAATACTCTATTTACATTTGATAGGGAATGCCTATCTAAAAGCTCACAGTTTGAAAAGATTGTCAGAATATGGCCCAGAGCAATGGAAAATAAGGCAAGATGCGCCACAGGTCAGGTGGGATCCAGAAGTGCAAATAAAACCTAAGAGAAGAAACAGCGTGGACGAAAATGCTGGGCAGAGCTGCTGTGCACAGCAGCCTGGTGCTCTTGTCTGAGATTTCCCGTCCTTGAGCCAGCCCCAGCCTGGGCCAGTGCCTCCTGGTGACTCAGTGCACAGGGCGTGACAGCTCCAGAAGCGTGGCAGCCACACTGCTGTGGTGCTCAGACCTGCTTAGTAACATCACCTTCTCTGCTGGACACACTAAACGAGCCACAGTGTCACCAGCATGAAACAGTGTCACTAGGATGTGGAAATATTGCCCCAAGCCCGAGGGCTGGCTGTGCCTCTGAATAGATGTAGGTACCTCTGAGTTGAGGTAAAAAAAAGAAAGGGAACAATGTCAGACAAATAATAAAATAAAAATAAAAAATAATAAAGAAGTGGGACCAAACAGAGATTGGAATGACAGAGGGAAAGCACAGCTGTACACATGGCTTTGAAAATGAGAAGTCTGAATCTGCAAAAAGAGAAAGGAGGATGAGTTTCCTCCTCATACCCTTGAAGTGGACATTTTTCCCTCGGTGTGGTTGTATACTGCCTGGCAGAATTGTGAAGCAAACCACATTTCTCTGGTGAGATAGGTATTCATCACATGTTTCAAAAGTGTGCAGTCAGGCCCAGAGAAACACCATGAATTCCTGGAGACTCTTCAGCTCCGAGTTTCTCACCTCCAACACTTTCCACACTGTAATCTCGAATTCAAAGTTCTTTTATTGTTGCATATGGGAAGATCACAGAACATCTACTTTAGTGCAACTCTTTCTTTTGAAACATCCGTTTTCCGGCTGTCACCTTTTTTCCTACACCACCTCTCATGTAGCTGTGCCTTGTCACTCCCTTTCCTTCCTCCTGCTCTGAGACCTGCAGCTTCCACCACTGTAAAAATAGCTGGTGTGGAAGGTTAACTTCTCTTGCTACAGAAATAAAACAGCTGTGATAGCTTGAAATCTGGAAGGAGTACCCAAACAATTAATCTCACTGCTCTTCCCCAGCCCTTTTCCTTGTTTTGCTGCTTTTTCAAAACATTATTTCTTGTTTGAGGACAGGTGGATGTGTTATGGTTGTTATACAGAGACCATGGTGATGAAGATTTACTGATGCACCATGGGAGAGAGAAAAGGCAACTTTAGTAGGTACCTCTCATACTCTTGAGGTCATGTGCTGACTTTTCCTTAAGAAGTCCAAGAGTAGCTAAAAATGAACTGAATGTAACATACACAGAGAATACATTTCAATTAAAACTGATGGAATAAGCAGTAAAAATAAAAACAAAGAATCTGAGTCCAAACCATCATTCATCAGTAAAACCCTCATTCTGACATATGGTTATGTTTATGGTTTTGTGTGATATTTAAATATAACAGGGAAGAATTTTTAAAAAAGAAACAATGATCTTAAAATGGAGCAAAAGTCAAGACATGTGAGTGCACATATCCATTAACTTCATGGGAAGCAGAGCTCCATCTGCCTGTCCAGTAACTCTGCCTGACCACAACTTTTGAAAATTAGTCTCAAGATTATTCTTCATTTGACCATTCATTTATACAAAGATGTAAAATAGTGTCCTTTTGTCCTATGGAATCTTCCAAAAGAAAAAAAATATTTGGAAAGACAAATAAAGCATATAAGTTTTTGTCCTGAGAAAATAAATGCTAGGCAGTGTACAAGTGTGAGGCAAATAAAAATGAGTAATGTTCAGAGATACTCCAAGCATTCTCTATACAAAAATGCTCTGTTCCTCTGCACTCTTATTCTCACCAGGTTGAACAGACACCTACTGCTTTTTTTTTTCTTCTCTTTTCTTAATGGTGTAGTTTTGAAAAGGCTTTTTACAAATTTATTTTGGGATGATAATCTCCAGCAAATGCCAAGCTGATATAAAGAGCAAACTCCTGGACATTTACAAAGACTGTTGTAAGCTTGCAAAAAATACTTGAAAAAACACTATGATATTAAAATTGTACTCAGATGGACAGTCAATGGCCAACGGTATATTCTAGATAAATTGCTCCCCTAGAGCCTCATTGAAGTTTGTAAAAACCTATTTAATGTTATATTTATTAGGTCTGCATCCCTTCTGGAATCATCAAATCAAAACTTTTTAAATTTAAAAAAAATGGATATATTCTAGTTGCATGAAGATGAGGATTCCATGCAATGAGATAGATTATCTGTGATCTTCTGCCAGCTTGACTGAGACATAGTTCAAGGTAAAATGTGTTTAGAATGTGTTTAGAGATCTGAAGTAGTAGATTACCAGCAAAGAAAACATTCCTGTTTCCTTATCGTAGGGAGACTGGCTTCCTGCTGGTTATGGATCCTCCTCCTGCGTGATGTGTTAAAATATACTTGTTCAGCATTTTCAATTTCTTTCAGTAGTGGTAGGGAGGTTGTGTATGGTCTCCATGACTGTTCAGATTGCCTCTGACTCTCACAGTGGGTAGTGCTGGGGTTCATGCAGTATCGTCAGTGATGACTCCATAGCACACTAATTATATAGAGTTCTCAAAGTACTTTGAAGATGAAAGGCACTGTATCAGTGCAACTCCAGGTATTATTATTATTGTTGTTTATATAGCATACATAACCATTAGCGGGAGCCTAGATTTGAGTCCCTTTAGGACTAAGGTAGGAGGAAGATTTGGACAAATTCCATATCCTGACATTTTCACTGCACCTGGTTAAGGTAGATAGCTAGATTTCTGAGTTCCTCTGCTGTCTTCCGTAATTGTAAAATAGTATGAAAAAGAAAGTGATAGAAGAAAATGTGTGCTCCTATGGGGTGAGGTACAAAATTACTTCCTAAACTGTCAGGCAAAACTTTTAGTAGTTAGCATTCATTCTAAATAAATGAAATAGAAGATACACTAGCTTGTTAATTAATAGATATTTAATGAAGCAGGTTATTCTAAGGCATTTGAGTGGTCCCCAGCACATGACACAAAGAAAAAAATGAAACATATGGAAAGGTTTTTTAGTACAAAACACTAAATATCTGTGGCATAAGTGACATACTGAAAAGAAGTGGGTGGTGAGAGAAGACAGCTACATGGGAGGAGTGAAGAAGACGACAGATTAAAAGGATACTACAGCACACACTTGAAGTGTCTGCCAGAGTGCAGGAAGTCTTTCACACCTTTGCAACTTGACTTTTCAGGCCAAGGAAAGATGATTGACCAAACTTGCCTTGATTCTATGGGAAATCCTATAGGAAAAACTCCAGATCTGCTTTCTCTACTCGCACACCCTTTGCCATCATCAATTACCCTAGCACTGAGGGACTGAGCACTACAGTCCATTCAAAGTCCACAGAGCTGGAACAACCAAAATGGAACCAGAAGAAATTCCTCAGAGATTATCCTATACCTCAGCGAGTTACAAAGCCTCATGTACTCATGGTTGGATCCTCTGTGTGCTCCAAAAAAACCCCAAAACAACAAACATACAGGGACTTGAATAAAAGAAGGAGCTAAGTAAAGCTCAGTGAAGGGTTTTCATCTCACATCACTCAATAGAAACTTCTTGTCCTCAACAGAAGTATGCTAGGTCAGGCCAGGTAGGATTCTTGCCTGAGTAATACTTCTTTGCCTCCACACACATAACCCAGGTGGCAATCTTACAGCTGGCTATATATTCAGCTTTGAAACAACTATGATGAGTCTCCCAAATATATGGCAGAGTACTCCCAACGAAACACTTTGAAGTAGTGATGTGTAGATAATTTTGAATATTCCCCTTTGAATAGGGAAATTCAAAGTGTAAGCGGAGACTGTGTTTTGAAGAAGCCTTCCTGTGGAGGGTGTCCTATTATATGCAAATACTACCGAGAATAGCATGCAAATATGGTCATTAGGGAAGGTTTGAACTTTTCCAGAACAACTTCAATTTTGAGCCAAGGTACTTCAGCCTTCAAAGGCAAAAAACTCTGTGACTCAGCAGAAGCTGAGACTGAAAAGGCCTGTTTCAGCAAGGACCAGTGGTTTTCAGATACTAAAGTATCCAGAGGATTTTCTAATGCCTTAAACTATTTTCCATCTTGCTCTCCTATTGAATTACTTGCAGACATGCAAAAGAGAACTACTACCTATTCCCTGATTGCAATGCTTTGTTATCAACTGTGATTGCATTTATTTGTATATTTGGGGCCACTTCTGTTTTCCAGCATGGAACTTACATTATAGATGGAAAAAGAGGGAGGGGGAGGAGGATGCAAAGGCCCCAACCCAAGAAAAGCTCCCAGAGAAACTGCTCAGGGGGTTCAGATATGAAAAACTTTCTAACAAGGATGAGGAGAGAAAAAGTTAAGATTTCACTCCCCAGCTGCCAAACCCAGAAGAGTTAAATGCATAGTATATATTACTCCACACTCCCTTATGTAATCCTGCATAAATTTGACATGGACATCATGTAAATGTATTTCATTGCATTTACAGAATTCATGTCTCTTTGTGAAAAAACATAAAACTTTAGACTACTTTTCATAAATTTGCCTGTAGACCAAGTTACAGTAAAAAGACAGTGTGAGGAAATAATATGATTACACATATTTAAGCAGTCACCATCCAAGATTTCGTAGCTTATACTCATCAGCTTTCCCCCTGCAGTTATATAAAGGAAAATTGAATGTCATAATATATTTTTCTGGATCCAATCTGTTTATGTTTGATGTTGAAAAGAATTTTAGCATTGATTTAAATGACTGAAATCCTGGAACTCATGTGAGCATTTTCTGTCAGTTCTAATGGGAAGCATGTCACTGTGGTTGAAGCTTGTTTCAAGGAGCAATTTAAATGTCTGAACATTTTCCCTTTTATACTGGTCTAACCTCACATGTCTCATTTTGTTGCGCAAATTTTCTCAACACAGCGGCAGAGACCTTTTTAAGTGATGGGAGAGGCCACAATCCCCAAAAAGCCATTACTTTTCACCAGTGACTCCCCTGACAGTGTATTACTAACCCAGTACAGGCTGTCCCAGATTCTCTGCCTCCAGCTCCCAGCACTCAGCTTCTCCAGCACTCACAAAGAGTTAATGCAAAACTGTAAAAACATGTCTGCCTTTATCCAAGGTGCTTTTGCATTGTGAATGCCAGAGAGGTAGGAAGCCGGATGCACCAGATTTTGGCTACCAGGCAGAAGGAGTGAGGGCAGCCGTTTTAAAGGAGGCTGGTTTTACCACATTACTGACCAGCTGGATCTATTTAAACTGTTTATATTCATGGTATCCATTGATAATGTTCAACATGTTTACATCCACATCATCTGAATTGCTTCATAGGGTCTTTGGTAGTGCTCCAGATTAGGAAGTATTTAAGATAAGTTTAAGACAAGCATTCTTTTTTTTTTTTTTTTTTTTTTTTTTTTTTTTTTTTTTTTTTGTGTCCATCAAAATACCTTTTAAATAGGAACAGGGGCAAATAAGCTCTTCCTGTTTCAATCTATTGATGTGCTAGCATCATGTAATTTACATCTGACACACTTTTGCAGGACTGGCAGAGTCTGGGTGTGAATATATCCTTGGGCACAGTCAAAAGCACAAGATTTAAGTCAGGGAAAGGAAGTCATCTCTTGCAGAGCTGATTTTACAGACCCATGTTTCTGGAGTCATTATGTTAGAATAAGTTAAAGGCAAATGGAGGACACTCAAATAGTTTCATGTAGCTGAGGCAGATAATACACCTAAGTAGTGATTTCTCAGACATGACTTATATTTATGACCTTATTGTCTATGTTGATAGTACAAATGAAAGTAATGTAAGGAGTAGCTCCGAATCATCAAAAGACTGGATTTTTGCCAGAGAAATCCTCAAGGGCCATCCACCCCACCTCTGTCATCTGAGTTTTTTGGCATATCTAACTGCAAATGGCTGGAGAAGCATGACTTCTCATGAGCAGCAGGAGAAGTCAAGACATCTTCAAGGAGTTTATGGTAAATCAGACTATTTGAGTAATGCAGCGCATTAAAAAAATGTATGTCAAGCTCAGTAGAATGCTCAGTCCTGCTAGATTTGCATTAGGAGTAAATAGAAAGGAAAAATTCTACAAGAGGAAGATAATTCCAATTTTCTGCCCTATTTTGTTTAAATTCTTGAAAAGGGAACAGTGGTAATCATGGAGGAATTACAAGAAGAATTAAAAGTAACTCTGTCTCAGCAGAACAGAAACAGATACCACCAAAACTGGAGGAGGTTTTGATCTGACATACTCAGAACTCTGGATTAACCAGTCAAGGTAACTTCAGAACTCCTACATCTGACTTGAAAAACTCAACTCCTTGCATCACTAAATTTTTTTTCTCTGTTTTAATCAATAACAAGCTGTAGAGAAAGTCTAAGGGAAAGACAGCATGGTGGTAGTGCACAGCTGAGTAGCACAGGAGTGCTGCAGACAGATGTGGGAGATGTGGTTCTGGACAAGTGACACAAGTGCATTGCTTAAAAATGATGGATTTCAGTGGGTGAGACAGGTATGCTCACATAATTTGTTCCAGTTCTCAAACTACTACTGTAGTTTCCACTTTAAATATGGAAATTGAGTTTCTAAATTAGGAAATAATCTTCTGTGTGTGCTCGCTGTATTTAAAACAACTTGAAATTACATGATATGCATATAGATTTTAAGCTGTCTGTAACTTTTCCTTCTAACTTTACTCTTTAGAAACATTTCAAATTACTAGGACAGGGTGGAGGCCTTTTTTTCAAAATACTGCTATAAAAAACATAAACATAAACACAATTTTTAAATAATTAACAGGATGTGAATTTGGGATTTATGTTTTTGTTTTGAACACCTTCAGAGATTATATTTTTGCATCTTTTCCAGTTTGAAATCAATATCTGACATATCTTTCTACAAAGGCTGAGAAGTGGTGCTAGCATTGTATCACAGCTTATTTTGTGTCATCTGCAGACAAAGCAAATGCTGCTGCAGGGATGCACTGGAAGAAAGAGACTAAAGAACTAGATGAACAGCACACAAAATTATGATGACTTAGAAGTGTATAATAAATGCTATCCACAGAAATAAAACTAGGTGGGAGAAATGGCCTCTGGGATGTCTTTACCCTACACATGCACACACATGCAGGGAGCCTTGGCACTGAAGCACTAAATTCTTTCAGTTGTCCAAGATGCCCCATGGGACATACCTGACAATCAGCCTGCCTAGGAGACACTACATTTCTTCTTAGGGTGAGCCCTTCTCTGAATGCTTGTGTCTACCTTTCCAAGGGCATGATCCTTACAAAATGCTTGGAATGCCCTTCCGTTTGTACAGACCAACTAGGACAAACCAGCTTAAATATGACTCACTGTTATTATATAAGGAAAACTTCAAGGAGTCATTCCTTATGCTGATACTTTTGCAGTATCTTTCAGAGCTGTAAAACCACTACCATTGCCCTGCTTTTTCCCTGCCTTTACTAATAAGAAGAGGAAGAATTTGGACTTAAAATAACAAACAAATTTGAAAGTAAAAACTTTTATGATAATCACATGACCATTATATTTTGATTATTCAAATAAAGAAGGGGCTGAACCACCTTACATCTTGAGTCCAATCCTGAAAAGCCAAGCACTGTATGACTTTATTAGTGATGGAGACTTAAAGGGTGAAGCAGGAGAGGAACTATGCAAAATCCCACCCTTATCAAAATCAGTACCTTTCTCCTATTGAGTTTGAAGAAATGAGGTTTTGATTTCAGAAATTGAAACTGACTGTCACTTGAGCAATCTGATGACATGGGGAAATGTAAACAAGATGCAGTGATTTCATAATGTTAAATCTAGGCCATACATTAAAATTTCTTGAAAATTTATGTGACAATTTTTTAGTACTGTCATTTTAATAATAGTTTGCAAATAAATATACATTTTCTGAGACTCCTGGCAAGATTTGTTCTTGCTGAACATTACTTTGTTTCAGGAGTGGCAGAGACAATGCTTGTTTTTCCAGTTGTGAGGGTGTCTGAATGTGGCCCTCTGGAATTTCAGTTCAAAGCAAATCCAGATGGATTAAATAAAGGATGCTTCTGAAACGTGGAGTGACTGGGGAAAAATGAACAAGGGAAGAATGAGTTCGGATTATCAGACTGAAAGTAAAGATATATATGGACATATGAAACAGTGAAAGACAAATAGAAAATACATTTATACTAAATTAAAACTTTATTGACTAATGTTCTCCAGACAACATGATCTGACAAACTATGGTTGCATACATGCAATGAAGTTGAAGACAACAGTAGTTTAACATGGAATGTCAAACAAATTAATATAATGTATTAAATGAAACAATTTATCTGTGTTGCTGCAAAATGAAACCAAGCTATGTATTTCCTTGGTCAATCTGTGTTCAGCTATGAGGCTATGCGTTTGAAGAAACTGGTAGATTTCTTTAGCATATATTTCAAATAAATTAGCTAGAATTGTACTCTTTAAAAATCCTTTCAACTTCACTTGCATTTCAAACATAATCTAAGTGTAAACACTAAAGTTGCTAGAGCTATCTAGAAATTCCTAACTGTCAAACTCAGTGGACATTGCAGTTCAGTAAATGTGAATATTTAGAACAAGAAAAATACCAGTTACTGCAAAAGCCATTTAGGCATATTTTATTATTAATCCAGCACAAAGCACTTTTTCTAAGTTTCTCACGTAAAACACTAAAGCTTGCTTACAGTACTACATCTTCTATCATTCAAGCATCATTATTACCTATCAGGGAAATTCGCTAGATGACCTAATGGGTCTTTTACACCCCTAACTTCTACAAAAGAAAAATCATTCATGCCAGCAAGAACATGGTTCGCTACATCTTGGGCTTGATCCTGCAGATTTGTTGAGGCAAAACTCCCAACAACTTTAAAGAGAGATTTTCCAGAGCAAGACATCCAGGATTAGGCCCTTTAGAGTTATTTTTATTTTTAAAAGAGCATCCACTTAGGATACATGGAAAATATTTTATAGAATTAAAAAAGTATAACAACGTGTGCTTCACTTATATTGAAGGAACCAGAGAATGTAAACACCATAGTGGCCCACATCTTCACAACATCCATGAGAAAGTGTCAACTGCAAGTAACCTGTGTGCGTTTATTTCTCAGCCTATGCTTCTGAGGGTGTTTTATGTATACCTTTACCTCCAGATCCACACACATATGTACACCCTTAGTACACATAAAGGTGTACTAATAAAACTCACTAAAGGCAGTTGCTTGCTTGTCTTGATGCTCAAATCTGCAAGTGGCAGCAAACTGTGTTTTATATAATACTAAAGAGACTCTACATAACTAGCAGGACACAAGTATTGCTGTGGGCAAGACTGTGTCATTGCTGTTTCCACATGTGTGGAGCCATCCCATTTACACACATCACAAAATACACCTGCACAAAGCGCTGGAAGAGCAGGTGACCAAAGTATTTCTTGGTGGGCCATGCCTGAAATTTGAATTGAACGACTCAAAGACTGTAAATTGTCCTCACAGGAGCCTTCCAACAACCTGGAGGACCATGTAGGAAAGTTTACCTTCAAAGTGCACTTTCTAAGAGTGGAATGTTCTTGACAGGGAAATGGTCAGAGGCAATCCTGGACTTTTTTGCATGTTGAATAGGAAAAATATTTTCATCTTCAGGTAGCACTTCACCCTGACAAATGTGAGTTCAGTTATTATTGGGTTTTAGTATTACAGAAGATTCTTTAGAAACAAGCACGATAGTATACACATACACTCAGATATTTACAGCCTTTCTAAAAAAACAGCCCTTTACCTTAGTACTACCTTTTTTCCTTTTTTTTAGTACTTAAATTCTTTAAACCAACTACATTAAATATCAATGTGTACTGTACCACCCTACACCAACCCCACACCCCCCAAAGAACCAGCAAGTATTTTAAAAGTTTGTTTGCTTGTTTGTTTTGCCTTTTTTTTTTTTTATGATTGTTAAAATCTCCTGCTTGAGACTGTTAAGTACCACCTCCACTGGAACAAGATCAGCACTGACGGCATCTTCCAATGCACGTCATTTCGTAGTTGAGCAAGTATTGCATCAAGAAGCTTAGATCTCCAGGTCGTCAGGTCGAGGCCTGCTGCTGGCTCGGCTGCTGGCTCTGCTGGGAGGCCTCTGGTCCACAATGGTGAGGGGCTGCAGCTCATGTCCTGACGCCAGTTTTTTTGTGTTCTGGTGCTCATCAGAGAAGTCGAAGGGCTGGGCGTGCGAGTTGGAGATGGTGCTGCCAGCCTGCCCCATTCTGTTCTGCTCTGCGCTGTAGTTGGCCCAGTTTTGCTCGCTGGCTTGCTTATTGTAGTTACGACAGGAGGAATTGTTCCTGTCTCCAGTAACAAGCTTGTACCCTGGGGGAGACATGGGAGACAAGGGGGCGGTCGGTGACGAGCAGCCATTGTAATAAGCGTATTTGGGGGAGCCACAGTCTTTGGAAGGGCTCATGGCACCGCTGTGGGAGTAGGGGTCGGTTTTCCCTTTCACACGATCCTTGACACCCTTGAAGAACACGTAAAAAAGCTCAATGATGTTCAAGGCAAGAGACACCAAGGACACCACCAGCATGAAGAGGATGAAGATGGTTTTCTCAGTTGGACGGGAGAGGAAACAGTCCACTCTGTGCGGGCATGGGTCTCGCTCACAGGTGTAGATGGCATTCAGGCTAAACCCGTAAATGTACCACTGTATCAGCAAGAAAGCCACCTCAAAGACAGATTTAAACAGGATGCTAATAATATAAGTACGGAGCAGTCCCCCTCGCATCTTCACTTTGCCGTGCTCTTCAATCCCATACTTGAATTTCTTAATTTCTATTTGCTTGAGATGCATATCCACATTCACACCATCATTTGCGACTACCTTAAGCTCTTCTTCTCTTTTGTTCAGCTTCTCTTCTTTCCTCATTACATAGAACACATGTGCCAGGTACAAAAGGGTAGGTACAGACACAAATATGATCTGCAGAACCCAAAAGCGTACATGGGAGATGGGAAAGGACTTGTCATAGCAGACGTTCTCACAACCAGGCTGTTGAGTGTTACACCGAAATGCAGACTGTTCATCTCCCCAGGCAGATTCGACTGCTGTTCCCAGTAGCAAGATTCGGAAAATGAAGAGGACAGACAGCCACACTTTCCCTCCTGCAGTAGAATAGGCTTGAACTTTGTCAAGAAGTTTTCCCAAGGCACTCCAATCACCCATCTTCACAGGATGCTGGCTAAACAAAGACACAAAGGAAAAAAAATAATAAAGTCAGAACTTTAATACCTTTGATACACTAAATCACTGATCAATGCTAATAGAGCAGTGGTGTCAGCTTTGCTGTAATTAATGTATTTTACGCAATCTGAAGAGAAACTGGAGTTTTAGTTAGTCTGCAGGTGAAGTGGGAAGTCAGGGAAACTCAAAAGAGAAAGTAACATATAATGTCTCAGAGCACAATCTAAAAAGTTCCTAATTTCACTCCAGTTTTCAGGAAGTCCATGATAACCCTCAGTGACCACTGTGGTTGACTCAGATTCCTTGATGGCAGCCTCGGTTCAATGACCTACACCTGCCTCAGGTGAAAAACAGCTGTGACACACAGTTGAAGCAGGGTGTGGAGCTGAGTAGTAGCACTGCCTAAATATGTTAGGAATATATGAAAGATTTATCAGTTTCAGTGTGGATTGATCATTCAACGTAATTTTTATGTTCGCTCTTTCAGATATTAAAAAAGCGAACCACAGTATAACTTAAATACAATAGGTTACCTTAAGTTAATATTAGGGTCACATACCTAAAATTCTACCTTTGCAAAATACACAGTTTTTCCTACACAGCAATATTATGAGCTCCTGCCTATCACTTCTTAGCATGTAATACATTTAAGAGTATTGTTCCTAATGATCCCAAGTTTATACTTTACTCAACTTCAGAAAAAGTATTTGCTGTCAAAATTAAGTTTATACATTAGTATTTGTATCACATATAGGCAAGAAAGCATTCTTTACCTATAGTTTTATGAAGGAACAAAAAATAGTAAATACATGAAACACAGTTAAGATCATGTTACCATGTTGGAAGAACTGGTTTCCTGTTTATCTGTGATTTGCTTAATTCATTGGAATTTCAGGTTTGTATTTGCATCTTTTTGTATTTAAATTCTTTCTTTGTTTTGAAAGGAAAAGATTTAGCAAGAAGAAAAAGGTAAATATGCTCTGTTTGTAAGGCAACTCCTGGCTTGCTGTTTGCATTCCAAGTGTTGAACACTGCAAGTTTAAAGTGTCTTTCCTGACTTGAGTTTTAAAGGGCATGTTTCTGGGACACAGGCAGCTTCTCAGCATATCTGGAAATACACAGAATGACATAAATGAAATGCAATAGTTTGCTTGATGTTTTAGATTCCTAGGAAAAGCAAATTTCACTATAGATTTTTATCAACTGGAGAATAGCAATCTTATAAAAACTTACATTTTAACTTTAACCGATATGAAAATCATGAAATCACAAGAAATCAGGAACTTAAAAGGAAAAATACTCATGAAGTTTCCATTTTAATGTGAATGCTGCTGGGCATAGATATTTGTTCCATGGATACTGAGTAATCCCTTCCTGGTATTAACAGTTTTGATAATGTCCAAATGATTTCCTCCCCACTGCATCATGGATATATTCCCTAGTGAAGGTCATTTATAGAATGCACGCTTTTTGGATAATTCATAAAATGGGAAATTTTAGCACCAAGGAGACTTGCTTTCAAGAAGCAGTGAGTCACTGGGAACATGAGATTATAAATCTGGCAAACTCAAATGTACCAATAGATGCCAAATAAAAACACACCATTCCTGCCCCCGAGTCTGAGAGAGTAATGGGAGATGAGTGTTTAAAGTATCGCTCTGATAGCTCTGAGATGCCAATTATCTTTGAACCCCTGAAAAATATCCCAGGGCAATTTCTTCCATCTGCCTAAACAGCTGGCTCTGAAGTTCAGCCACTGCAGCCTGTTGACCCCTCCTCATGTAATTAGCTCTTCTCATGAATGAAGCCCCATCAAAAGATCAGGCCTACTTCTAACTTTTAAAACTGGAAGCCTTTGCCAGGAGGAGCACATAGAGCATGTTTGTCTCTGACACATCCCCTCAGCCATCCTCAGCTTTCATCCTTCCCAGAAAAAGCAAGTTTTTCTTCTTGGGCTGGAGTGGCAGAGAAGGAGTCAGGCAGAGAAGTGTGGAGGTCCCTGGAAAGGCTGGAATGAAATGTGATCACGTTCCTCCTCAGGCAGGAATTGTTAAAACAGAGAACAGCCTGTAACCATACAACACGTGAAGTTTGTTTTAAAGGCAAGCTATTTGCTCCACGTCCTAGAAATGCAAGTGGACAGAAGGAGTCTTTTTCAAGTAACAGCTTCTTGATTTAATTAGTCAGCTTTCCAGTGACTAGAAACTATTGGGTTAACGGACTTTCCTCAGACTCAACATACTTTTTTACTGTCTAAATGTTATTTCAGATTGAAAGCCTGATTAAGAAAACAGAGGATATGTTATTTCTAGGCAGTTATGTGTTGTTTGTTTTCTAATTACACTCCTCTCTGGTTCATTAATGTCATATGATTTACTTCGGTTTTGACCTACTTAATCCCATACCTGGAATATTTGGAGAATTTACTACCTATTTTTTAATTTGCTTCAGCATGCAAAATTGCTAAGTTTCATTTGTGTCCGCTGGCAATATAAACTCCAGGAGGAAACATTCCATGCTTGAATTACTCATACATAGTTCGGAAAAGCAACTTTTTAAAAAAGAGATCAGTTACAGGCTAGCCTTTGCCAGTGATAAAAAACCCCACATCAATTCAAAACATTGTACTGTTAATCAGATAACCTTGTGGTGGCACAAATATATTATTCCTTTTCTTAAGTGGATTCCCTTGCTTTATGAAACACAGTACTTTGCTTTGTTGTAGAGAAAATTCATTCATCGGATCTAACTTGTTTACTTTCAGGGCACTGAAGACCAGTTTTATTCAATGATTACAAATCTGTTTACCAAGTATAGAAAGAGGTTTTGTATCAAACAGGTAGTTAAGTATTCTAGCTTTGTAAGTAGCTTGAAATGGTTGTCAGACAACATTTAAAAATAGCTCTTTAGTGTTCTGGACTTTAGCTTGTTTTAACACTTCCAAATACCTTAAAATGAGTCCACTGAATAGCACAGGCTGGCCTATTTGATTGAAACAAATTCAGTACTTCAGGAGTTTAAGGATATAGCTGATGATGAGTACGTGCATTTCATGAGTTCCAACTGATTAATACTTTACAGGATCATAACCTTCTCTGAGGCAGACTAATGCTGGCCTAGCATTAAAATATAGCAGTCTTTAAAAGATGGATTTCTTCCAGGTTCTACTATGTGTGGGCAAAGGCAGGGGGAAAAAAATCCATAGAGCAGCAGGAGATCTGAGAGCATTCATTTGCATGGGTTTAGGATGACCACATATATAAGACATTTGATTTATAAGCCACAATTAAGAAATTCTAGAACTATTTTTTATGGACGGTATTCATCATGTCATCTGGTTCATATTTTCCAAGAAGAATAATGCAAACGTAGTGCTGTGGTAATGTCCTAGGTCTGACTGCAGTGTTAGAAGGTCACATGCTAGTGGATGGAAGAGCAGCAAGGGTTAGAGTGGGCTCTAAAATGGGATTGTACAGCTGAAGTAATTGGGAAATGGGCCAAAGCTTTGGTTTTCCAACTGTTTCTATATTTTTATTTGTGTTCACACACATCTAGACAACAAAAGAGAAGGGTCTGGACCCTGAACATAAATCAGCTTGATCATTTCCCAAAAGTAACATGCATCACAGAGAAAGCAGCTGAGAGGTACAACCCATTGGGTTTGGATCTGTTGGAACAGGGAAGGCAAGCTTTCCAAAATCTTATAAAAATAAGCAAATGCCTTGCAGACATTCCCTTGGGAAGGTGTAGTTCATATAGAGGTCTGCAGATGAGCTTCAGTTCATTTAATCCACTGGACAAGGGTTGCGCACAAAATGGTTGCAGTAACTAGAATTTAAAATGTCACAACTGTGGCTTTTCCTTTTTCTGCCAGTTCTGCTGGTGTTCAGATCTACCCCATAGACTCTGCCCCTCTCATCTTGTACCATCCACACTTAATTTAATTTTAAAGCATACTTGCAAAAGCAACTTTGTACAAGTCAGGTCTATCCTCTCTGTTAATGCTCAGATTCATCCCTCTCCTGACTCACTTTGGAAGTAAGAGAAGGAACGGTGAATTCCCTGAGGGGGGCCTCAGGACCTCTGAAGCTCCTGCTTGAGAATCTTGAAATCTGGAAGTCTAAATACATAAATGGCACAAACAACAGCCCAGGTGCCTCTACAGGAGGCAAATTCAGTGAGTAACATGGGAAGGAGATACCAGAGACTGGGGGAAAGAGAGCAATGTATATAATGAAACAGATGCATTGCTCAATGTCCTGTAACCTTCCCCATACCCACAGGAATCCTTGGCCCTGTTTCATTGCAAAGACAAATAAAATTAATCTCTTAGCCTTGCATAATATGAGAGCTGAGATAACCTTAGAGTGTTGAATCTGTCTGCACTCCTGTGTGTATAAGCCTTCAGCTTTATGTCGCAAATCAAATCCCTTGTGTCCATCCCTGTCTTCCCTCTCCTGATCCCAGCCTGTTCCTTGCCTTTCTCCCATTCGAATGCTTGTTAGGTATTGTGGGCCAGCGCCAGTGTTTGGCTTTGAAGTTTCCTAAGGAAACACTTCAGTAAACATCCCAAAGACTGGAGGCTTAAATTCTGCCGCGTAGTGTGCCGTCCAGATGTTAAAAATGGCAGGATGAAAGCTTCACGCAAGTCCTCTAACTCGCTCCCTCTGCGCGCACACACACACAGGGACGTCAGGCAAAAGGTGTCCATATCCCATTTAGTGCTCATTACCAGGGTTTTCGTCACAAGTATTACGCACAAAAACGAAAAGAAAATCCTCAGAGAGAATATGCTGCTTCATGAGGCTTGCTGGTTATCTCAAGGCAAAATATGAGGACACATATAAGCACACAATATTCTTGTTTGTGTGTTACTCGATAAGATAGACTCTCTGCTTCGTCTGTCTTTCAGCTGAAGGCTCTTTTTCCTCCTTCGTGCTGCTTTTTAACTACTGGTGAGCAGCAGGCAAAAACTGCTACAAGGAATCACTCCAAGTCTCGCAACATGAAAAGGTTTTTAGTTCTCCAAGAGATGCTGCTCAAGTATTTTTTCCTCTGCATTTTGACAATTAAGTCTTTGAGGTATTATACAGGGAATCTGTCATATGGGGATTATGTACAGTCTTTCCTAGAAACTTTCATTTATATCTACCCAAGACTTTCACAGACATTGCCAACGTGGGCATATCATGATATCCCACATTCCTTCTCTAAAATCCCTCACTTAGGTTGCTAAAACAGAGTAACTATATACAAACCAGGTTAAAAATCCATAACCCGTGTCTGGATTTTATCAAATCTATTTTAAAAGAAAAGGGGAAAAAAACTTATCAGGAAGACCACGTGAAAGTCACCACTTCAGTAGCTGCAGCATTTAACAAGGCATCTAATTAAGAAGCTTGCTCTGCTCAAACTATCAGGCATCAATCAGGATTTCCATATGAAAGCAAAACGTGTGGGGAAGGAATGGGACACATTCAAGGCAAGGTCTCCCTGTTACTAACTTCTGATGCAATTTTGGTACAGCAGAGGGAGAGTTAGGCGCACCTCGGCTTTTTCTTTAAAGGAGTTGAGTTAGCCCGAGGGCAGTGAAGGGGATCGCTTGTTGCTGCAACGGCGCTCCCAACTTCGCCGCAGCTCGGCTGAACAAGGTTACAAGTCGTAAAAGTGTAGCACTTCTAGAAATGTATAGAAATGTGACAAAAGAAAGCAAAGAATTCCTCCACGTTGGAACTTTAAGAGAATCTACGCTGTTTTAGAGATGTGTGCTTTTAAACAAGTTCAACCCTCAACGCAATAACATAGAATTCCTAGGGTGGGAGGAAAAGAAGGAAAAAGAGAAAAAGTGTTTTCAGAAGGAAAAAAAAAAAAAAAGACACACAAAATGATTAAAAAGGAAAACTTGCAACTTACCCTTGCTGATCAAGAGTGAACACGGATCAGAGTACTTCTTTGGAGGGTTAAACTAAAATGGAAGAGCACGTTCAGGCACTCAGACCTGTCTATTTAAACTTTAAAAGTCTACTGCTGTTTTGTATTTTTCATCCTTCCTTCCCCACTAATGAAAGAAAAGTGCTGATACCTCGTAAAAGTTTTTTCTAAGTTGGAACACTGGGAGAGCTTTTAACAAGTTTTCAAGCCTCTGACTGTGCGAGAGGAGGGGAGAGGGAGGGGAGGCAGCCCGGGAGGAGGGGCACTCTGCGGGCGGAGAGCACGGAGCTGGGGGAGGAGGAGGGGGGAGAGGATTGAAGGCACAGCAAAAAAACAGCCCGCGGAAAGTCAGAGCATGGGAGCCCACATTCTTGCTGATGTAACAAAACAAATACACGGGCAGTCAGCAGCCGCCCCACAGCCCCCGGTCACTGGGGCACCTGGGTGGCACGGTGACCGGATCTGGGCTCGCCGGAGACAGATGCAACAAGTTGGCTCCCTGGTGTGCACCGGGAGTTTCACTGCAGGGAAAGGCAGAAACGCAGTGAAAGGCAATAATGGGTAACCAGCCTGGACCTTCTGTATGCTGGGGCTGCTCTCTCCTAGCCACCACTCAGGAGAGGAAGCCCTCCCAAACCCTCTCTACTTTTTTTGTTGTGAACACATCCTTGTTTACTGAGGTCAATTTCCTTTACGTGCACATGAAAGTACACACCAGGAGCAGCGTGTTTGTTTCCACAGAAGATACACATCACCTATTTTTTTACTATTATTTGTGTGTGCATATGTGCATGTGGGAGAAATGAAGAAATGATCTCACATTCCAGGAAACTCTTTCCAGGAAACTTCAGAAAATAAAGCATAGTACAGAGAATCAGGCTTCAATAGTGAGAAACGTTCTTGATGATTTTTGAACACATTCTACAGAATAAAAGCATGCTTCAAAACTGATCTATGCAATTGGAACAAAACTAGTTTGGCTTTGCTCCTGCCTACACCCTGGTTAAATGCTCCTTGAATGATGCCTTGTCTGTAGAACAGAGATTAATTTATTTTTCTGTGTTAAGCTCTTCACACATGGAGTTCAAACGTCATTAGGAATTGGTCTTGTCCTTGTTCATGTCATGGAGTATTAGTTGCTCCTTGGACTTCTTAAGAGCTTCTGTAGAAGTGTTCCTGGTCAGACAGTTTTCCATGAAGTTTCACACTTTGGGTTGTACCAGGCTCACTTGGGTTTCAACTCATATAATTCCCAAGAGCTATTTCTGGGCTCAGTAGCATGGATAAGCACTTTTTGCTCTTTGAAGGCGTTCGGTAATGGGTATGGAGCTTTTCCTAGATAAAGGTCCTCTTTACAATTTATTTTTGAAATAATGAAATTTACGCTCTGCAACACAACCAAGATATTACTGCTTATTTTTCACAGTTGTTGCCTACTGTTTTTCACCAAGATCTCTCCAGAGAAGAGAAGTAAGACAAGATCTTTGTAGAAATATACTCAGCAGGGAGCTTTGAAGCAAGGAGCTAAACACACCCATCCTGGTTCTTGCTCTGGAGCAGTTAATAGCAGCCCACACTGCCTCCTGTTTGACAAAAAGAGCTAGTACACTACAATGCACACCTTCCATTCCCCTTCTTCCAGCTGCAGACAGAGACAACTGGTTTGCTCAGTTTCCACTCTTTCCTTTGATAGTGGCTGTTAGTTTGTTAGTTTTGACTTCCCCTCCTCCCTTGTTTTTACAGTTGTCCAAACCATATGGCAGAAAGAAACTTCATGTTTTCTGAAGGTAGTTTTCAGGTTGCCTTTTCTCATCACATTAAGGGAGATTTGGAGCTTTGCGCCTCACAGACTGTGGGCCTTTCTTCTTGAGAATGTATAAATTGTAATATACAAACCATAGCATTTCACTGTCTTCATGACTGCAGTATAGACAGTGAGCAGAGCACACATAGGGCTCCTGCTACTGTCTGTAAAACACTGGTTATTCTGGAGCAAAGCAAAAAACTATTAACGTGACTATGTGTGTCAATGTTCAGACATTAAGGACATTTTGGATGCCGTATATGTTGGTCCTGAAAAAATTGCCCCTTAGGAAAGCAGAATTATGCCAGGAATAAACCCTTGAATGCAAGAATACAAAGCTATCATTCCCTGTCAAAGCTGGCAAGATCACAAGATCACAGGGTCCAGCTTGCCTGATCTTGCATTTTCCCATCATCTTCCAGTATAGGCTTTGCAATTTTTCAAACATAATGGTTTTGAAGAAAGAAAGAAGTATTTCTGCACTTAAAAAAAAATAAAAACAAAACCCCCAGTATTTGTGAGAAGCCCAGCAATCTTAATACCCAGTTTGGAAAACTAAAATGTGTACATCAGTAACAAGAGAAGAATAGTTTTGCAGACATGTTAAGCATTGGACTTGTTTTTGCTATGGCATTATCTATATGCAAAAGGGAAAGTTTTACAAGTCTCCACCATGATACTCTGTAGAATTAGGAAGTACTATTATCTGTCCCAATAAGAATTACTTGGAAATGTCTCTTAGAGTTTGGAAATATGTCTCCATGTCTCACATTTTATAGCCAGAACATATCCAGCTTCAGGTGATGCAATGATCTGCCATTTCACAAGGTTACATGAAAATCTAACATTCATTTGCCTTGCAATGGAAACAGTTGTTTCAGATGGAACAAATGTCCCTATACACAACCCTTCTTCAGCAGAAACCGCATTCAACAGGAAAGCACAGGCATGTCAGATCTGAGATATTTGAAAATCTGTTCATAATCATGGACTAAGAGAGGGGTAAGAAGATCACAGTTAGGTTTGAAACCTTGCACTGTAGAAGACAGATTCTTTTCACATAGAAAAAGAAACATTTGGGGGCGTTGAATTGTCTGGGAATTCTCTTGCCATCCATTGACATTTTGCCATTTGGAGCAAACAGCACTATCTTGGCAGTGCAAGGACTCCAGAACCTGCTTGCTTTTGTTTTGGCAGGCTGCAGCACAATCTGTAAGGGCATATTGAGCTGTGACCCAGATGCAATGCTGGAGCCCAGGCTCTGCCAAATGCATCTTTGAGGCTGAACCTCAGGGTGACTTCCACAGTGCTTCTGTCCCCTCGCTGCTAAATCCTCAGCTAAGTCAGTGAAATAATTCAGAGCCCACACTGCCCACTGCTGCTGCTTTTCTATGCAGATTTACCAAAGGAAACCAAAATTTGGATTATTTAGTATTTCCAGCTTTAGGCACATATTTATGGTTAATACAGAATTCACTCCATTGTTTTCTTTGTAATTATTACCTTAACACAAGTGCAGCATTTTATAAAAACTTCTCCATCGTACTTCTTCCAAATAATCCCTCAATAATATTTGAGCAACTTGATTCCCTAGAAAAGACCTAGTGAATGTTTCATTCAGAAGGCTAGGTAGTCCTTTGACCATTACCAAATCTCCCATGGATACCAGGGGGGTTCATGCTTTACTTCCAATTAAGCATGTCTGTAGTTTGTGGAGCTCTTAAAATGAATCATATGCCTTCATTTGTTTTCAATTTGCTTGCAAAATTCACTTCCCAGTACTTCCATGCACGGCACTGTCCTTTGAGAGAGGAATCCACAGACCAAGTAACATGAGCTGAAAATAGAGTAAATGGAGATTAATATACACAGGTAGTATAGATTTTATTGGATGCCTTCAAGGTAGCTGTGCAGTCACCCACGTCCCTGGATGGCACATAAGCTTTGGCAGGTTTTCACTGATATCCCTTCTCACATGTTTGGCTTTGAAGACAAACTTGTGAATAATGTGTGGCCCTGTTTCATGCCCTATGGAGGTAAAGCTTTTCAGAACATCCAAGGAACAATAATATGGTATTTCATGATTACCTAAGCACATATATGTGCAGACTAATGCTTTTTTCTTTTTTTTTTTGCACCCAGTAAGTTTTTTTTTTTTTTTTTTGCTTGTATAAGGAATTTACGTCACATAGAAATATAACTCAGCTTTGAAATAGCTGACCACAGTGGTTGCACATTCTTTCATCTGGGGTGACTGGGTTGGAGCCCACTGATGCACTCAGCACAGGCTTGAATCTATGAAACGCAGCCATATCCATCCCTTGCCCCAAATCTCAAAGGGTCATTGCTTGTTCAACACAGACAGTTAAAGGCAATTGTCATCCTTCAGGGCAGTATCTGGTCCCACCTGGGTGGCACAGCACATAGCCTATAAGAATATTCTCCGATAACTTTAAGGATAGTAATAATAAAAGGAGGATAGTCACAAGACTGCCTCTTAGTGAGTTCACCTTCCATTCTTTGTTGAAATTGGTCTCTCAGATTCATTTAATTCAAACCTAGATATTCCCCAGGGGAAAAAGGAGTCTTAGCATAAGATACATTCTGCTCTTACTGCCTGCAAAAGAAAATAATTGCTATTTTAAAAGAGACCCTGCTGGAAAAAACAGCAGACTGCAGCGCCTAAAATGAAAGTGGGAAGTTCTCCATGACAGATGCCATCACATCAGAGCCCACCCCAGAGAATGGTCACAGCAATATTCTCCGGAAATATATTGCTCTGTTGTAGAGTCATCTGTCTGCAATCTCAGAGTGTTTTATAAATATTATCACAGAAGAAGTTACATCATTGTAACTCCGTTTACGGACTTGGAAAGTTTGTCGTGGAGAATATCAGCACCTCTTTTGAGTCATAGACAGCTCATGGCTCAACCAGAATGAGAAGCAAAATTTCTTAATTTTGCCAGGGTCCATCCTTTAAGCCCCAAATTATTCTGATTTGTTCTCTAGTTGTATTTTGGGATATCAGCCAGTAGGACAAGAAACTAAGAGCAAGTTTCTTTTTAAAATTTATGAGTATCACAAAGAAGGAAAATAAAGTGCTCAAAACTTGGGGTGATAGTGTCCTTTCTCTGTGCTGCCCAGTGCTTGCCACCTTATACCCCTAAGGTCTCACCACAACTTTATGGAGACATTCAGCTTGCTCACTTTCACATGGTACGTTCAGAAATATGAATTCACTCCTGTGGCACTGGTGGAGACAGAGAGAAGGATAATACAGGAAGGCTCAGATGCTCTTCAGCTGTGCCAAAAAACTTCTAAACCTCATTAAAGATGGCTTAAACACCAGAAAAGTTGGTCTGAAAAGGATTTATCCCAAGATTGTATCTGATTCCAATCAATAAGTCCCTCTTATTAAACTAGTTGCCCCTCCAGAAAGACACCAGAAAAGTATTCAAAGACTGAAGTTCACAGATCCTTATGAATTTGGCTCCACCTTCTGTACACAGTGAAAATAAACATGAGTTATATTGGATCTTGAATGCCAGGTAGTCTTTGTGTTTGTTTTATTTTTCATTTCACATTAAAAACATCCAGCAATGCCATGGTCTTACAGTATTTCGTGAGCTTCTGTTTCTCTCTATTGATGGTGGTGAGGCTTCCAAGTCCTTTGGTCCCAAAAGATGGGAAATTCAAAAAAACAATACAGCTATTTCATGTTTTCAAACCATAGAGTAACTGAGTGAAAGTAATATTGTCTTTCACAAAACTGTCTTTAAATTCTACAGGAGGTCTGGAAATGACAGAATGTATTAAAAATTAAATTAAAGAAAACTTCAGGATATGTATTGGCTTTGTCTGCTGCTTAGTCCTATGGTTAATCTCACAGAAGACAATAAATTTGCACGCATAAAGAATTACCCAGCAACACAAATAAAGGTTGTATAACCAAACTACAAAATAGCAATCTTCACAAATGAAAGGAAACCAGAGTAGAAAAGTCCCCAAAATTACAACCCAGCTGAAAATACTTTTGTACTTTTATTAATTAAAAAAAAAAAAAAAGGCAAAAAAAAAGCTGTGCAACAATCATTGGACTTTGTATGTTTAGAATAAGTGAGCTGTTTTGGCATAATTCTAATACTTTTTATCCAGGATTTGCAAACAGCAACTGCCTTTCTATGAAAGTTTTAAAAATCTTGTAGAGATTGATGAGTTTTCCATATGTGGCTGAACTGAGGAACAGAAAGTTGGCTATTTTCAGAGGAGCAAAAAGGAAATGGGTGAGCTCCCTTCCCCTCAAGAAACTGTGCCTTTTCAATCCTGTTCTCAGAATATTCTCGAGTTTTATTTAATTTTGATTTTTTATCTTATTTAAATAATTCCAGATTCACTCACCATTTGCATAAATTTATTGATGTGTGGCACTGTGTTTTACTAACAGAACAATATTTTTACATTTAGCTAGGCAATATCATTGGTTACAGCAAATTAAACCAAGCTGTTTCAATATTTAAATAAGCATTAAAGTCTAACTAAAAGGACTTCTTATCTAGAACATCAAAATGAACACTTTTTTATTGCTAGTCTACACATTGGTATTTAGAAAAAAAGTCCCTTTTTTGATCAATTCCTACATGGAAGGAAACTAGAATCAATATTTTATAGGCTCTCTTATTATGTCATGCATTAGAATAAAGTGTGTTAATCACATTATAATTGTAACTGTTGGGGTTTTTTTTTATTCTTCACAAGATTAGAGAATGCTTTTGGGAAGCCTTTTCCTGTAGATGCAATTATTTTTAGATTGACAGGTCGCTTCATTCACATTTCACTGTGTGACTCTGCTCACTCAGCTGCAGACAGACTATGCTGGTCATTTATTTTGAAGTCTTCTCCCTACACGACTGCCAGGGAAACAAAGAGTTTTATCTTTCCTCTCACTTTATGAGGCTTTTGCCCGCAGAAAAGAGAAATTTAAAGTCATCTAAGAGAATGGAGCTGAAGCACACTATTTCAAAAAAAATTCTGAAAAACAGAGGCAGAGTGAGTGAGACGTTCCTGGCTGAAAGGGAGAGGTACACTCACTGGGTTTCTTGATAGCACCACAGGGGTGTTTGAGGACATGAACATTTCAAGGTTTCCCTCTCATTTCGCCTACACTACTCTGTTGCCATTTGCTGTACAGCTGCATATATGTTGGACAGAATCTTACATTTAAGGAGCAATAATTGCTTCTTTCTTTTGGCAGCCTGCAGGATTAATGGTGTTGCGGAAATGAAAGGGTCTGCAAAGAACTAAATATCACGAAATGCTACATAAAAGCAAAGTAAAAATTATTAATAGTAATAATGGTAAAAACACAAATTGATTTAAAATATACTACTAATTAAGAGGTTCCCATAAGAACAGCTTTGGGAAAACAACTGTAAAATTAATCTACTGGAATTAGCAGTTTCTGTTATAAGATTTTCCCAGAAGGGGATCTTCCAGTATAATCCATGAGTCATTTTCTTAGGCAGTAAAGAACATCAGGGCTAGAAATCTGCTTTGAATTTAAATGTGTGTACATTCATTAATTTAATTTCTCAGAAATTTTTAGATTAACTGAACTGAAAAAAAAATGTAGTCAAGTTACACAGTATATCAGTAATTTAATGACATGTACAAATGATGCATAAAGAACATAAGAATCCCTGACTCCACAGTTTAGGCTGGGAACTGCTCATTAGTTATTGCCAACACTGTTCAGCAAACATGAACACCGGTGCATAAGGGAAAACACCACATAAAATATAACAATAGCTTTCAGCTATTAAACTTTAATAGAAAGTACACTGTATCAAAAGTATGCTAAAAGCATGTTCAATAATGTAAGAAAAATTAGATGTACTGAGCATTAAACTAAGGGTTTTCTTTTACATGTCAAATTTGACTACTAAAACCCAGCAGATTTACAACTTTCTGAGGCAGTATTCAAAATAAACAACTCTCAATTAACTGGCTTAAAAACCGACACCAGTGTATTATCCAAAACCACAGTTTTTGCACACTTGATCACAATAAAACTCCAAATGGGTACTAATAATCTCAGACTTTTCCATATATATATATATAGGATATTTTTGGAAGACGGAATGCAAGAATTAAATCAGTATTCCCACAACCTAGGTTATATCTGGCAAATGCTGTCTAAAGTCTAAGTAAAAATGGTAGACAACACCTGTAAGATGTTATGTCCTATGAAAAAGAAAAGTCCTTATATAATAGAATATTAATGGAGACCTAGTGTTGTCAGCAGTGAGTATGAGAATGAATATGTAATTTAGGTCCTTGTACAGACATGAAGAGCTGAGGCACACCAGTCCTGATTCCTGGTCCAGCTGCCTTTCTTCAGTGATTACCAAGCTCTGGAAAAGCACAGACTCCTGCAGAGCTCAGGAAGAACCCATGGTGCTCAACACACCCACAACCACCTCACACTGTGCTGCCCAGAGCCCTCCTCCCATCCTTGCTCTGACCAGAAACCCCAAAATACCTGAGGTGCTCCCACCTCCCTCCCCAGAAAGTCCCTGTTTTGCCCCATATTATCTGAAGCAGCCCAGGATGAGCTGCCATGTGGGGCTCCTCATGCCATCCTGTTTTTCCTGGATGAGGCTGCTTGTGATGCTGCTTCTGCTGCTGCTGGGATTTTTGCTAATTTAGTGACCACTTGCTCCCAAAGTGGTAAACTTACTTGCAAGCCCTGCTGAGACTGTAGAGTTCAAAACAGTATATTTAGTTTTCAAACCCACTGCTCCAACTATAAAAACAGAGGGCAACTGAAGAAAAACCAGTGCATCCTTTATTCCTGTTGAGAAATCTGCACTATTTTGCAAAAATATGGCACTAGGGCTGTGGTTTAGCAGTGGGCTTGCCTGTGCTGGATTTTTAGTTGAACTCAATCAATCAACTCTCCCAACCTTACCAATTCTATGAGGCTGAAACTAGATGATTTTTATGGTCCTTTCCAACCCAAACCATTCTATGATTATAAGAAAAAGAATTGAAAAGTTCAATAACATGAGAAATAATTGAGAAAAAAATGCATTTTTTTCTTAACATCTTCTTCAAAAATAGTCCTAAAAATGCGATAAGAATTCATAACACAGAGTTAAAGAAAGTAAATTTATTTCTGTCAGTTTCAGATGATCACAGCACAAGTGGGTACAATCTACATGAGCCTGAGAACCCCTTGGGCCACCCACTGTGCATTATTCTATGGAAATTGTGAGTGACTGTTACATTTTAGATGAACTTCTTTATTTGGATGAACGTCTTTATTCACTGTTTATACTCCTCTGAGTAAATTCTTTCTCTTAAACCTGGAAAGCAGTCATGGGTATGAAGCAAGTTAAGCTGGTATCAGTAGAAGATACTGCTGAAAATGGTTATTGATAAAGGAAGATCCTGCTGATTAACCAAATGAGTCAGAAAACAAGGGCTGATCTTAGGTACAGGACAGGGAAACACAATATAAATGACAAGTTAAATGCTCAAACAGAAGCAAAATCTTTTTGGATTACTTCATGAATGACTATATAAAACACAGATCCTTTTATGAATCCATGTAGAGTCAAGTGATACTGATGCACTTGCACAAATTTTGCTTTTCCATGGCACATAAATAGCTCTTCATTACTTACTCAGCTTTTGTTCCCTGCCCTCAATACCATTTGATTTCAAGAAATTCTGCATCAAGAACAAAGAGGGTCTCTACTAGCCTTTGAAATGGAAATGTAGAAGTCTCAGTGTGAAATCGTAAAAGTCCTTGATATGCGATCTGCTTGACCCCCAGATTGCATCTGAGAAGTGCACGTGTTGGGAACCCTGGTGCTATATATACCACCATAAAACAGCTCACTTCTACCACTGGTCTCTGCTGTAACAACTCACTATGTGTTTTAAAGTAAGTGCTCTGCTCTGATGGTGTTGATATGTGTAGATTTATTATAAAACAGCCATCTGGGAATCAAGTATTTATTGCGTGTAATTATTCTGAATATTCATGAAATCTAAGTAAACACATTAAGGCAATAATATGCACTTAAAATCTGTGAAACATCTTTTGGCTCCTCTATGAACTCCCAAGAGCAGGACTGATAGGGAAAAGCCTATTACCTCTTTTCTTCCTATAAACTGTCCTGAGGAAGATGTATTCTCATAAAACTATAAGTGCTTGCCAGTGTTTTGAACTTAGGGATGAAAAAAACTCCAAAAAAGTATAAAGAAAAATTATAACATCATTGCCTTTTTTTTTTCCTTGAAGATACTAAAGATATTCAAGAAAGCAGCATAGCAAGGATCTTTACGGATCAAATCCATAGAAGGAATCCTTACACCACAGGAGTGGTCAGTGTGGTCACACTGATGACCACCACAAACACAACCTATTCAAAGTCCTGTTTTCGCTCAGAAAGATGCTTTCCTTACACAGACTGAGGCACCAAGCAGCTTCATGCTTTCAAGACCCGATTGCCCCTCAGCAGTCACAGCAGGAAGCAACTAATGACTTCTCAGAAAATGAGGTGCCTCCAGACGTGGCAGTTGCTGACTTGGAGCTTCCAGGCTATTACAGCAGAAGAGAAAGGCCTAAAACATAATTCAGCATCAGAAACACTGTGTATCTTTAAACCAAAAACCTTTGACTTAATTCCAAATGTTATGCTGAAACGTAATCTTTCTTTCTGTCCCTGTTAATTACCGGTTGTATGACAAGCTCACATTTCTAAGCAGGTCTGCAGACCAAGGTTGCAGAGAGATATTAGACACAATTTTCACATTGTGCCAAGAAGAGTAACTGCTGCTGGGCAAAAAGCCCGAAAGACTGTTTTGACATCCCAATCCTAACCAGGGTTTGAAATTTTGGTGGCTAGAAAGAAGCATAATCTACCAATACAGCAAATTAGCGTCGAAGACATTGAAGGACATAACATATGAGTTTTTACATTGCCCCTATTCATATTTGCCCTACATCTAAATACAAAAGAAGTGATATACTTAAGAAAAAGCATACACATAAAACTACACTGAAACGATTAAAATAAAGACTTTTTAAATATTAAAAAGTCCTTTAAATTATTTTTATATTATGACGCTAAATAATTTAAAGACAGAATTTTTGCTTTATGAGAGACTAAGGTTTTGAACAAGAAGGAGGCAGGAGCTTAGCCAGGGGGACCGGGGGCCGGGCAGGACGGCCGCGTTTCCAGAAGGTCCCGCCAGGGGGCGATGAGAGACAGGGGAGCCCTCCGGCCCCGTGGAGCGGCGGGAGCACGGCTGGCTCAGGGATGGATGGGAACGGGGCTGGGGCAGGGAGGGGTGCGAGCGAGGCAGGTTAGGGGCCAAAGGAAGGCTATATACCTGTGGTGGTCGGGTTTTTTTTTTTTTTGGGTTTTTTTTGTTTTTTGTTTTTTGGGTTTTTTTTGTATGGTTTGTTTTGTTTTGGTGTTTTTTTTGTGGGTGGGTGGGGTTTTTGTTTTGTTTTGTTTTGTTCAATTCAGGACTGCAAGAATTGACTCAATGTGAAAAAAAAAGTTTCACTTAGACGTCAGGAGTCTGGTTCATCGTAACCATTCTTCTCTCAGCTCAGGAATGAATATCTGAGAATAAGAAACTAGTGGGTTCTGAAGGGTTTCCATCTGAAAGTAATGATTCTCGAAATACATTTCAAAGTCTTACATCACAGTCTATAATACAAACTTGTCATAACATTTTCAGCCTTTGACAAGCTGATCAACAATATTTTGTTTGGTTCTGTTTTTCCTGTAAAAGCCAAGATAAATTGAAAGAATGCTTGCTTGGCTATCTATCAGCTTGGATTATCTGCAAAATCAATCTGCTTTCAGCAAAGAGAGTATGTCTCAGAAAGTTAGTCCTTGTTTTTAATTAATGTATCAGGATTTCAGCATGTCACAGAATCATAGAAAAAGCTGCATTGGAAAGGACCCTCAAGAATCATCAAGCCTAACTCCCAAACTTGCACAGGACACCCCTAGAGTCACACCATGTGCGTGAGAACATTGTCCAAACATTTCCTGAGCTCTGTCAGGCTGGGGATGTGACCACTTCCCTGGGGAGCCTGTTCCAGTGCCCAATATTCTTTTGGGTAAAGAATCATTTTCTAATACCCAACCTAAACCTTCCCTGACACAACTTGAATCCATCCTCTGTGGTCCTGTCACTGGTCACCACAGAGCAGAGACCAGTGCCTGCCCCTCCTCTTTCCCTCATGAGGAAGTTGTAACTGCAGAGAGGTCTCCCCTCAGCCTCCTTTCTCCAGGCTGAACAGACTAAGTGACCTCAGCTGCTCCTCATACAGCTTCCCCTCAAGGATGCTACCTAATGATTTAGTCTCTTTTTTATATTGTGGCACCCAAAACTTCTGCCAGCACCCCAAGTGAGCCCCCCCCCGTGCAGAGCAAAGCAGGACAATCCCCTCCCTTGCCTGCGTGGTGACGCTGTGCCTGATGCACCCCAGGATACATTTACCACTTACATGGTGTAGCGATTTGGCTAGTACCCCAGGGTTTTCAAGGTCTATTAGTAAAGCTAATTAACTGTCATTATTTTTTTTCTTGGTTCTTTTCTGTCATCCATATCACTCTGTTAAAATGTTCTGGTTCTTCTGGGAAAAAATATGTTGCATACTTTTGTCAATAAACCTACAACACAGACATTTTTCATTTAAAGTGTAAGTCAGTTGCACAGAAATTAGGTGATTACTTGTAATTGATTTGGTCAATTCCTTCTGGGAAATACGACAGAGCAATTGTTTTAACAACAATTTCAATTTCAGAGACTGTATGTCAAGCCTTAGTGTTTTTCTCTGGAGATTATTTTTACCTGCAGAAAAAATGAGTACTTAGATCACTTGAGATCTAATTATCTCTAGAAGCTTTGAAATTCCTTTACAGTAAGTTAATAGAAAAAAATACCTACTGCTAATGATACTTGAGGACATGTTCCCATCTGATGTCACTTCTAGAAAGGGCACTGAATGCATTTGGGAGAAAAAAAACAAAACAAGCTCTAAGGTAAATAACCTTAGGTAATATGTGGGATCACTGGTGGATGTAAGCAGCAGGAGATAAAATGCTTTCTTATTGCTCTTTGTAGGATAATCAAAGCACAGGAGGCCCTCCACTTAGCAATTAGAATATCTAATTAATTTAGACAATTCATTTAGATATTTACATTATATTTCCAGGAGCAGTTTGATCATTACAAAAGTATCCATTGCTCAACACTATCCATTTAAATATTTATATTAATGTATTTTAGGAATGTCTTGGGAATGCTCCTGTAACATGTAATTCCAACTCTTTATTTCCAATATGACTTATTTGTAAACTACAGTTTGTGGTTGCTATATTGATTGACTTCTTAAACCCACAAAGGACCTTCCAGAATGTGTACTGTTAATTTGTTTCTAATATTAATATTAATTTGTTTCTAATATTTGATTTTCAGAAAAAATCACCGATAATAAGACTTATCCTGCATGACTGTCCTGAAGGAAATGTAAAATACAGCATAAGATATACAAAAGAGTGCAATCTAAACTCCAAGCCAGTAATACAAACAGAAATGAAGGATAGTGGTAAAGTTTGGATTTTCTTGTTTGCCTGATTATTTGGTTTTGTGCAGGGAAAGTGAGAAAATACAGTAGGTGAAAACAAAAGGTAGAAAGATGCTCTTGAATGAAGAAAAATATTTTCCAACTGCCAGGGAATGGAAACTTCCTTTTGTTTGCTGTCTTTGTATGCCCCGAGTTGTTTATAACTAACTTGGACACAAACTCTCAAAAGACAACAATTTTGAAACAGCAAAACCATAGGTGAGAGCACATAATGAAAACTATTTCCAGCTCTAAATCTTCTGATTTTGGATTTCAACAATTGGGGTCTTCTCCTTCATTGTACTGGGGAGACCTGACATATAGTCAGGAAAATGAAAGACGCCCTCTTCTTGTGTCCTCTTTGAAGGCTTTGAAGATCAGTCTTAATGAAGTGAATAGTATAAAGAGACATCACCAAAGGCATGGGTGATTTTTAAACATCAAATCACAGAAGACGAAACTATCTGAGAAAGAAACATAGCACACAGACATGAAAACTCCTTATTGAAAGCCATGCACTGCATGACGGATATGCACAAACTTATTCAATATTGCTACAGACATTTATAGTAAACTGCTATCTCTTTAGAAAATACATTTTAGAATTTCCAGTAGCTGGAAGGAACTCTCAACATGGAGTTGCTCTTAACAGTGGTGCATCCTTCAAAAGTGTGAGGGATTTTTATGGAAGAAAAATGCACACAGGTCTGTACAAAATATTAATGGTAGAAAAGAGATAGTGAGGTGATTAATGCTTCAATATGGGTTATACTTCTATAAATGTAATCTGATTTGTTCTTGAAACAACCATATTGAGGCATTTGTTTTATTGTGATCATTAGACTGACATAGATTTTCAGTTTGCCTTTTCAGTTTGGACTTTTGTTTGTTTGTCTTTTTACCTTGACTTCTACTTCTGTTGCTCTCATAATAAGCAGTGTGCCCTGCTCAGTATTAAAAACTTCTCTGGATTAACAAAGCTCCCAAAATCAGATTTAGTACTGAAATCACCTGGACTTTAAATTATGGCTCAGGGTGGAGCAAATAATGGATAAATGTAGGAAATGGGAATAATATTAGTTGTAAGGACTTAATTTGAAAGATAGTTTCTAAAAGTATTTCACTTATGTGCGATTTATTGTTTGGATAGCTCCACTATGAATTTTATGTAACGTTATGGAGTGCACATATGCAGTGCTGCACCATTAGTGGTTTGCTAGATCTTACTCTTAACTCATTTGGTTGCCTTTTTTCACTGGTTTTAGGAAACTATTCTCTTTTTATCGAGCAGGATTATATTTGACACATACCACTTCTGGCAATGTATTAAAGGAAGACATGTCTATGAAAGAGGGTACACTAAAATACAGATTCAACTTTTTTCAATGTAAAACTTCTGTGGTACTCATTGTATCTACTGTATCCAGCCTTAAAATGCACAATTAGAAAAATCAAAATAATTGACATCTTGTAAGCAGGTGCAAATTTTTATTTGGAGTTGAAAGGTGAATAAGATAACCATTTGGGGACTGTGATTACTAAATATTCCAGTCTGCAAGTCTCAGTGCCTCCTCCCAAAGCTGAAGGTCCACAAGTCTTCCAGTTATCCCTGATCTAATTTCTCCTGTAGGTTAACCTTTCCCATGCTCCAGATTGTGAAGCAGTAATTGCTTCTAAGGCTGAGCTTTTGCACAGATGAGTGCACTAGTGTGATTTGCCAAATGATCAACAGGTTCATATCTTATTCCCATATCTTAGTACCAACAGTTCAGAATTTTTTCCACTTTCTGAGATCAAAACTCCGATTTTGAGTTTCGAGCAGAGACAGGGTTTTTCCTAGCAGTGATTCTCTATGTGGTTCTAGGATCTGGTTGCCTTACCCTCAACTTTTCCTCCAGTTATAAACACAAACACAGGCATATGAGTTCCTGTCAGGTGGTTTTCAAAATAGCTTGGCTATTGAAGGATAGCATTAATATCTGTTACATAGTGTTCTTCCATCCAAAGGGTAATTTGCCAAAAGACTTGAATTTTCTTTCTGTCATGAATTGGCTGGTTTATGCATGTTTTTTATTTTGGAGTTTAATTACTAAAATTCTCAAGATTTGAATTTGCTGAATTGTTAAATAATGCTGCAGGGCAACATATTTTTTTCATGGTCTGTCCATTGAAAAACATGATGGCAATTTTATCAATGTTTTAAATAATTATTCATACTGACACCCAAATAGCTAGCTATTAATGTTAACAATTCTGTCATACTGAAGCAAGGATATTGATGGCTACGTATTTGTCAGAATGCAGAACAAAATTATATGAAACCATTTTTATACATGGCACTTTCCCCTTCAGCAGGATTTTAGTTGAAGTTTTCTTCTAGTATTTATTTGAACAATGTAATAATCTGTTGCAGCACAATTAAAAAGACAGATTGGACTGAATTCATATTTAGAAGAATAGGATATATCACTTTCTGCTGCTATAAAAATTCTGTTTAATTAGCACTGAAATTGGCAGCACTTACCTTTCTACCTAAATTACTGTAGCCAACTAAAATGCAACATTTCTATGCCTGTAAAATGTTCAGTACAATCAGGAAGGAGCAATCTGTGCTTTGGGGTTTTCAGACTCTCCTATGAATGTAGCTGAATGCACTCACAAATAAAATCTTTAACAATTTCAAAGCAGGAAATTATGGAAGTGGCAGTAGTTTCAGATTTGTTAAAAGACAACACAGCTATTCAATAATTAAAAGCTGAATCCATTACTTTCTTGTTTGAAAACAAATCTGTTATTTTAATGTTCGATGTGCTCGGTAGAGGCAGGCTGTGGTCTGTGTGTGTTTACATAAGAGAAAGCAAGATGAAGACTCGATAAGTACAGAAACATTAAGACTCACATGTTCTCAAAAGAGAGAAAACAGACAGCACAAGCTGGAAAATTGTCAGAAGCTGGGCAATATCAATCTAGCAACGTCACCTGCCTGAGAGCCCAGGGTGCATGGTTTTAGTATCACAGTCAAATTGCTGCATATGCTGCTGTCTCAATGATTTTTGTGGAGATGCAGCCTGTTCCACAAGCACCCTTCACCTTACAAATTATTTTAGTGAAATGAATAAGAACTTTCTGCCCAGGAACTCCTACAGAGTTTCAGTTGGATAACTTCCGGGAAGACTGCTTTGCTGAGAAAGGCTGGCAATCTTCGGGGTGGAAAGTGAATTAGGAGAAAAAAGGTAGGAAAAGCTGAGGGGTAGGATAATATTTCTTTACAAAAAATAGTTTCTTTTTCTTTTTGATAATTTGCCATCACCAAGAGTATAAATTTATATCTGGACACCAGGAATTTTAGAAGGGGTTTGCCACCAAAGCACTACAATTTTGTATCAGAAATATACATCTGCTTGTCTGATCCTTCCAGCTACCCTTTCTGCTGATCTTACCACTTCTGACAGGATCACAACTTCATGAAGGACATGGGTTTATTCTTATGGAATACCTCTTGTGGACCACCCTTGATACAGCTCAGGGACCTCAATGAAAGCAGTATGGTGCCCAATTATCAAGCACAAGAAGCTCATTGGTCCATAGTAACAAATTTACCTCAGTAAAACACAGAATGAAATCTGTTTCTAACTTGGCACTACAATATTGTAAAATTGGTTCTATTGACATATTCTAAAGCTCTGACTCCATTTGTCTTTGAGAGGCTTGGAACTAAGTTTTGTGTTCCCGCTTTGAAACTCTTTTGATGGGCTCTGAACTGGAGCTCTTCCTGGGGCTGGGAAAAGAATTCTTCAAGGTGACTTGAACTGTGCAGCTTTGAAATATGTCTTTGTAGTAGAAATCCAGCAAGCACCACATTTCTACCTACTGCATTGTTATTTTAAAATATAATTTTTTTATTTTAAAATATAACTATGGTCAGATGCTAATATGCCAAACATTCACACCTCTTTCTCCTGTCACCTATAAAGAATCATTTTCCTGATATAGAAAACTAGCTTCCTTTTTTTTTTTTTCATTCCTGGAAAACAAAAACTATGGGTTCTAACTTGAGTTTACCTGGGAAATTTCAAAATTTATAAGAATAACAGATTCTAACAGAGATGTAAATTGGAGGAAAAAAATTGTATGACAGCAGGGGTCTTTTTCTGTTAAGCATGTTAAAATAGAACACTGCCGGGGCTAAATTTATCCTCCCATCAGAAATCACAAGCCACTGTATTTTATTTGTAAAATAAAGAGAAGGAATTGATTGTCTTTCATTTTCATTTGTTTAATTTCTGTGTTCACCACTCTGATCCCATACACTTTAAGTGCCTAAGTGTTAAGGGGTAAGAATGCATTAGTGAAAAGCAAATAGACTGAACTGACACGGCAGACTCCAGTCACAGGTATGATTTCATACACAGGATGTAGGAGTCTAAACACAAATTAAGTAGATATTAAAGATAAAATCTAGTTGCATGTATTGCAAATGATGAGAATGCCCATATTTACAGGTGACTAGGGCCATTTGGTGCACTTAGGATATTCACGGGACTGTGAGAAAGACAGAACAGAAATATAGGAGGTGCTCAGCCCTTTGACAAAACTTTCCTTTAAGCTGAACTAAAGTTAGTTCCCACATTAGTTGGCTTAAACTCAGCTTCAGTTTAAACTCACCTGAAAGTGAGCTTAAACTGAAGGATCGATTCAGCAGACTCAAACAGACACCTAGTGTCATTTGGGATGCCTTAGTGCATTTCAGATATGTGCATGTGTCTGGCAGATGTGACAAAGGACAAACAGGATGCCTACACTGTTCTGGAGCATCTGGATACCACACACTGGGCTCAAGAATATCTCAAAATAAATGCAGTTATGGATAACTGAATTTGATGCTTATTGTCCCACAAAATCTTTCAAAACAATTACCCACAATAATGTATCGTAATATAGCAAAAGGAGGCCACACTTAACCCAGAAATTTTCATGCAAATTGCTCTACAATAGAAACGGGATTTTGTTAACAGATGGATCATTTTCCCATTGTTATTTTTACACGTTCCCTTCAATTGCAGGGTATTTTACAATCCTCATTGCCAATGAAAACTCACAAATATCAAGTTAGATGGTTTTGCACTGCCCAGTTCTGCACAGCAGGGTGCTTCACATAGGGAACAGATCATCACTTGCCCACACGCCACTGCTATTCCACCAGAGAGGGACAGAAATAACTTTATGAGATTCCTTTGAGTTCACTAAACTGAATGTTTTAATCAATTATCATTTGTACTTTCATTCTCAGCACTGATGATGTGGAAATTAATGACCCACATGCAGACAGATCTGAAGCAAAGGCTGGCAGTTGCTGCAAGAGTCCCTGAACACTGGAGCACGTCTGTCACTTGCAGTCTGTCAGGGAAAAGCGGTCAACAGTTACATTCCAAAGAAGGCCAGGCAGAAAAGAACTTTAGCATGAAGTCTTATGACTCCATGTCTTAACACAGACCTCACCTTAGCTAATTCAATTTGTGTTTCCTTTGGACTCCTGTTTATGTGGCTGGTGCTTATGGAGATTTTGAACATCCTTTTAGCCAGATTTTCCCATCACTTAAACTATTATAAATGGAGCATGACTTCCAATGGACTAACTTGGTGGTGTAAAATAAGCACAAACAGGGAGAGAAATCAAATAATTTAGGATTGCCTGTATGCCTTCTATCCATTTACCACTATGCCATTAAATGCCTTCTGATTTTGTTTTGTTTATTCTTCTAGTTAGCAGCCTCGCAGTTAAAGAATTAGTTTTTGCCTCGTTTGTTATTCTTAGGCTCTTGGAATAATCTAAAATAACTGACTTCAGTATTGTATAAACTAACAGGTTTATAATCCAGTTCCACTGAATAATTTTCCTTAATGTAAATGCTTTAAACAAATTAAGTGTTCTTCCCTTATAGGGTTTGAGATTTGCAGCTCTAAATTACTTCAGATTTACCCAGCAGGATATTTAATAATAACAATACAAGAAGAATGCAAATCAGTGAGTTTTCAGAGTTAAAATAGGTAAATTAAAGAACTTTGAAAGTTGAAAAAAGTAATGGAAAAATATTAAATTGAAAGAAATCAATACTAACAGTGTGACACTTTTGAAGAGAGGTGCTAAGTGTATGCAAACATTTATAGGGTAAAATATCTATTATGGAGACAGCTTTATAGCAGTGCCAAGCTGTAAAGTACAGGACGAAGTTTGTGAGTGTGTGGAGACAAAGAATTCCTCCAGTTATGGTGAAAGAAAAAAAAAATTAGAAAGTTAAAAATTATAATTTTTATCACACTTTTTTAGGAAACACAGCAAAACCTTAAACACAAAAAATTCCATGTTTCATCTAAGAACCACACTGCTTTGTACTTACAAATATTAATTCATGCCACCCCCAACCTGTACTGCAGGAATCTCAAGGAAATAAATCAATAAAGTAAAAAAAATCAAAAGAATCTCAATCTAAAAATCACACAGATGGAAAAAGTAAGATGCCAAAGAAAAGAAAATGCCAGGGACTCTGTATTCCTTCAGGAACCTCTTTGTTGTTATTTTTTAGCTGAAACATGACCAGATACTGTGATAATGAACTGGAGCATAAAACTATATTGAGAGTTATATTTAAAATAGTAGCAGTGAGACTGGCTAAACAAAATGCAAATCTGATTATCTGAACTCTCACAAAGGTTGCTATTTTTGCCACATAAAAAAAAAAACCCAAAAAACAATGCAAGGATATGCTAGAAAACTCTCCTGGAGTATCTTGTAGGGGAAAATTCCTTGACAGACTTTAGGACAGAGGGTATGACCTTAAGAGCCAGCTTTCAAAGGGTTTTCAGCTTTGGCTGTAAATTGAGCACATTGCCTGCAGGCACAAACAGGATCTATGCCTGCAGATAAGATTTTGCAATGTTCTCTGATCACTGCTGTGTCAGTCACTCGCATGCAGTAGATCTGCAAGAGACCATTAAGGACTTTTGTAGAGTTGCTATGACAAGTCATTTCCTTCTCTAATTCAAGCATTTCTGCAACAGAGCATGCTAATCTATGAACAGTTTACAGCATTAACATGTTCAGGAATGTTCCACCCTCTACATCCAGCAAGACACTGCTTCCATCAGCAAAAGCAGATGGCATTAAGCACTGGGTTTATTCCATCAACAGGCTCACAGCTTTACACTACTGGGAAAGTAATGTCATTATATATTTCTAATGCCAACTTTAATTTCATTGTGACTCTGTCTTCAACTTACCTCTTTCATTGTAGTTTCCCCAACCCTTTTTATCCTTTTCTCCTGGTCTTTCATGCTGGTCCTTCTCTCTCTTTCTGCAAAAATCATAACTCCTACTCCAGCCAAAAGTATCTGCTCTGAGTCTGCAAGAGGCTGCAGGTTTTGCTGTGCTTTCTGTCATCCTTATGCTGAGAGTTTATTTTCAAAAGTAGTTGAACTGGAAGAATGCAAACTCTTTATTCAGCTTTCTTAAATAGAATTTTCAAATTTCAATTTCCAGCTGTTATGGACAAGCACTACAAGATTAACTGGCACACTCACAGAACAGATGCCATTAGCTGGAGAAGAAGGTGCACTAACAGAAGTTGGAATGCATTATTCACATAGGATATTCTTTCTTGTGATGCCAAAGTGGCTCTTTTAATTAGTTTTGGGAGGCTTTTCCCATCACCTAGAACTGATGCAAGAAGGTAGCCTGAGATTTTCAGCAGTGGCTGGCAGTGATGTGTGCAAAGGAGACACAAAGGAGCTGTGTGGAGCATGAATACACAGCGTTTCCTAAAAGTATGCCCCACCAAAGTTTCCTGAAATATACTTAAACACCCCAAAAATCAACTCTATTTTCTGAAAACCCTCATCTCCACCTTTTAACATCCTTACAGTGTGTCACTCTGAATAAGCACTTGGAGGGAGCTCTGAATGGCCATCCCCTTTCTCCTCCTAGTGGAACCTTCTTCCATACCCACTGAAGTTAACCATGTCACTTAAGCAGCATTCAAAATTAACCCAAGAACCCCAGTATATTTTGTTGCATTAAAGGAGCTGCCACTATCACTTTAAATAACCAAATTCAGGTGGTGTTTTGTTTCAAGTCTCCAGCAACCACTGCAAAATCCATGTGTCAGAAATAACCTTTCAATTCAAGCACATATCTGGCCTCCCTGCCTTTCCTTTATCCTTGATGCAACCACTTCTTTCCTGCTACTCAACACATAGATTCTGTTTTCTTTGTATCCAGTGTTGTATTAAAATGCATTGAGAAATCATTGTGTAGCTATAATTCATTTTTTGTTCTCTTGCCCTCAAAAGACATGCTCAGGGTGCAGTGAGGGCTGAGCGCCCCTCAAGTGTTATAATTGCACTAAACAATGCCAAAACCTCAGAATTAATAGGATATCTTAGCTAGAAGCACAATGAAAAAATGAAGGAAGCGTAGAAAAGATCATTAAGTATCTGTGTTGGAGCACACCAAATCATAACTACAGTATCTGTACATTTTTTTTTAATTAGCAAAGAAAAAGAATTTTTTCACGTGTCATTTTGTTAAACATAACGTATCCAAATATGCTAGTGGTTTTTAAAGCAAACACACAACACCACCAGTTATTAATGTTTCTCTCTCTTTTTTTTTTTTTTTTTTTTTTTTTTTTTTTTTTTTTTTTTTTTTTTTTTTTGGTAACATTACAGTGAAACTTGCAACATGGGACAGAAATGTGTCATCTGGAGGGGAGGAAGAGGCTCCTGTGACTTTTACCAAATCACAAAGACACAGCATACATAGCAAGGTGTATAGCCAGTGTTTAACAAGTATGCAGCACTGGCCAAACTGTCCTTCTTGGTAGAAAAAGTGGGAACTTTATGGCCAGCTCAAATGTTTGTTCCCTCTGATCTGTCAGAGGTTCATATGGCTCACTGAACCCAGTACAGCTGCCTGCTTGCTTTCTTCAGAGGACTGTGGGTTTCTATTCTTTGCACTGGCCAGACACAGGCTGAATGGTCAATGGCAGGGAAGGTTATATTGTTACACATTAGTGATTTAAGTATTATTTCTGACAGGTATAATGGAAGATTAAAATATTTGCTGTACACTTGTATAGTGTGAGACCAGGAACATGAGGCGCTATGGTGCTGTGCTGAAGCAAAAGCTTAAAGCAATGGAAACACCTATTTTTTCTTAAGTATTTCTGCCACCATCATGTTATTATATTACTAGATAGAACTGCTGTTGCTCTTGCTGGTAATCTCCTACTAAGTACATGCACAATCAGCATGGGTCCAATGACTTCTATTTGTAGCTAGATCAGTGGCCACAGGCACTGGCATACAGACTGTATGGTGTTTCCTGTACTGTGCACTTTGTTAGGCAGAGCTCCTTACCAAAGGAGAAACACTTCAGCCCTGCTGGGCAGGCAGGGATCCTGTTCTGGTTTCCTGGGACCAGCTTCCTATTGTAGGCATCTTGCATCTAGAGAGCACACAGGACTTAGATTGTGAATGGGTTCATTTACCCTTTGAGTAAATAATAAAGTCCCACAGTTAAAAACTCACATTGCTGGCTCTGGGTTTTTCCCTATTAAAAAAAAAAATAGCAAGGAAAGGAATTCACTGCGCTTAGACCCATTGACTGGACTGAAATGCAGCTGAGCTAACACTGCAGCACCATCTCCTCAGGTCCATTACACTTGTTAAGTGCTATCTGAAAGTCTGCTCAAGAGCACTGAAGGCAGAAGTATTTACAATTATCTGTTCCCACTGAAAAGAACTGAAAAAGATTTTACAAACTAGGGGGAAAAAAAAGGTAGGGACATGAATGAAATTAATAACTCTGACTTCTCTAGTAGTAATTTAGTAATTCTAAAGAAGAATTTCTCTCAAAATTATTCTCTATTGTCCCCTGCAAATCTGACTTAAACATTCATTAGATAAATAACTGCTTTAGATTTAGTGTTTTGTCCTGAAGATCTAGGAAAATTTAGACTTTGTGGGTTTTTGGCCCCTCCGACTTCATACAGCCTAATTCAGTCCAATAATCTTCAAAGTACTTTAAGAACTCTTAATTGACCACGCAGTAAGCTATATTTTCATGTAAAATTAGTTTCATTTTCCTGACAGTTAATAAAATCATTTAAAGAAACCTTCAGTAATGTAGTGAAAGAGGTCTATTGATTGACTTCCTGTAACACAAGTTAGCAATTGTCACACATGGGGAGAGAGGAAAACAGAAAAGAAATCACTTTCACAAAGCACATCCATTCATAATTCTTCAAATGACTGTAGAGAATTAATAAGCTTTTTTAAAATGCAGTTTCAGCTTTTTAAAAAGGAGTTAGTCAGTGAGGCACCTTGCCACTAAGCCGCAACCTTCTTGCTGCTTGGTGCCTGCAGACACATTTTTCTGTCTGATTTCATGCTTTTTTCTTCTTCCTCACTTCAGCAGACCACCAGACCACAACCACAGGCACAATGGGGAAATGTTTCTATGATGTGGTTTCCGAAATTTTTCTCAAATTTTCTTTTCTTGGCAAAGGCACATTCATTTCCATGCTCTGGGCCAATCCTGTTCCCAGTAAATGATAGCTGTGTGAATACATGTGAGTGCTGAATTTGGCTTTTTGTGTTCAGCTGGTTTCACAATGACTTTTTCTGACTCAGCGCTCATTCTGGCAAATAAATTCAAATTCTAATAAGTAGGATTGCCACTTAGCAAATCTTTTTTATTAGTAAATAGATTTATTCCTGCTACTTTGATTTTGTTTTCTTTTCCTGTGACATTTAAAATCAAATTTAAAGTTTAAAATCAAATTTTAATTCAAAATCAAATCCTCATTTTTAAGAACCCTCTAGAGTCTATACTAGTTTAAATTTTCAGATGTAAGTAACATTGTTCAACCTCAACAGAGCTCAGTCATGCTTGGTGCCTACTGTAAACAATTCAAAAGGTTGCTTACATGATAAGAACAGTCTTTGAAATGTAAAAAAACAAGTATAATTTCTAAACATATCCTTTACAGAATGCAGACACTGACAGTTGTACAAAGGCTGTATGATAAAAATGCTTGGGAGGCTCTTGCTGCAGCCCTGCTATGGAAGGCTCAGTGCTGGGGTCAGATTGGGGTGCTCCTGTGATGTCAAACAGAACAGGCCCCAGGGTAGATGCACTGGTGGCACTCCACTGCCACCAGCCTCCAGGTAAACACAACGTTCTAACTGCTCCCTGTCCTTTGAGCCCAACCATCCCACTGCTTTTAAACTATCTGCCCATCCATCCACAGTGTAATGACTCGACTTAGTTCCAAGAATTTTGAAGGAGACTCTGCCGAAAGTCTTGCTAAAGTCAATGAGACCCACTGCTGTCAGTTTGGCAAGGTATGATTGATCGCTCCGTTTGTTGCCAATCACTTCCTTCTTCACCTGCCCCAAAATGTCCTTCAAGGGAACTTGCTCCATGATTTTCCCTGGGATGAATGTTCTGGGGACTACTCTAACTAGTAGAAATTGTTCCAACTTCTACGTAAAATAGATTGTATTGCATGTCCTTCTCTACTACTAGATGGATTTGAAATCTTTGGAGTGGATACCACACTTAATTAATCACTGAACTTCATTTTAAGTTGGTGTCTTCAAGAGCCCCATTCATTAAATTCTACTTCTTACAGAAAATCTTTTGTCATTGACAGCAGAATTTAAGGCTTAGTTTATAAAAACTCATCACAGCTGCTGAAATCTGTGAACATAGGTGAAAAAAACTTTTTTTTTTCCCCAGGAGATAAGTGATGACCATAATTAATTCATTTGAATTCAGTATAAAACAATGCCTTTATTTTCATTTATTGTTAGAACGATACATTTATTAGCACATTCTGAACTGTCTGTTGTTAAAGAAATGTGAGTTATGGTTTGAAAAGTTAAACACAAAAAAAGTTAGAAAACACATTGCTTTGTGTATTAAACCTGTGTTTGGAGTATATGCCCAATCCTAGTATATTAGTAAGATGCCTGAAAGCTGATTTTGAAAGAAAAGTTCTCTTGACATTTCCAAAATCCGATTCAGAAAATACATTTTTTTTTTAGCATAGTGCTTCTTGCTTTCTCCTATTATTTTTAGTCTGTGATTGTAAACTGACAGGAACTGTTCTTTCTGTGTTTAGACAGCACCTGGACACTGAAGCCATGGTGAGTGACTGAGGCTCCTGGCAACAGTGAAAGGGAAGGGTCTGCAACATATATGTAGCTGATAAGTTCTGAGACACTTCTAGGTTACATGTCACTTCTCAAAACAATTTTGCCATAGCTTTGTTTCCTTTCTTTCCATCTCCGTACACATGTTGTTTAATATGATGAAATGGAGATTACAGTTGCCTGGCTTGTCTGGGAGACAACTGACAAGAACTCAGCTTTTCTTCTCCCTGCTACCACTCTGTATATCAGGGAAACACAAATTTTGGGAGCACTGCAGCAGACTTGGAGACAGATCTAATTCCAGTCTTAACTGTATATTTTTGCATTGTATATTGATCCATTATTGATGCAATTTCTTTCCATTAGAAAGAATAACTGTTTTTTGCCTTGGCTTTTGAATCACCCCAGTCAGAGTTTCACAGCTTGTGAATATTTCAGCTTGCTGTCATAGCCTTTTCTTGTGGTCCATGCATTAAAGAAGGCCAATGGCAGTATGAGGCATTTACATCTCAGCAGAAGCTTACCAGAATTTAACAGGACAAAGAAGAAATATTTCAACTATAAGTACTCCTCCTCTCAAAGTCCTCCTGAAAGTTATATACATATATACATATATATACATACATATACATATATATAAAATGAGTCATGGAAAAATTTGCAAGTATGCTAATAATGCAAGGTGTATAAAAGCCAAGATTTAGCTGAGTTTCAAGATAGTAAAAGGAATGTAACTTGTAATTTCATCTCTGAAGACTATCTGCAGAGGTAGCAGCCAACAAAAATGAGGATATGCTTTAAGAACTGTGTCCAGTTTTCAACTCCACAATTCAAAAAAAGATGTGCACAGACTAGAGAGGGTCCAAATGAAGATCCAAAGATGATTCAGTCGCTGGAGAACGTGACTTACAAGGAAAATTGAAGGAATTAGGCTTTTTCTCTCACAAGACTCATGCGACTTCACAATTTTCTCGTACTTAAAAGTAGAAGTCACTTCTAGGCACTTCACAAGGACACACACGGATAGGAGAAGGGACAATAGGCTCAAGCTCTGTAAGGACAGGTTTTATCTTGATATAAGAAATAATTTTTTCACAAGAGAACAATCAGCCATTGGAACAATCTCCCAGTTATGCGATAGGCTCCATCATAGTAGGGTTTTAAGATACCACTTAACAGAGTGCTAGATAATGTTATTAGGGCTCCCTTTCACACAAAAGTTTGAACCAGATGAACTTCCTATCTTTTCCAGCTTAGGTTGTTCTATTATTCTATGACCCACCTGCAAACTTTTTGTTAGCATTTGGACATGCATTTTTAATCAGTTTACTTTTGCTAGTGGTTTTGGGTTTTTTTGTTTTTTTTTTTTTTTTTTTTGGTTTTGTTTTTTTTTTTTTAATTGCTTTTCGTTTTGTTGTGGGGGGGAGCATTTTGTTGGGATTTTTTGCTGAGGTTTTCTTTTTTTTAATTCAGGAATTCCATCCAAGCCTGAAATTTAGAAGCGGATGGGACAATTTACTATTTGCTTGCCTGAACGGGATAACATCAGAGATCTCTCCAAAATGCTTTATTATCTCCTTTGTCTCATCCTGCTTACAATTCTCTTGGATTCTAAATCAGATTTGATAATGATTTGAGGATTTGGTTTTGACATGAACAATTGTCTTCTGCCATAGCTCCAATCCATAGTCAGCACGGAACAAATGGCTTCTCTGTCTCACACTACGATTCTTTGGCTGTTTAAAATAGCAAAATTATCAGTGTTGCAGTGACCTCCTTTTTTTCCATGATGAAGGATCATGCTGATGTTTTTAATAAACTAAATTACTTTGAACATCTAAATTGGCAGGGATAAGAAATTAGAAAAAAAATTCTACAGTTGAGAAATCACAGTAAAATGAGAGGAAAGGATTATAAATATCAACCAACAAAATGCAATTTGTGGTTCAGCTTGAATGGAATTTGTACTATCTTCATTTGACGTAACTTTAAAGCACAAATCCAGCACATAAACCCCAAGGATTTAAAAACACGTTAAATTCCAGTTATTAGAAAATAATAAAAATACTCCAGAGAATATTCTGATTTATTCCTAAAGGCTGGAAAAATTGCATCTTGAGGTCAGAAGTAACTGTCAAAAAAAAAATTACAGAGGAAAGATCTTGTGTAACTTAAGCCAAGAACTCATGAATGGTTAGGTATGCTTAGTTAGGATATATGTGCCAAGAAGAAAATTAGGAATTCCATGATGTGGTAATTTCTTCAATAGCTCATTAAAAGCATTAATACATCATGCCCACACAGATTTACCAGTCAAATATTGAAATTTGAATAGGACAATTTGGGTAATCGGTCGAGAATTTTTAAACTACTTTCAAGAAGTAGAAAAACATTACTAAATTAAGAAGTTCAGTGAAGAGTAACAGAAATGGTCAGAAGGTTGGGATTAATTTTAAGGTACAATTAAAAGTGTTGAATACCTCAAATTTAGCAAGGGGTTGACTGAGTGGCAACATAACCAGTCACAGATATTTCTTTAAAAATGTTAATCTCAATATGATATGGATAAAGTAAAACTGGAAACAATTGGGTAGGTATCAGTAAAAATTAATAAGCATTTTCTTGTTTTCTTTAGGAAAAATTAAGAAAATTGCATACCATAGGAATATTTGGTACGTGAAGCATCATTGAAAAAGTACAGATGTATTTTACGAATCAGTTGGCCACTTCCTTATTAAAAAAAGGGTTTTTTTGTGGAAAGGGGGCAAAAAATCATAATATTGCAATCACTGGAAAAGTAATATTCCAATAGCTCAAGAAACAAGTCAAGAAAGAATTTCTCACTGCTGCTGTAGTTACCATTGACTATAAAAGTGAATACATGTTTTGGAGAATGAGGGTGAGCCATGGCATTCCCCTGGAAAAGGTTGCTACAGAAAGAAATTCTGCCTGACACAGCCACAGTCTCATGGCCAGTACCAAAACCTCCCTGAAATTATTGGAGCCTTTCCATGGACTTAAATAGACTCTGACATTCTGCTGTAGTGAAATGAACTCATGGCTAGTACCCAAAGTTCAAGAAAGCCCAGAGGACAAGATCCTGACCTTTCTATGCCTAACAAGGGGAAAGAAGAAAAAAAAAAAACGAAAACAGTAAGGGAGAAGGGCAGGCAGGAGGATGGTGGGGGCATGGAGGAGAATAGCAACTCTGGGCTACATACCTCTTGGAGAAACTGATAGGGAAGGGAAGAGAGATGATCAAAGGAAGCTAGGTCAAGGAAGAGGGAGAAAGAAGAACCTGGCACAGCAGAGGGAAATGAGTAACACACTTGGCAGCCCCTTCATGGAGGTCTGATTAGAGCTGCAAGGATTCAATGTCCTCCTAGTACCTCTCCCACTTTCCTATTCCTATTGCAAATCCCAACAAAACTGAAAGCAAAAAAGCAAAGAAGACAAAGAGGAAAGCTTTTGCATTGGTGGTAAAAAGAAGTAAATATGCTAGTTATGAGAAAAAGGGAGAATGCAAATCACAGACCAATAAAATACAGTTTCTTGCATTCGTAAGTTAACACTGAAGAGGTTTCAGCTCAGAAAAACACATTGCGCCTAAAGTGAAAGACACATAATTCAAAAAGATGAATAGCTATGGGCATGGTAAAAATGGTCTTCTATTACTCACGAGTGTGCATGAAGCAGAATGGGTGGCCTTAGAAAGGGATTATGAGAAGAGATGGGGAGAAAACAGAACATCCACATCAGAAAATTTTGAAATACATAATAACAATAAGTTTGCACTAAAAATATTTTAACCTAAGACTGCACTAAGAGAGCCTTAATTTTTTTTTGTCCTGGAGATGGTGAGCAGACCAGCTTTGACTATTGATGAACACACAGTTCCTCACCCAGGCATGGGTTATGGTCCAGATGGCAGGTGCTTCTCAGAGCTTTCACCAGCAGTGACTTGAGTGGAAGGGTTTTGCCTCTCTTCCCTTGCCAGCCAGTCCAAGCACTAATATTTATTCAAATTAGATAAACACTAGAAGCAATTCTTGGAAGAAACAGAAATTCAGTTTATTAAGACTATGAAAACTCAATGCCAGATATTAAAAAGTATAATCAAGCCACTTAAGTCTAGCCATAACATTTAGATTCTATTTAATCCTAATGTATTTTTGTGACTGATTTTTGACGAATCAGCCTTTTAAAAATTTTTACGTAAAGTGTTCTTTGGATTTATATGCAAATGCTATCCTTTTTAAACCAAAATGTTGGCATATATTCCCACCACAGTTTACAAGTAGCCTAACTATTTACCCTGCAGATTATTCCTAGATTTTTTGATGGCAAATAGAATCCAAAGAAAAGAAACTTCTACCTTTTGGTATACCACTACAATAAACCCTTAGAGATCACAAAAATTCCCTCTGCTAACATTCTTGCAAGAAGGCTAATCTGAACCTGATGGGTTATCTCAATTTTGTTCCAATTGTTTGCTTAACATATGCATTAAGAACAGTTTGGGAAATTACCTACATTATATATGAGCTACTTCAAAGACTGCTAGAGTTTGTCAAAAGTCATGTCAACTTGCAATGTTCCTAGTTGACCAAAATGGTATTCTTACCTCCAACTGAAGTGAGACACCTGAATAGCACAAAATTCAAAACAAGCCACAAAACAATCTCTTAAAGACTTGCTGATCTCCCATACCAGGTCTGTCCTAGAAAAAGGGAAAGAACCTCTTATTTTTAATGTGCCCTGTCTGCTACAGCAATGGGTGCTTAAACTTCTCAAGAGACTTGCTTCTACCTACTCCCACAGAAGCTTCAACACTTACAGGTTTGCCCTTATGCTGCAGACAATTTTATCCCTGACAGAGGCTTTCAGGTCTACTTAACTTCGTTTATGTATTTCTCATAGTAAAGAATCACAAAACACTAACTCTGAGTAAAACAATCTGCTTAACATAAAGAAATATATAAAATCCCTCCAAAAACACATTGCTACATTAGGGACCACACTGCAGGTCTAACATCACGTCACACAATTTTTAGCTAGTACATTCTATAAACACTCTCAAATATCACATCTGAAAGGCAAACATACAGGATAAGACATAATTAAATAATATACTATGCATCTATCTAACATAGTGTAACATAAAAACAAAGCAATATTTTATTTTTCCATCAGCCAATTGAATCTTGCTCAAATATGCACTACACATAGTTAGGGTTTAAGGAGTGAGACATTTTGAAGAGTTCAGACAAAGCTCTATACAATACTAAAATTTAGATAACAAATGTAACAATGTTTACCTGGGGACACTTTTGGCTCATTCCCACATATGTTCTTTAAATGTACTTTGTCCCTTGGTGGTGCAGAAGCAAATTAACATGGGAAATCTACTAAGGAAAACAGAAGGTGTACATTAATTTCACACCTAATTATTAACTAATTTGCTCAGGCTCTGCCAGAATAATCAGCACTTGAACAGCTTCACTTGTTCCCAATGAGCCTCTGCAGTGCCTGTGTTTAAAATTCCAGGGGGGCACAGTTGAAGCAGGATGAATAGTAATGATTGCAGGGAGGCTGAGGCTGAGGCTGAGGCTGAGGCTGAGGCTGAGGCTGAGGCTGAGGCTGAGGCTGAGGCCTGGCCACTCTTTCCATGGGCCCTGCACCACATTCCTTTATAGTACCAAGAATGGCTAGGACACTAATGTCAGGGCAGATAGATGTAATTTCTTTGTGATAGCTGTGTTCTACTTGCATAAAACTTAAGGGTAGGATGATGCAGGTGAAGTAGCTCCATTGGTTTTGTGTTGCTGTAAAATCGTAACAGTATCAAGACAAAGCCTGTGTAATTTGCACCGAAAAAAATATTCAGGACAAATGAATCTGCATGATGTATTATGAACCAAGGCTTTGGTGCTCTGTTACAAGCAATATGTAGTGTTGGGAGGTGACAGGTCCAACTAACATTACATAAAACACAAACAGTCTTTGACAGACAGATGATGTGAAAGGCTGACAGGAATTTTTCTACATGCTGTCTCTTTTGCAGATAAAACTTCCAAACATACAGCACATGTAATCAGTTCCTTATATGTTTCATCCAGATTGCCTTTCACTTCCCTCTGTATCCCATGCAGCTTTTAATTTGCTGTAATATCTGTCTGATAAAAAATCTTACATTAATACAAAATAAGTGAAAATTTGAAAAAAAACAATTATGCTTATATAAAGATACAAACATCTCCTATCCTTGTTATGTTATCCTAGGTAACAGAAATTGATATATAACCTGTCACTGACCTAGAAAAAGAGGCACATGTGAAAAATGGAAGACATTTAGGACCAGATTCAGAAGGTCTGAAAGTGAAAATTATGGTGTAGCCTCTTGTTTAGCTCTGAAGACCGAAAATGCCTACAAACCTCTTTACACTTCAGTCTCACAGTGCCCACTGACAGTATCTAACTAGGAAGTCAAAACAAACCTGCTCTTAGGAGAATTTTTTTAGTGGCTGAGAAGCAGGCTAGGCTGAGCAGGGCTTTCCTCTTCTGCTGAAGATTTTTGAAGGAAGTCGTGATTCAGCAAAAAAGGAGGGAAAGCCAACAAGTGGAAACTTGACTCTGCAGAGACACTCGGGTAGGAGTGAGTTGTGGGACTGTCTCTATTTTCAGTGATCATCCATTTTATATTAAACAGTGACTGGACTTAATGAAAAGAAAAGTACCAACACTCCTATATCAGTACTTAACCACAATGCTACAGTCAAGCTTCATTGCAGTGTAGGATTTTAATGAATTTGTAATTACTTTGGGAAAGGAATGCTTTCCTTCCCTTCCTTTCTCTGTGGAGCTCACAATATGGAAAGCTGAGAGAGGAAGGTTTACCTAAAAAATACAATTTCAGTGATTCCTTTTGGCTCTTAGGTCCCATTCTGGAATTAACAAAATGAGAGCCACACAGTATATTTCTGCAGAGGTCAGCTCATCTCACTAAGTTTAGGATCATATCATAGAATAATAGAAAATTTATTTAGTCTCTAAATTTACTCTTCTGGCTAAGTATTTAGTCTTTGATGGATAGGAATCGGGGCGTCATGGTTAACATGCAAAAAAAATCAGCATGGGGTAAATATCAGAAAGAAAAAATGGTTGTGGTCTGCAAAGTTAGATTCTTGGCATCCATTGCCTTCAGAAGCAATTGAGAATGTGCAATAATGCTCAGGAGTGATCTTCATGTAACCTCTGAGGCAAAGCATTACAAATATAAGCTAATTTTAAAAGACAAGTATAAAAACCATAAAATCCTAGCAGAGCTTATTTACTGTTTTATACCAAGATCTATGCTTCCATAAAACTTTGCAAAATTGCACCTAATTTACCATGGGTTATTTCTTGAATAAAAGCTAGGAAGAAAGGGAATAATAATTTCCCTATAATTTTATATTATTTTCATCACAGTAGGTAACCTACCTATAATAAAAATCCACCAACTCTGCTTTGCAATACTATGTTTATTGTATTGAGTTATATGCAATATAATACACATCAATACCATATGGTGCATAAGCAGTAAAATAAAGAGTATGAAACACAATGGCATTACAATTATTTATTGCTATAAACAATATAAAGTATCAGAGTAGCTAGCAAAATTATTCTAAAAACTAAGCAGGAATGTATTTTTAAAGTGTTCCGAGAGCTTTGCCAAGAACTACTCATCTGTGAGTATATCCCCCTTCCTCCTTAAAACTGGGGTTGAATCTTCCACTGGTGTATTTTGATAGATCCATCAGCATAAATCAAGTTAATCAACCTACAACAGCCTAGAGTCTACATCCATGTGGATTCTTCCCTCCAGCTACTGCATTATTCTGCAATGCATGCCCAGGAACCTCAGTTAAGCAAAAAAGAGTGCACCGAAAGGGAATCAGACTTTAAAATAGTAATTATCACATTGTTAGCACACTGTGCGTACTACAGGAGTGCTCCAAAGATTCCAAGCAGAATAATCAGTCTCCAATCAAATCACAAATTTATAAAACCCATCTGACAGATGATAAAGGGATGAAGATTACACTAAGCCTTATCAAAACAGAATATTCTTCCATTTGCTTTGACTGTAAAGCCAGGTTATGGAGTTCCAATGCTCATCAAGAGTTACGTTTACTCCCGAATCAGAGCTCTTTTCTCCTTAGCAGCACTGACTGGCACACTGCAGGTCTGGTATAGTAAACAAGACCATTCACAAGTCCAGAAAAAAATATCTTCTGAATCAAGAGACCTGAGTCTCTTCTTGTGAATGCAAATAAACTTCTAACCCAGGAGAACAAGGACTCAGTGTATGTTTGTTCTGGCAGTTGCCCCAGGCAGGTGCATTAGCACAATTGCCTGGATGCAGAAGGTGGTTCCCTGAAAAAAAAAGAATTGAAAAGATGAATTTTCTGAACTGAAGAGGAGAGGAGGGATCTGGACAGGCTGGATTGATGGACCAAGGCCAATTGTCTGAGGTTCAACAATGCCAAGTGCCAAGTTGAGCCCTTAGGTCACAACAACCCAGCATCACAGAGTGTATGATAAAACATGCATTACAAAATTTGTAACAGTCAGTGAGCAGGTGTATCAAGATATAGAAGTATTTGTCTTATTCCTCAATGAAAGGAGTTTGACTGACAAAATCATGTCTCTATTGGAATTTCACTCACATCATGAGGGCATTATAAAATACCAGTGAAAATACCAAATGCTCTTCTTGTTATTTAGGGATTATTTTTCATGTCAAAGAAATGTATTTTCAGATTTACTGAATCAAATTCATCCTTAACACTAAAATTCACTGAAATTATATTGTGATGAGGGTGGCATATTGATTTCAATAATGCAAAACTATAACACTTTTTTTTTCAAAGAAATTAGATTCATTATCTTAAGGAATGTGTGTTACTAATAAGATTCCATTGCACAATAGATTCTGTTACACAACATTCTTAAAATAATTTTTTATTAAAAGACCATATTTTTTGTAGGAAGGCATTCAGGACTGGTGTTCTTCTTCATCCATCTTCTTTACTTCAGACACTGTATTTGTTCAGAGAATCTCCAAAAAATTATCTCAGATGTAAAATTCTGTTAGGATTACCAACATTATCTAAGCAAAATAAAAGAAAAAGTAAAACCAAGTGTTTTCTGGAATTTAAATAAACAGTGTTGTTACCAAGCAATGCTTTTACTATTTCTTTAAAACATCACTTTGAGGACGAGGTCACAGTTTGCTAGGACACAAAATATTTGAAAAACAAAGCACACAGTTCATGTTGCTGAAAGTACACAAAAGAATAAAGCATGGCAAAGGATGGGCCAAATTCTGTCTTCTTGAGCCTGTCTTATGCTTCAAATGAGCAGCAAAGAGCATGATTTGCTTACTTTTCAAGCATTTTACAACATTCCAAAAATGAACAGAACAAACTTATCTGTGCGTCACATCTGGCTAGATTAATCTGTACTTGTAGAAGAGACTCTTACAAGAAGATCATAATTTATATTAACAAGAGAATATAAAACAACAGCTTACATAGCAAATGTCTCCAGTATTTGACTCCCTGCAAATATTAAGATAGAAGACAGCACTTGGTTGATGATGCAGGAAGGAAACTGTATTGTGTTTGATGCTGGGATTCAGAACTATAGCAGGATAAGCCATTGGGTAAGGAGAGCAGTTTATCTGGACGGGCACAATTTCCAGGAGACGAACGGAAAACAGGAAAGAGAAGATGTGGTGGCTCAACACTTAAACCACAAGTAACAAAACCACTTATGCAGGCTTTGTAGTAATAATGGTGTAATAAAGGAAGTGATAGCAATGACACATGTTAGAGAAATCTAAGAGGGAGCAGAAATGTAAAGAGGAACAGCAGTCAATGTCAGCAAAAGAATATCACATCAGCAGTGATTGTGTGAATGAATTCTGAAATGGCAATGTGAGAAGTGCAGGAATTAATGCTAATCTTGAGAGGAAATCCGAAGGAGGTTACTTTAGCAATATTTGACTAAGGATGAACATAAATTGAGCAATTATAAAAATATTCAACTTCAGGATATCAAAGTACTGTTTTGAGAGATAGCAGAAACAGTCATTGCTAAGGACAAGAAAGATGGACAATTCTAAGACACAGGAATATCCATATGCAACTACTAACAAGGCTGTATTACAGGTCAATAGGTTCAAAAGTCAGACATTCACACAACTCCTGAATATTGCTGCCACCTTCAGGAAACCAAGGATAAAAAAGGACCAAAATATTAATTAGAAAAGAAATGGAAAATAAAGTCAAGATTTATAATGCCACTTGGTTGTACTTCTGTGAGATTAATTTTCATAATGGCATATTAAGATAATTCTATTATTCTCAATTTCCAATAAAGACCCGAGTCTGATGCTACGAGATCTGCCTAAGGCCATTCAGAGCTAGCAACATATGCCCTTGGGTCCTTGAAGTTTCACCAAAAGAAAGCTGTGGATTGGAAAATTATTTTATTGGCATTTGGATATTTATATTGTCATTGAAGCTTATTTTGTCTTTGATTCTTTGAGGTAGTTACTTAGCATTGCAGTATAGATTTTATCACCTCAGTTCTGGTAGTTACTTTTACAACTGTAAGCACAGCATCTATTGAAAACTGCATCATAATATACAGATGGAAAAATCAGTACCTATATACTCACTAAGTTACATTTTTAATCAATAACATTCCTGATTGGTATTGGGCAGGCTGGTTCAGTGTTGGTGCTTTGCAATGTTATGTGAGAGTCCTATTGATTTCCTGCCAGTTTCTCACTTTTCAGAAAAAAGAGATCAGGAACAGCAAAGTAAGATCTTCAGTCTTTTTGAAATGTCAGCATAACTGAAGTTTAACCACCAAATAAGCAAACTGACCCAATTTATTTTTTTGATTCCTGTAATAGTTTACATGCATCTCATACCAGCTTAGCTCTCAACAGGAATGCACAAAGTCATCTGATGTAACTTTAGACCTGTCAGAACACTTTACATTTTCCCTGATATGGAACTGACATAAATTCTGTTTGCATGTGTTTTAACACAAAACTTCTAAGTGCAGCTGATAGAATAAGTGCTCCAGCCTGCAACCCTCATGGCCATTTACCCACCAGTTCCTTAGTGTTTGTTTTATCGGAAACATCTATCCAGGGGTTAGTATTTCCCCAGAGTGCACAGGGAGGAAAGGACAGACGGTCTCCAAAACAGAAAATTTCCTTTGGAGATTATTTAAAAAGATTTTCCCATCAGCAGCAATATTTTAAGCAGTTTCCTTTTTGATATTTATGATTAGATTATGATCTAGTGATGTCTTAAAACATGTTCATTGTTCCTCCAAATTTGGGAAACTGCCATAAAAGTGATGTGAGAGGGCAACAAAGGCCACAGCATTCATACAAGGGTTGATGACGTGTCCTCATCTTTTATTTGGAGACTCAAGAACTGCTTAAGGGATGTCAGTGTGTGGAAAGGTGGTGAAGACTTCTTGTTCTGCCTCCAGAACCAGAATTCACATCTATTTCTCCTTTCCTAATTTATTTCTTCCTTTTCATATCTTAATCCCAGTTTGGGAAACTCTAAAGTGAGGACACCTTGGCTCCTTCTGATCTTGATTTAGCTCTGAAATGCGAGTATAGAATGTTGCTTTTGGTTTGGTTTGGTTGGGTTTGTCTTAGTCAAGCACAGTTTGCTTTCACTTTTAGTTCTTTGGTATATGTGGCAGGTGCAGGGACGACCCAAGGAACGAGGCAGACGCAGGCACACAGCAGGTCAAGGGAAGGCTTCTACTTCTTTATTCTATAAATCTGACTCCATATATACATTTTTACAAAAGGCCAGAGATTGGCTACACAGGTTGCCACCTCTCGACCTGGATGGTGAACATCACCGTCCATCACATTTCTCCACCCATAGCAGAAAAATGTAAACAATAGATAAATGCTAAAAATACATATTGTTTTTGTGAAGCTGCGTGAGAAACTCCAGTTCAAGACTGTAACAATCAAAAGGCTTTTGCATCAGGGCAACAGGTATATACTCCTTTGAAAACTGTATCAGCTAAGGAAAGGCTGATAAACTGGAATTTCAATAGATACTGGCTATGCTAAATTTTTTAATCAAATACTGAACCCCAATTCCTTTAGTAGGTCCTACATACAGAGTTGGTGAAAATCTTAGCTAAATGGTCTTGGAGAAACTAACAGCTGTGCATCAACTACATAAATTCAAATTTTTTCCAGACTTTTGTGTGTCATCCAGAAAAAGAGTGGTCTTGTGGGAAGTTACAGTGAGAGAAAAAAGTCAGAAAGAGCAGAAAGTGGGGAGAGAGATTATGTATGTCCTTGCTGTAATGACATGGGCACCAACACAAGCTGTTTCCACAACTAGCACCAGATGTAAAGATTCCTCTGTTTTCCAGTTTCCTTTTTTTCTGATCTGGAACATTGAAGACACTGCAGAAAAATTTGAAATATACAGAAATTTGGCAGAAACTGATAATTCAAATTCTGGGACATGTTCAAGGTATGGGGAGAAAACCATATCAATTAAATTAAACTTCTCTATAATACTTAAATTACATTCCTATAATGTTTCACAGTTTAAAACTGCTTACCTTATATGCTACACACTCTAAGAATTTGTGTATTTGTTTCTTCCTTTAAGTTTCTAAAATTATAGAAGTCAGCACTGTGACTTTCTAACAATGCTGAGATCTTATGAAGGGTTATTTTATCTCACGCCTTCCTGAACCAGGGTTAGGAGCCAGGCTTTCCTGTTTGTACAAACGAGAGAGAACATCTGGAATATTTTTACCAAGGAGCAGGAATTTCTAGAATAAGAGAGTGAGTGGAATTTCACCAGCGTCAAATCCACACGAATAATTTCATAGTGATAGCAACCTCTCTCACATGACTGACATCCATCCATGTAAACATACTGTACTTCAGAATAGTGTTGTTCACTCTGGAGTATCACTCTCAGAGGGTGTCTGCTTGGATGGCCAATGGCATCTGAGTTCTGCCAGCTTTGCTCAAAAAGAAAGAACTCCATGTGCCAATGGCTGCAAGATGTGGCTAAAGAAGCTGGATGCAATACAGAAGGTGGGAGAGGGTAAAAAGGAATGGAAGGATTTCAGGAACACTGCAGGCATCATGAGGACATCCTTCTCTGATGCCACTACAAGTGCAAATTTTCTTACAAGGTGTTTTATAAGATAGGGAAGGCTTGTTAAAGTGGAGGCTCTTTCAGTAAGGACCAGGAATGCTGAACACAATGTACATTGATTTTTTTCTACTCCTTATCAGCTTTGAAACTGAGATGCTGTCACTTGAATCAGTGCTTGTGAAATGATGAAGGAATTAGAAGTGTTGCACCACTGAACCTCTCAGTAGGTATGAGGACAGAAAAGAAGCAAACCATTCTGTTGCCTGTGAAGGAAGAGCCTGTCATGTATGTGGAATAAGCTGCTGCCACTTGTAGCCCATTCCAAACAGTGCACTTAGAAGATGGGGAGAGTGCACTGACAAGCTAACAGGACTCTGATCAGTTTATTGGAGCCCCTCTGGAAGCAGTAGTCAGCAGACAATTTTTCCAGTTTTATTTTGTGGGTACCTGAGAGCACTGACCACGTCCAAGTAGTGAAGAGCTCACTGCTAGAGGTATCACAGAAACTCTGTTGCAAGCGATCAAAATCTCGTTTCTGAGAACCAGCAGTAAGAGAGGTTTGCGTTGCTCCCGAATCATCCCTTTTCAATAAAAATACTGCAGTTTACAAGCTTACTTCTACTGTGCAAGTGAATCCCCACAACTGAGTACAGCTCTGTTAACTGAATGGACTACAGGTTCAGTTAAAGGAACAAGTCCTCATGGAAGATTAGTGTTACATGGAAGATTAACATTTAAAAGGGACAAATCATCATGGAAGATTAGCATCACCCACCATCAGAATCGTTAGAAAAACGCAGGAGGAAAGAATAATAATGCATTATGTAACACTTTGCATGCAAGGACTGACAAACATCTTCATAAGTGTTTATGGTAACCAAATTCTGTTTTATTATAGCTGACCTAATAAAAATTATATCAAACTGCTTGTGCTGTTTTTGTGTTATGCATTTATTTGCTGGAGAGAAAAAATACTATTTGATATTTTTGTAACATTTCCTTCATCACAGGAGGAAATGGAGAGTTGAAGAGGAGTGAAAAATTCCTCGCCTTTCATTATTTTATTTACTGAGACAACCTGCTCCACTGCTGATATAAATCGGGAATAACGGCATGACTACTCCTTTGATTTCAGTGGGAAACTTGGGGGCCACCACTCCGGGCTGAACAGAGAGGAGCCTGAAGCCAGGGAGCGCTGAGCGTTCCCGAGCTCTGCTGGTGCCGCCCATACCGGCGCACACTCTCCGCTGACCCCGCTGCCGGCGGACCTCCTCTCCTGGCGCCCTCACGGGCCCGCGGCAGCGCCATCCCGCGCGGGCGGGGCGCAGGCGGCCC